>CM045767.1:124878961-125203961 GCA_025200525.1 Camellia lanceoleosa | reverse complement strand
TTACTAGAGAAAATTAGGAAGCCCTGGGAAAGTTCTCTCATTGTCAAGCTTCTAGGAAAGAGCATCGCCTATAAAATGCTCTGTACAAGAGTGAGAAACATCTGGGGTCTTCACGGCGAATTCAATGCCATTGATTTGAGAAACAACTACTTCCTCTTTAAATTCTCTGAAAAGGAAGATTACACTAATGTCTACACAGGGGGCCCATGGGTTATCATGGATCACTATCTCACGGTGAGACGCTGGGAACCAAACTTCAAGCCATCGGAAGCACTCGAAACCAAAACCGTTATCTGGGTTCGGTTTCCAGATCTTCCGATTGAATATTACCAGGACAAAGTCTTATTTGCTATTGCCAAATCTCTTGGTAAACCCCTCAAAATTGACTGGACAACAGCAATGGCCACCAAGGGAAAATTTTCTAGAATCTGCATTGAAATGGACCTTACCAAACCGCTCAAGCCCAAATTCATTCTAGAAGGTAAATATTATAATATAGAATATGAATCATTACACTTATTCTGTTTTCTGTGTGGCAGGGTTGATCATCGCAAGGAAGCATTCCGGTTCAAGGAGGCAACCCAACCTACGGCGGGAAGAGACAAACTAGCCGTTTCTGGTGAGAGCGTCCCAATCACAGACAAGCCTGCAACCAACGGCAACCTGCAACTGCAGCTTGAAGAGGAAAGATCTTTTGGCCCTTGGATGCTAGTGACCAAACGGGGACGGAAGCCAATCCCGAACAAAAACAGCCCAGACTGGTCTGGCCCAATCCACAAAGCCAATAGGTTCAAGTATCTTGAAGATAATCAATGTGGGCCAGGCGGACAAGGCTGTGGCAAGAAAACCACAAGAACAGGTGCTGAGAAAGACCGATCTGAGACATTAAGAACAGAAGAGGCGATAACCCAAACTAAGATACCAACCCCTCAAATAGGCTCTACCCCATCACAAGACCCCTACGGTAAAACCAAAATTGGTCAGGCCCAATCCACACCTCAGCAACCACATTCCCAGCTGTAGTTACCAACTAGTTCGGTTCCAATAGAAGAGTGTTCATCACACCATCCTGAGGAAATGGTGTCAGCGGTATCAGACTGTTATCAATCAGGCACGCCCAGCTATATCATTGACCATCAGGTACCCACTAACCCTACTGATACCAACTGTCCTGAGAGCTATCCCACACGGCAAACTGACCTAACCATGGTAGAGGCTACCCATAAGCATGATCATGTGGATTTTTCAATACCCACACCATCCCATACTTCTACTACAGAAATCCACCAACAGATAGAACCAGCTCCCCCTAACCCTGGTGAGTTGCAAGATGGAGGGACAAGATCCACCAACCCTAACCAGCTTAGAGGTACAACAACATCTGAAACAGACCAATGCTGTGGGCCTGTTGTTAGAACCAGAGAGCAAAGTAATTCACCTCGTCGCTTTCGTTTGGTGGATAGAGCAAATACGGTTGACAATCGAGCCAAGCTGGGAGAACAACCCTATGAAACCATTTCACTCGATCCAAATGGCCTCCATGCGAGCAGTGGAGGATGATCATCGGCGGATACGTAGTATCCTTAAAGATTGGGTAACTGATTCTTCACATCCATTCCCCTCTATGGATTTGCTCAAATTATTATTTTGGAATTGCCGCGGTGCTGGCAATAAAACCTTTAAGCGTAATCTTGTAAAGATCCTTAGATCTCATAAACTAGAAATTCTGATTCTCATGGAGACCAAAATTACATTTAGCAAAATGGGTAACTTTTTCACTCGTTTGGGCTTCACTGCTTCAACTATTGTTGACCCCATAGGCAGAGTTAGTGGGATTTAGCTGTTATGGGACACTACCCAGGTCAATATTAGAGCATCCTCAGTTGGCCCACAAGTTATCCATGCCACAGTCCACAAGGAGGATTACGAGGAATGGGTTCTAGCTGCAGTCTATGCCAGCCCTAACCCATTGTTGAGAGCAAATCTATGGAATGAACTTGAGGAAGTGGCGGACAGTATGGACAAACCTTGGTTGGTGGCAAGAGACTTTAATGATTTTGCCAATCAAAGTGAACGAAGAAGCTACTCAGCAAACCAGAGTTCGAACCGACCTCAGAAATTCTTAGAAAGAATTAACAACTGTAACCTGATGGATTTGGGCAGTTCAGGACCCAGAATGACCTAGACAAACAACAGACAGGGGCTGGCCAATACTATGTAAAGGCTGGACAGAGCTCTTTGCAATGAAGATTGGCGAACAATGTTCCCAGAAGCAACTGTTAAAGTCTTGCCAAGGACATATTCGGATCACTCTCCTCTTGTTGTCTACACACAAGGTATGCATTCTCTTAACCCCCTCAATAGACCCTTTCGTTTTGAGGCTGCTTGGATGTCTTATTCAGATCTCCCTAATATTATTACCTCTTCCTGGACTGATATGCATAACAATTTACTTGATTCCACTTCTGAATTCACTATTAGAGTTAAGAAGTGGAATAAAAAGGTCTTTGGCAATATTTTTAAACGGAAACGATTGCTTCTTGCTAGAATTGAAGGCATTCAAAAAGCTATGTCCAACTCCTGTTCCCATAACCTCTTAACTCTGGAAAAAGATCTCATTAAATCCTACAATACCACCCTTTTACAAGAGGAAATGTTGTGGTTTCAAAAATCCAGATCTCAACACATTCTGCTGGGTGATAGGAACACAAAATTTTTCCATGTATCCACTATCACCAAACGCAGACATCTCAAGATAAATGCCCTTAAAGATGATGAGGGGAACTGGGTTATTAATCAGGAGGGAATCAAAAGTATTATCCTTGCCTATTTCGCTAATCTGTTTCAATTTGAACATGTTCAATCTCTTATCCATTGGAACAATATTGCCACCACCTTTTTTACACTGGATGACAATGAGGTCCTGTTGAAACCTATCACCAATGCTGAAATTCTTAGTGTTGTTAAAAGTATAGGGGCCTTTAAAGCTCCTGGTAAGGATGGTATCCAAGCCCTGTTCTATCAGAAATATTGGCATATTGTGGGGCATTCTGTTTGTGAGTTTGTTCAATCTTGCTTCCAAAATAAGAAGGTTCCTGAGGAAGTTAATGAAACTCTTATTGTGTTGATCCC
Organism: Camellia lanceoleosa; assembly: GCA_025200525.1. Lineage (NCBI taxonomy): Eukaryota > Viridiplantae > Streptophyta > Magnoliopsida > Ericales > Theaceae > Camellia > Camellia lanceoleosa. The sequence goes on along the minus strand of CM045767.1, from coordinate 125,200,829 downwards.
CAAACTTGAGAACCCTGAACATATAAAACAATTTAGACCCATCAGCCTCTGTAATGTCCCTTATAAGATAATCACCAAAATTATTGTGGGACGAATTCGACCTCTTTTAGACACTCTCATCAGCCCAAATCAGAGTAGCTTCATTCCGGGGAGAAGTACCACTGATAATATCATCCTCACTCAGGAGATTCTTCACACCCTTAGACACTTGAAAGAGAAGAAAGGGGGTATGATTTTTAAAATTGACTTGGAAAAGGCCTATGATAGGCTTCCTTAGGACTTCATTAGGGACACTCTCCAGGAATTTAAACTTAATGATAGTTGGATTGAATTGATCATGAATTGTGTTACTAACACCCACTCTTCCATTCTCTAGCATGGGGAGATTGTTGAGGGCATTCAAAATGGAAGGGGAATCCGTCAAAGAGATCCTCTTTCCCCTTATCTGTTTGTTCTCTGCATGGAGAGGCTATCTAATATGATCAATTCGAAGGTGGAAGCGGGAGCTTGGAAAGGCATCAAAGCTTCTAGGAATAGCCCTGCTCTTACCCACTTATTCTTTGTTGATGACCTTATCCTCTTTGCTGAAGCTAATGCGAGTAACTGCCATACTATCATGGAAGTTCTAAATGACTTTTGTGTGATATCTGGCCAGAAACTAAGTCTTCAGAAATCCAAGTTATTTGTCTCTAAGAATATGCCCTGTAACTATGCTAGATCTCTGAGTTTTCAGTGTGGTATTTCACTTACCCAAGACTTAGGCAGGTACCTAGGATCACTCTTACTCCATAATAGGATAAATAAGAGCTTTAATGAGATTCTTGAGAAACTGAAACAAAGACTGTCTGGATGGAAGGCTAGGCACCTATCCCTCGCTAGTAGAATCACCTTAATTCAAGCTGTTACATCTGCCATCCCTAGCTAGAATATGCAAACCATGGAGTTGCCTATGAAATTCTGTGATGAGGTAGATAGGATCAATAGAAACTTCCTTTGGGGGGATACTGACACCCAAAAAAAGGTCCATCTGATTAACTGGGATACTATTTGTAGAACTAAGAAAGAATGGGGTCTGGGCCTCAGAAAAGCTAGGGATAACAATGCTGCCTTATTAGCTAAACTCGGCTGGAAAATCCTAACTGACCCAAACAAACTTTGGTGTAAAGTGCTTCAAGCCAAATACCTTAAAAACAATAGCATTTATGACTGGCCTATGGAAAGGAGTGCTTCTCACATTTGGAAAAGCATCTGTAAATGTAGGACCATTCTCAGAAAGGGGGTGAAATGGAATGTTGGTAATGGGGAGAGCATTTCATTATGGTATGACTGGTGGTGTGGCCAGTAACCCCTTGCCCACCAATATAATTCCTCACAGGTTAATGAGCGAGACAAGGTGAGCTTATTATTGAACGAAGAAGGGAATTGGAACACTGCCTACATCGCTAATATTGTTACCCACCAAGACCTTCAAGAGATCACCAAGATCCACCGACTAAGGTTTGTGACTTACCCTGATGCACCATCTTGGATAGGTATATCTGGGGGCAACTTCACTGTAGCCTCTGCTCATAAACTGCTCATTAATCAGGATCTTGAAGGGCGGGACTGGTCATGGTTGTAGAAGATTAAATTACCCTAAAAGCTCAAGAGCTTCCTTTGGCTCATCCTCCATGACAGGTTGCTAACCAATCAATTGAGGCTCAAAAGACATATGGCAGCATCTGATCTATGCCCCAGATGTAGTCTTTACAGTGAAGACTTAGACCACCTCCTACGAAAGTGCTCCCTTACCAGAGATATATGGACTGCTATTCAAAACTTCAACTGGTGGGAAGAAGGATGCAGACAGCCTCTTACTGAATGGGTGGTTTCTAACTTAAAAAACAAAAATTTGTTTCTTGAAAATAACTGGTACATTGTCTTTATTGTCACCCTGTGGCAGATCTGGAAATCCCGCAATCTTTTTGGTTTTCGAAAATGTAAACCACTCCATTCAAGTTAATTTCAAGGGTATATGGAACTATGCTTCGGAGATTAAAGAGGCTTTCTCCTCTCCCCTCCACCCTCTTTTGACAGTCCCTAAATCTATTTTTTGGCACCTTCCTATTGCAGGTACACTAAAGCTCAATACCGATGGCTATTCTAAGGGCGATCCTGGACAAGCTGGATATGGCGGCCTTCTGCGGGATGAAACTGGGGCTTAGATATGGGGATACTACAGCAATCTGGGCCACTGCGCTTCGGTGGAGGCAGAACTATGGGCCATATATAGAGGCTTGACAATTCTATTCCAAAAAGGCACCAGAAATGTAGCTATAGAGACTGATGCAACACAAGCCATTGATCTAATCCAGAATAGACCAAGTCATAATTCTCCCTTCAGAGCCATCATTGAAGACACTAAGTTTCTGCTGGCCAGATGCACTTGCACCCTTGGACATACATTGAGAGAAAGCAATAGAGTTGCTGATATGTTGGCCAATTTAGGTATGGTACAAACTGAACATGTTGTGATACTTGAGGAGCCTCCTGAAGTTGCCAGAGCTCTGGTTGTGGAAGACATGATTGGAGTTAATTCTATGAGGGTTTAGGCTTTGTTGTTTTTCTTCTCTTGTTTCTTTAATCTTCATCTGTATCCAAAAAAGAGATAAGTTAGTCTAAACTTTGACTTAATCTCCCAATTTATATCACACCCCCTATGTGGGATTGAATAGTCCATCATATGTGGGATACCTTATCCGGATGGATTGTTAATCCGTACTTCAATTTTTTAATCAAATATCGAATTAATAATTTTATTGAACTATTAGTCCAATCTCAAGTAGATATCCGTCCAAACAAACATGGCCTTAAAGTATAACTTTCACCACTTTCATAAAAATATAATTATTTTAAATTATTCTTATTTAAATGCACTTATTCATTACAATATTTTTGAAGTGTCCCCGAAATATAGGTATGTAACGAATAATTTATTGGTTGATCTCATATTACCATGTGGTATTCTTCGCTTAGTGTAGGCTCAATTTGGCAACAAGCTAAAAAAGTCAATTTTTTAATTTTTAAGCGAAAAGAAGTCAGTTTTTTGTCAAAAAAATACTAAAAAAGTCAAAAGTCAACTTTTTACCAATTTTCCAAAACACTCCATAATGTCAACCTACCTTGCTAGTTAGCTAGTGTGGGTTGTCACCAATATTGCCTTCATTTAGCATGTCAAAAACCTTGACTTTTTGGCTATTTTAGTCATAAAATATAATAAAAAAGTTAATAAGAGAAAATATTACACCTAAATCATAATCATTTTATTTTTTTTTTTTACAAAAATTAAAAAAGCCAAAAAACTTATCCCAAATAAGACTTTTTAGCCACAAAAAAAAAAAAAAAAAAAAACCAACACACATCCCAAACGAACCCATTATATGATATTATGGAATTATTTAATAAATTTTCATATGTAGTATATGCACGTAGTACTTTCAATCAATAAAATTGTCTAAAAATAAATAAATAGACATGACTAATTTTGTCCCTAATTCAACTGAATAAAGTGAATCAAGTCAATTCTGTGGTGTTTTGAGAAGATGGTAAAATGTTAGTTTTTTGGCTTTTTTAAAACTTTTTTGTGTAAAAAAAATAGAGATGTGATATGACTTAAAAACGTCAAAAAGCTAAAAAAAAAAAAAAAAACTAAAAAGCCAATCTTTCCAAATTGCCCCTCTATTAATATAAGAATTTTGTTACATCCCCTTATTTCATCACCCCCAATTACACCTCTAATGAAATGACAAATAATTTTGAAAAGAAAGAGAAGAGTTTGAAAAAAGTTGATTGGTTGATATTATTTACCACCTCATTAGAAGTGCAATTAGGGGTGATGAAATGGGAGAATAGAACGTTGCTCTTAATGTAATTATTACTATTTTGGTCTCGTTTGGGAAGTGGTTATTTTTTAAGTTTTTTGGCTATTTGGCTATTTTAGTAGATTATTTTAGTTTGTATATCTGGGAAGATAGATTGAAATTTTTTTGAATGATTGTATTGGGAAAAGTGTTTGAAATGATGTTTTGAACTGAAATGACCAAACTGCCCCTATATGTAAGGTGGCATTAGGGATAGCAATTTGAACTCGACCCGACGGGGACCCGACCCCCCGACCCCGATTTAAGTGGTTTTTTTCCAAAAAAATACCCCCGACAGAACGAGGATGATATTCAAAAATTAATCCCCGATCAATTTCGGGTCGGGAACAGGGATAAGTGTCCAAGCCCCATCCCCGGCCTGATTTGTTCCCGAAGTAAAATTACCATTTTACCCATATATATATATATATATATAAAAGGAGAAGCCAGCATCCGCACTACCTCCCCATTTCACTGATACAAACCCCTTTCCCTCTCTCTCTCTCTCTCTTCTCCCTTACAAACCCACTTATCTCTCCATCTCTTCCCTCTACTCTCTCTTCCGTATTCGAAGTTGACGACTTGATCCTTCGACACTGTTGCCTCTTCCAACGCCACTACCTCCTTCGACACCACTACCACTATGCTACCCCTGGCCAGTGGTCGCCGTCCCTCACTAGATCTTCGCCGCTGCAGATTTACTCCAGGGATTACGAGATCGATCAAGCATGGTGGAGTCCTCCATGAACTCCACTAGATCTAGTTTCTCTCTCTCACTCTCTCTCCTCCGTCGTGCTCTCAGATCTACGTTGATGATGCATACAACACACCTAGATGATCTCCCCCGTCGTCAACTTTTCTGTGTTGATGATGCACGCAACACACTCAGATGCTCTCAGATCTTTTTGTCAAATTTATTTATTTATTTATTATTCTATTGTTAATAATTTGTTGTTGATGTTGAAAATGTATTATGTCTTTATGTTGTTGTTGATCTTTCTGTGTATGTTGTTGAAAATGTATGTGTGATGTTGTTGTTGATGATGTTGAAACAAATTTAGGCCGAGGAATTTTCGGGGTCGGGAAAACCTGATCCCCGATCGGGGGCGGGGGCGGGGGCAGGGGTGGGGAGAGTGATAGGTTCCCCGTCGGGGATCAGGGCCGGGGATGGGGCCATGTTCACCATCGGGGATTAGGGACAGGGAGTGTGATCCCCGGCCCCACCCTGCCCTGTTGCCATTCCTAGGTGGCATGTTCCAAGTTACGAATTCGGCTTGCTGACGTGGTAGCGGAAAGGAAATTGGACGCAGCATGAATTAGCTTGTTTGGTTTTAGTTTTCAGAAAATAGTTTTCAAAAAATTCTATTTTTTTATTTTTCGTATTTTAATGTTTTCAATGAATTTTTTTAATATTTTAAGCAATTTTTTTTAATTTTTAGTCAACCTAACACTTACAAAGTATAATATTTGTAAAAAAAATCTTTAAAAAATACACTAAATACCAAAAAATACAACAAAAAAAAAATGAAAATTCAATACATTTTTCATATTTTTGTGTATTTATTAATTTTTTAAAATATTTTTTCACAAATATTTAATATTTATATGCATCTAAGTAAAGTACATCTAAAAAAGTAAAAAAAATTGCTTAAAATTTAAAAAATATTCACTAAAAAAAAAAACAAAAAACTCGGTTTTCATAAAATTGAAACCAAAAACACTAATATATATATATTTTTTAAAATTTTGAACAGTTCTAATGACTCAACTTGCTGTACTTGGGAAAAAAAATTTAAGGACCCAATTTGTGAATTGAATAGTAATTTTTAACACCTTAAAAAAAAATGAAAAATTAGTCTAAGGTCCCTCTCTTATTTTTAGTAATGGAAGAGATTCACAATATTATTTTATGATGTCTAAGGTCCCTCAACCCCCACACCCATATATCACAGAGAAATTTGACTCTCTCAAATCAAACTTCATTTTTCTTTCTCTACTTCAATACTGTTTAAACCCTAGCTCTCACCAATCTTCTCCTTCTCTCTCTACAAAAATGGCAAATAACGGTCGACCACTCGCTGAGATTGTGATTTTGAAAGGTATGATTTAATATATTGCGAAAAAAGGGTCTGATCCACTCGTTGATATGAATGCTTTTTATGATTTCACCAAGAAATCGCTACACATTGATGTTAGCAAGACCCAATTGTTTGAAAAAGTGAGGAGGTTGAAGAAGAAGTATGAGAACAATGCTAGCAAGAGTAAAATGGAAAAAGATCGGACTTTTTCGAAGGCTCATGAGCGAAAAATGTATGAATTGTCAAAAAAGATATGGTTTGATAGACCTAATTCTGAAGGTGTTGATAGTGCAAAGGTTAATGTGAAAGCAAAGAAGAATCAGAGTCAAAGAGCTATTGCAGCTTCACCAAGGGGTTGATAGTGGGAAAGAAGAAACAAAGATGCAAGTTGAGCCAAGTGTAGGGGTGTTTCTCTCATAATTTAACTTGGTTTTCAATTTCTTTGTCTGTGAATTGTGTATTTTTCTACAACTTGTGTTTAGCTCATATTCACTGTAATTTATGTGACTGAATGGGAATTGGTTCTTGTTCTGTTTTGTTTCTATGAAATTTTCTTCCCAGATTTGGTCATATTGAATTTGAATTAAGTTTGTTTATGTTAGAACTTTTGCTAAATTTGTTTTCTTGTCAGATTGTTCTTCTTTACTCTTTTGGGAATTATTTATTCCAAGACATATTTTGGAAAGTGATTTTGTTTTGGAATTTCTCTGGATTCCTAGAATTTCTCTGGAGGAAGAAGATGATGAACAAAGAAGATGATGAACCAAGAAGATGATAATGAAGGCTTTAGAATTTCTCTGGGAAGTCCAGAATTTCTCTGGAGAGAAATTTCTCTGGACTTCTCCGAATTTTCTCTAGACAAAGAAGATGATGAAGGCTTTAGAAATTTCTCTGAAAAGTCCAGAATTTCTCTAGAGAGAAATTTCTCTGGACTTCTCAGAATTTCTCTAGATAAAGAAGATGATGAAAGCTTTTGGAATTTCTTTGGGAAGTCTAGAATTTCTCTGGACAAAGAAGATGATGAAAGCTTTAGGAATTTCTCTGGAGAGAAATTTCTCTGGACTTCGCAGAATTTCTCTAGACAAAGAAGATGATGAAGGCTTTAGGAATTTCTTTGGGAAGTCCAGAATTTCTCTGGAGAGAAATTTCTCTAGACTTCTTAGAATTTCCCTGGACAAAGATGAAGGCTTAAGATAGAAATTTCTCTAGAAAGTCCAAAATTTCTCTAAAGAGTAAAGTCCAAAGAAATTTTCAGAATTTCTCTGGATCAGATTTTCTCTAGGCCAAATTTTCTCTAGATCAATGTTAAGGGACCTTAGACATTATGAAAATATTGAGTGTCCTTTATGCTATAATATCTTAATACCAGTGACCTTAAAAAAAATACAGATTTTAAAACTTGTAAACAATTATTAATTGCATATATCAACAAACCTTCTGACATTATTTTAAACCTTACCCATTATATAAATGGAAAATGAAAAATCCCCCTAAAAAAACTTCCCCTAATCCCCCTAATTTCCATTTTTGGCAAACTATTTTTTTTTTTTTCTGTTTTTTTTTTTTTTACTTGAAAGGGAAATTCGGGGGTTTCGGGGGACCCCCTTTCGGGGGATTTATCGACGCCCTATATAAATTATAAATTTTTGAAAATTTAACAATTATTACTAATCATTTGTTAGTATACTAAAATATACCAATTGTTGCATATACCATTATTTATTTGGTTCATAGTTGATTTGTAATCATAAATACAAATGAAAAAAAATTGACAAACTTCTTACAAATTTAACTTCTTACTCACTCACTAAACTAACAAATTTTAACACATATAAAATTATATTTCACTTTTATAACTTTCTCATTATATAACATACAATTTTAACGTTTCTATCTACAACTTCGATAATTTTACTAGTTAACAACACACCTACTGCAAGCATTATTAAAGAACAATATAAAATTAGAGTTTATTAACTGTATGCATTCTGAAACTATTTAATAATCCAAATGAATAGTTATCAATCTAATTTATATGTTGGATTAATATGAGACAATATAGAAAGTGGCACTAAAATCTTGCTCAAAGGAAATTGAAAAATTGTATGGCAATTAAAGTTAAAAAAATTTCAATTCATACCCAAAAAAAAAAAAAAATTACATTTAAATTTTACACATTTCTCTTATAAAAAATTATTGTCGACCATATTTAAATATTTTTACCCCAAATCGTCTTATGTAACTTCTTACTTTTAAGGCCTCGTTTGGAGAGTGACTATTTTAGTTAAAAAATCAAAAAGTCAATTAAAACTAGTCACATCACCTCTCTACTTTTCTGCACATCTTTTCATAAAAAATCAAAAAGTTACTAAAATAGTCTGTTCCCAAACGAGGCCTAAGTCTCGTTTGACAACTAACAAATTTTTTCAAAAAAATTAAAAAGCTCTTATAAATTATTATTTTTTATTTTTTACACGTAATTTTATAAAAATTATTAAAATAATCGATTTCATTAACATTTCTGATATTTTTGTCTGGACCAAACATGTCTAATGACCAAAGCCGAAACAGACATAAACACTGGGCCTAGAGGGTCGAACTGACTTGAACCAAACGGCTTGCTCGTCCACTCACTCGGTTGAGTCACTTCGTTTTCCTGGTCGCCTACAACTGTAAATTAGGGTTTTTTTTTTTCCCTAAAAAATGTCGATCATTCAAATGTCTCTCTCAATTTCAACACTCCCATCTTGTAACCTCTCATCATCTAGGGTTTTATCTTCCCCGTACCACCTCTCTCTCACCTCCAATCTCCACCACCTCTCACTCCACACCACCAAATCGCCGCCGATTCGCATGGGCGGCAGTCCAAGAACTTTCCCCGACGGCGTCTCGAAGTGGGAGTGGAAGCGAATGCAAGAGAAGAAGGCCAAGCACCTCCTCAAGTCCCGCCTCATCTGCGAGCGCCAGATCTACGAAATTCGGAAGCGTGCGGAGCTGAAATCGGCTATCTCTAAGCTCGAGCGGCCATGGGAGGTTGTCAAGAAACCGCCGAGGCTTCTCTCCATAAGTGCTGATGAGCAAGTGAAGGTGTTGGCTGATAGGTTTCAGAGTCCCAGTGGATTCGATTTGTGGTCTGAGCAAGATGGTCCACAGTTGTTTATGGCGATCAATGGAGTCTCCGAATCTAGGTTGAACAATTTGGAACCTGAAAATGGTGTGGAGAGAAATGGGTTTAAAAAATTAGGGAGATTGAGAGGTGGGTCAAGGAGTAGAGGTCAGGTTAAGGAAAAGAATTGGGCGAAATCGACAGTGGATGGAAATGGAAAGGGTTCTAATGGTGAATTTAGGAAGATGGGGAAAAGGAGAAGGCTTGGGGTTGACAATGGTAACAATTTGAATGGGTTGGCTTCAGGGGGAGTTGGTGTAATTAAGGAACAAAGAAAGGAGATTATGGCCAAGCACAATGGCGATAACCGGCTTAGTAAGGGAGGTGATTCGCAGAAATCGAGAGGTTCGAATTCAACGTAGTATATGATATGTTTTTGCAAATAGGAGCTAAAATGCAGTTGAAACTAGGGCAATCTAGCTTTTGTTTTTATGGTGGGATAGAAAAATGTGGAATGAGAATGTGAATTAGAGTGAATTTCAAGAATTGCCTACCAATTCTTGATTCAGAGTTCGTAGAGCATCTCCAACGTTGTATTTAATTTTTCATCAAATCTGAGTTCAAAATAAGCCATTTCACCAAATCTCAAATCACCCACTCCAACGCTGCATCAAATTTGCATCAAATTTAATGGGGCGACCGGTTGGTCAACCGGCCGATTGACCGGTTTGCCAAATTTTTTTTTTTTAATTTTTTGAACTTTATGAACTTTTTTCGGGATGACCGGGTGGTCGACCGGCCGGTCGACCGGTTAGGCAATTTTTTTTTTTTTTTACGGTTTGAACCTTTTTGTTGAACCGTTTGAATCTTTTACTGGTTGACTGGTTGGTCAACCGGGTGGGCAACCGGTAGGTCGACCCGGGTCCCCCTCCAACGGTCCGCAACAGTGTTTTGATGAATTCATTTCTTCGTCCTCAATCTGATGAAATATTTGATGAATTATCAATTTGATATCAGTTTTGATGAAGGGTTAGAGGGGTGAACAGTACCCTTTTCATCAGAATTTAAATCTGATATCAGTTTTGGTGAAGGATTGGAGATGGTCTTAAATTGTATAGTTGAAGTGATTTCTGAGTCTTTCTCATTAGAAGATGGTCTGGCAATAACATCATTGTTCCAAAAGATGTGCATGTGTATATTCATATCGGGCTCTAACATCTGGTATGTGCACGCAGTGCATTGTATATGGAGTCTTGTTTATTTGAGTAATAATATTGTTGTTTAGTCATACTATTATAAGCTATTGAATGGAAAATTTTCCTTTCATCAAAGTTCTTCCTAATTTCTTTTTCTTTTCTTGAATCAACAAGCCATTACAGTAATGCAGAGTACATTATTGCAAGATTATTTTGAGTTCTTACCATGCCAAATTTGTCAAATAGAATTGTGAAAGGCTTAAAAAAATTCATTTATTATTAATTCCACATTCGTTGGTGTGAGACTTAGAAAATCCTCTCACATGAGTTATAGAGATCCAACGAAGAGATGAGTTTTGTCTCATAAATCTGCAAAGATAAGTATGGTCGGTGCCACCAAACCAGGGTTGCTGGCCGGAGACACTCTGATGATAAAGTTAACAACTTGAATCAAATAGAGAAGATGAAGAACTGAAGAGAGTGAGTGTGCTGTGTGGTGTAGAGATATGAGGCATACCTTCATTCCACGGGATGCCCTCTTTTTATAGATGGGGGTGTGATATTGACTTGATGGATTCCCTTGTTTGTTGGGCCCATTATTAATAAGGTAGTATTTTTTGGGTCACCACAATTGTCCCAAAACTTTCATTGTCTACGGTAAAAGGAATATGAGTTTTATTGTTGACCTACGCTGTTCAAATAGATGTTAGGTTTCTTGACAAAGAACACTCTGGATAAATGAATAAAATGAATGAATAAATGACTATATGAATGCATGTATGCTTGAATGTATGTATAAATGTATATATGTCTTGCTCCAAATTCGGAGGCTCTTGTTGGTGGCGCTCCGTGCCGAGTATGAAGGGCGCTCTGTATTCGGAGGCTTTTTTGCTCCGCATTTGGAGACTTTTGTCAATGGTGCTTCGTGCCGAATACGAAGGGCATTCCGTATTCGGAGGCTTTCTTGTTCCACATTCGGAGACTTTCTTGCTCCGTATTCGGAGACTTTTGTTGAAGGCGTTCCGTGCCGAGCACGGAGAGTGCTCCATATTCAGAGGCTTTCTTGCTCCGCATTCGGAGACTTTTGCTTCAATTTCATACATTGCTAGGATATTGAATAATGCATCCCATGTCATTAATTGCCTGTACCAAGTGATGTAGACTTGGTGATCACAAATAAGTAGAAAGCTAAAAAACTGACACCAATGATAAAGCATTAAAAAATAACATTATGCCGTTGTAAGGAATTGTTGAGTGGATATTGGAAGCAGATTTGTTAAGTTGCTCCTTTTGTGCCCCAGTGCTTTTAAGTGACAGGTGTTCTTTGGAAAGAATTCATAATGGATACGTGCAGAAATTGTTGAGGATTGGTTTGCCATGTTTCGGGGCAAGTTCGGTTGTGGCGAAAAATGATTCGGGCTGTGATATAGGCAGGAAGTCTCCAAATATGTTATAGTTGTTAAAGTTGGCATTAATCAAACTCTAGGCGTGGCGGTGAAAATGTTGTTTAAGCTGCAATATGTGGCACAGCATATAAAATCCACAAATTTTTGGGATGAAATTTGCAAAATCAGACCGTACGGATGTGTTCAGAAGGTTCCAAATAGTTGGAAACGACTGTTGGATCGTTGGAATCGAACTCCTAATGGCGTAAGTTTAGCCAAGATGGATTTAATAGCGCAGATCGGTGGAGAATTGGGCTTCGTGAAGCATTGGATAATTTCCCGCATATTAGCTTGTGTCAACATGATATCAGAGGTTGCTTTTGACGGCTCGGCTCGGCGGCTTCGTAGCTCGACTCGTTGGCTCGACTAGGTGGCTTGGCAAAAATAAAAGTGAAATTGTTGTCTGCAAAGTTTGAACTCATGCCTTTGTGAATGAGTAATACTTGACCACTGTGCCACAGCAGATCTTGTTGTATTGTTTATATTTTGCAAGATATATATTTGAACTTGATTGTGGTTCAGTAATGATACCTCTTGGATGTAACGTAGCTGTAATACATACAATAATTTATTTTGTTTGCCAACTTGTGGTCATCTTCTCCGACGAATTAGTAAATGTTTGGGCAAACTTTGACCGACTTGTATAGGTTTGTTTTAGCTTTGATTATGATGCGATTTTTTGCATTAGACTCATCACGATGAGTACTTATCACGCCCCGAAATATTTCAATAAAGATAACTTATATGCGGAATAAATATAAGAAACAACATAAATTCATATATCAACGTTCACTATTTAGCAAGCAATTAAATGCCATATAAGCTTTCATCTTTCCAAGACATTGCTTGGTTACACAAATAGAGTCTCGCTCATTACACACTAAGCCGTTGGCTTTACAAATAACACTCATGCACACATAAAGCATAACTAGGAAACTCTTGCTTCCCGAGAGTCCATCCATGCTATTGCCTTGGAGGTAATATCTCACCTGCACCTGAAAATGATATTCCCGTATAAGGTGAGCTAACAGCCCAGTAGAGATATGCTAAACATAATATGAGCAATAACTAAAACGTGAGCATTTGATAAATGTTTGATTCACATATATCCATTCATAATCCGTTTCAATTACATGACAAATGTATCCATGTTTCATAATAATTTTCATTTCTTAATTCATAATCCTGGCTCAGAACTTGGCCATACCCTTTAAGTGAGATTACATCTCATATCAACAGTACTTCCATTTCAATTGAGATGAAGACTGAAATTAAACATTTCGTACTTCATAATAGATACACATATTTGCTGTATCAATCTCAAACAAAACACTTCCATACTTCATATATGATGTACTGGTGTTGCTATATCAAATCAATTCAACACTTCATAATCAACACTTGATACACATTGTAGTGTTGTATCAATGTCACACAAAATCCGATTTAAGAGTCCATCCCCTATCTTTCCTTAAACCGTGGAGTACATCCCTTATCTCCTCCCACACAACACAATGTATATAAACATCATCATATATATGTTCATTTAATACACAAATTCGATGTATTATCACAACCGTCATATTCGATGACATTTCAATTGATTAGTATTAGTTTGCCTAAGCATCATGCATTGTCTACAACAATCACGACTATCCTCCACCGATAGCCCAAAGCAGTTATTTCTAAACAGAAAATAAATGCTACAACAGATATATATAATCTCAACATTTTCAAAGTGAATGATTAATGAATCCAACTCCACCATTCTACATCATATTGAGTCGATTTTATAATTTCCAGCTCAATTTCATATTTCCGTATTAATTGCCATTAATTACAGTAATGACCCAAATATACCCAAACAGGGCATTTTCCCTTTTTTTTTTTCTCAATATTGACCCAAAAGCTCAAATATTATCAAAAACATCAATAATCTCCATTTTTAAACCCAAAACACACAGGTATGAGTCAATTGAACAAAACCCTTGTTTTCAACATTCTTAAGTTCCAAATCAAACCATCTATACAAATAACTCAACATTTATGTTAAAACACATAAGAATGAGTAGGAATCCCTACCTCAAATTCGGAGCTGAAATGGAGAATATGAAAAGAGTTGAAACCCCAAAATCAACGATGATGAAACTCGATCTCTACCACACACAACAAAGCCCTCGAGAAATTACACAACTTTGGCGAAGGAACTATGGCCAAAATCCCAATGGAACTATGGCCAAAGTCCAGCTCGGCACAACTAAAATTTATATAACTCGAGCTCGGCTCGTAATGGCTCATTAAACCAAAAAAGAACCATAGAAGCTGATAAGCTAACTCTCTACACTTGCACTTATATAGAAGTTTGTCCACCTTAAAATGTATTTTGTAATCGATGTAGGACTTCCAACAAACGCACCAAACGACGTCGTTTGGCACAACATTTTCGTCCACTCTTTGAGTCCCACATCGCTCGACCCCCACCAAGGCACTGCCCTTAGACCTGCCAAGGAGCGCTGCCCCCTCGACCCCTGACCGGCCTAGTCGAAGTGGCAAAACATAAAAGAAGGATTGAAACCGGGATTGCTACAGTACTTCAAATGGGTATAGTCAAAACTTGGCTGTGACAACTTTGAAGAATGTCGGTTTCTGGAAATTTAGCCTGTTTCGCAACTATCAGTGGCCTTCCGTTAGTTCGTGGCTGTTCTAGCCGGTGGTTCTAGACTCAGCTAGTCGACATGAACCCGTTGGTAGGCCAAGAAATTCTTGTTCGCATGAAGAATAATGTAGACCCAATTTCTAAACAGAGAAAATGGGCACAAAAATGCCATTGGCGATGCTTTGGCTAGTCGAAACACTTGGTTCTCGGAATTGTAGCTAACATCATTAAAGATGCATTGCTCGTGATGGTTATCATTGCTGACGAGCTTGAGGACGGAGTTGTAGCGTCGAGATGCGCTCAGTGGCACTTAGTCGATGTTGTCATCTTTTCGGCATTGTAGTTTAGAAATTGGTACATGGTTTGAGTGCCGAATTGATAAATGGAGGTTGAGGTTGGCATCTGAGCTGCCGTTTAACGCAGAATGGTTGCCGAGTAATGCGAAGGTCCACGCACGGACATGTCAAGTAGCCTTTTGCAAGTTCGTCGCCGCTAGACTGGGTTGCAGAGTAACGATGTTGGGCAACTTGGGTAAGCTGTAATGATGTCGAGAAGGGTTGAAGCGCTGCCGAACAGCCTTGTTGGATTACTGAACAGCTCCATTGTTGGTTTTCCAAACAACCTTTGTTGAAAAACTTGTGATTCTACTGTAAACCCAACTGATTGGAAAAGCCGAGAAACTTGAGTTGTGTGTCAAGTAACTGGCGCCAAAACACCTGGATCCGTCTAATTTATAATGTGACTTTGTCGAGAGTTTGGTCAGCAACACTCGGGGCTGCGGTTGTAGCCAACATAATTATGGAGTTGTAGTGCCCAGTGTCCGGAAACAGTTAAGCGGCCCCGCAAATTCAACAAGTTGGTAACCGAATGACTTATGTGTGGCCGAGTAAGCAATGTTAGCCGAATAAGCAATGTTGCCGAATAACGTTGCGGAATAACGTTGCCGAATAATGTTGCTGCATAATGTTGCCACATAATGTTGATGTAGGTAATGACGAGAATTTGTGAAATGGTTATTCTGACCACGCTTCGGTGCGAATTTACGAAATGGTTATTTCAACCATGCTTCAGTTTCACAGAGGAGAGGATGGTATAGCAGAGGCAAATTTGATGCTTCCATGCATGGGTGTGTTGAACAACTACCAAAGGAAAATTTGATGCTTCCATTATTGCCGAGGAAGATGGATCAACAACAGTGAGCTGACCAGTGGTGATGCCAAGTTTAGCCACCATCTTGTTGAGATAGGCACTCGTGTGCTGTATCGTCGCAACGTCGGGCAAAACTAGTTGTCGAGTTCGAGTTGGTAGCCATTCATGACAATTGAATTCATATATATATATATAGATTGCCTGCCGACTATCACAAATTATGAAGTATTTTTTTTTATTTATAATAGCTCATGGCCCTATAATAACTCATGACCCAACGTTTTTAGCATAGTTACACATGCGTACATATTAACAATCAACTTCAAGATAAGTTTTGAAAAACAAAGAATAAATAAATAAATGGATAGACCCATGTATGAATTTGGCCGAGCAACCCTGCTTGTGTAATGCTGAAAAGAAGCTCCCACGAACAAAGTGTAAAACCCATTTTTCGAGAGAGAAAATGAAGATACAAAAGTAAATCCATGCGTTGTGTTGTGTTTTAAACCTTTTTCATCAAGATTCACCATGAACGAAAGTTATCCGAAGAGTTTGTAAGCACGCACATATGTATATCCAATTCAAGAACCAATTTTAAAATAATTTTCAAAGAGCAAATAGATCAAAAGTGTTGTTGAATTTTTTCTTACAATAACATGTTTGCTCTTCTCTTCGTTGAACTCTTGCAGACATTTCCCACAGATTGCGCCAATTGTAAAACCCATAAAATCCTCTTACATGGATTGTAGAGATCCAATGAAGAGATGAGTTTTGCCCCAAAAATCTGCAAAGATAAGCATGGTCGGCGTCACCCAACCGGGGTTGCCAGCCAGAGACACTCCGATTATAAAGTTAGTGTTGGAAATGGTTATAAAATTCTAGTTAAAACCAGAATTTTTTCCTAAGTTTGGTCTAATTTTTAGGTGGGCCCCATGCATCGATTTACACGGGTCAAAGTGGTAACGCGTTCTATGCCGCGTTGTGATTCACGTGGTATATTTGGTTGTTCAAAACCATTACTGAGTGAATGGGAAATTGAAGCCAAAGTATGCTCCATAGAAATGGAGTTTTGGTGGAAATTCCTTAAAGGTTTGAATAAGGCTTGTCCCACATTGATTTGGTGGGAGGTTTTGAGAAGGTTTATAAGGCATGGGTTTGGTACTTGGGGTGTGCCCTAAGGGGTACCCAAGTGTTTTAGAGGGAGAGGTTATGGGCAAAATGGGCTAGACCCATTGGACCCAAAAACCACCACACACACGCACGCGCCGCCGCCGTCCGATCAGGCAGGCTGGGGTGTGAGATTGGGTTAGGCTTGTTTGGCCCAATAATAATCTTTTTGGGGCCAAAAACATTTGAATTTAATTTTATTTTTGTATAAAATAAAATCCAGAATTCAAATTAAACCGAAAATAAACTGGTTTGAATTTACTGTTTATCCAAAGAGGGCCCTTCCCGTTTTCAAACAGAATTAAACTGATTTGGATTTACTGTTCATCCAAACAGGGCTGTAGACACCCCATTTTTGACTGACTTTAAGACTTGAACGCGACTAATGGTTTACATGGTGGAGAAAGGTGTGCAGGGGAAAGGTTCAGTTTCTTCGACAAGGAGAGAGTCAAATCTCAACTTTATACCCCTGTTCTAGACCAAAACAATCTTGATCAAAAGGTTTTAGTCTTAAAACCCTCTCTTTTAAAACGTTTTTGAAATAAAGTTTTACGATGTTTCGAGGCTCGCATTTTATCAAATGTTGCGCTTTTCAGTAAACCGAGCAAGGACAAAGTGGAAATGAATGAAAGAGAGATGAAATCTTTGAAAAATCTTTCAAAACACCTTACTTAGGGGTTTGAAGTTGAAAAAAAGAGGAGAAGAGGGAAGAAATCCAGTTGGGGGAGAAAATGGGCATGAACCGTTAAGAAAGAGTCGAGTAGCCCTCGCCGAATCGGGCCCATTCATTTGCATACTTGGAATCAAGCTATGAGGCCACCACCGTTGGAAAGAAGACTTTCGAGGCTTCATTTTTCACTCAAGAATCTCCTAAAGCCAATTCCGGACAGGAGAGATATGGTTGATTGAAGTAGGGCATCACTCTGGTTGGACCGAATCAGCGCGGCTTTACCAAAATAGGCATAACTTTTTCCATAGGAGGAATTTTAATTCAACGTTTGCGCCATTGGAAAGCTAACTTCCGGGGCTTCAATTTGGACACTTGAACGGCCATCATTGGACTTCTCTAGCACTGGTCGGCCACCTTTCTTTCCGGCAGACCCATTTTTTGTCCTGAAAAGTAGCAGGTCGGCCAGAAAAGCCAGAAAATGTAGCAGGCCGGGCAGAAAGGCCAGAAAAAGTAGCCGGCCAACCAGAAAAAAGTAGCAGGTCGGCTACCTAGCTAGAGAAATGACTTTTTTGCCCTTTTTAGCTAGCTGGCCATAACCCCTTCCCCAAGTGTGTCCTAAAAGTGAATTTTGTTTTCCTCTAGGCCTTATGTCCGAGGGTTTGGCCTTTTGGGGGGAAACTTGAATTGTTTCCCCCCCCATTTTTCCCCCTCTTTTCCACCCTTTTTTGTCTATATAACCAGCACTCCTAGCTGGTTTTGGGGGGTTAGAAATTTTTGTTTTGAGCCTCATATGTTGCATCTCTCCCTCTCTACATCTTAACCCTCAAAACCCTTAAGTTCCTACACCATTTCTACACCACCACCTAGCACCACACCACCACCTCCATTCGAGCCACTAGGAGCTGCTTTCCAGAGATGAGGAGCACCATTTCTTGTGCCAAGAGGTTGTCAAAGATTGGTCTACAAGGGTGAGTCATTTTTCCTCTCTTTTGAGTTCATTTTTCCATGCTTTCTTAGTCATTCTTTCTTACACTTTTGGGCTCCGACCCTAACTGAAAATAGCATTTTTTTGAGCTCTTTTTCATGTTTGTTTAAGGGCCTCTCACTGTTTGAGGCTTCCTTTTTGCACTTGCTTCTTTACCTCTCTTGTATGCCTATTTCTTGTGTAGTATTTTTGGCCTATGTATAAACTGTTTTGAGCTCTGTCATAAACTTTAAAGTGGCTTATTTTGAGTCCTTCTTCAACATTGTTGAAGGGCTCATCACTGTTTGAGGCTTCCATTTGCCACTTGCCTTTATATCCCTCTTTTGGCCTTATTTTTGCATGATTTGTTAGCTTCTTGTGCTTCTGTTTTTGGACTCTGGTCTGAACTATAAATGGCCTTATTTTGACCCCCTCTTCATGTTTCATTAAGGGTCTTTTACTGTTTGAGGCATATTTTTTGTACTTTGTGTTTAAACCTCTTTTTTAGGCCTTATTTTGCATAGTATTTTAAGCATACTTGTGCACTGTTTTGGGTTCAATCATAAACTGTAAAATGCCATATTTTGGGCCCCTCTTCAACATTGTTGAAGGTTCATCCTATGTTTAAGGCCAGAAACCATCACTTGCTTCTTTGTCCCTCTTTTGGCCCATTTCTTGCATGAGAGCTTAGCCATACTTGTGTTTGTTTTTGTGGTTTGTCTTAAACTGTAAAATACAATATTTTGGGCCCCTTTTCAACATTGTAGAAGGGCCCTTCTCTGTTTGAGGTCAGCAGCTGCTACTTGCTTCATTATCTCGCTTTCGGGGCCATTTTTACATGCTAGCTTAGCCCCATTCACTGTTTGGCCTTGTTTAAAACTGTAAATATGCTTGTTTTGGGTCTGTCTTGATTCTATCTTCACACTTCATGTTCAAATAATGCATGCATTGCATAGCCATAGGTCATTCCATGCGCCTAATTTCATGTTTCGGGATTCATTTCATGCATCGGGTGTCATTTTGCCATCTTTCGGGGCTGTTTTGCATCACTTATTGCCTCTTAAATTTGTATGCTAGTATGCCATATTCCATGTCTTGCCATGTCTTGTTAGAGTGGCATTCGTGCCCTAGGGTCGGTCCTCGGTTTGCGTGCACGCATCTCGAGTTGTCTCATTTTCATCTAATGGCCTCCTATGTGAGTGTGGCCGAGGTCCACTTGTGTTGGTGTAAGTCCATTATGCATTGTGTATGCCATTTCGTTTCATAGTATTGTGTATGCTAGGTTGTATGTTAGCGCATTGTGTATGTCATGTGACCTCGTGCATCGTGTATGCCATTTCATAGCGTTGTGCATGTTAGGTTGTATCTTAGTTGCATTCATGCATGTCACGCATATTGCATTGTGTTTGGGATAGGAGTTAGCCCAAGCACGGGAAACGAGGTACGTTTCGTACTCCGAGTAACGGAACGTGTCTCAATTCCCCAGTCGCCGACACTCCAGATTGCCCATGATGGAGTCTAGGTATTGTTGTGTTTATATGTACATTCATTCCATATCG
Organism: Camellia lanceoleosa; assembly: GCA_025200525.1. NCBI lineage: Eukaryota > Viridiplantae > Streptophyta > Magnoliopsida > Ericales > Theaceae > Camellia > Camellia lanceoleosa. Next base: position 125,180,940 of record CM045767.1, on the reverse strand, counting down.
AGTTGTGCCATTCGACTCCTCGGCCATCATGCATCGAGATGCGTGATTGGTGGCACTAAGATCGAGATATGCATACATATGTGAAAATACATTGCCATGCTCCTTTCCTACTTTCTGTTGCAGCAAATCAAGAATTAGCAACCTTCCGGAGCTTGGCACGCTTTCCAATAAACAATTGCAAACAGAGGCTAATTGGGGCATCGCGGTGGATTTCCGCGCAAGGCAACCCGAGCATGCATCAGTCATCATCCGGATCAGAGTCGAGGCAGTCCCTAGCTTGCATGCTAGTTTACCGCTTTCTTAGATTAATTTGTTAATTAATTAGGATTTTGTACATATTTGGACTGTATTATTTATTTGGACTGTGCTATTCGGGACTGTATATTATTTATTCGGACCCTCTGCGCGAGGGCATAATTGTAATAAGTGTGCGTGAGTATGATGTATGTCTTCCAACCCCACGTCTTTCTTCCCTTTTATTTACCAGCTTATGATAGTTAGATTAGGGCATGTTTCAATTAGCATACAGTATGATAGCATGTTTGCATTCATTCATCTGTTTTGCATGCACCGGGCTCGGCGCATCATACTAACTGCATTTGTACTTCAATTCCGAGTTGAATACTTGATAACTGTTGCATCTCATATGCCATGTTTAGAATAGCCGAACCTACTATAGTTACATTTTTGCCTGTGTTGCATTAGGCATTTCTGTATAGTTAGGATCATGCATGGATTTCTAATTAGCTTCTGTTTTGGCTTGGAGTACTCGGTGAGTTTTTATGCTTTAGCATCCTTGCATGCGTGTGAGTGACTGCCATGATAGCATGCTTACCATGAGGCTATGTGCTTATGTGATATAACTGCTTGAATGCCTGTGGGTGAAGGTTGGGTTATTTGGATTGGAACAATGCATTGATTGTAGTTTTAAGCCTACTAGATAGTGGCAAAATCATCTTTTTAAGCCCACCTGAGGGTGGCAAAATCTGCATTTTAAGCCTACCTGTGGGTAGCAAACCATCTTTCAAAAACAAACATGAAATGCTTTGTTCCAATTCAGACAACCCGGTCTATACTTGTATGCTGTGCACATCACATAGTAAATCTAGGCTAATAACCGGAATAAGAGCACACAATGTTTTCAAAACTAGATATCATGGTTAGTAGAGGCCGATCTTTGATCGGGCGAAATGCTCACGGTGACCTTCCCCAATCGTACCCAAGTTCCCGAGCCGAGGCAACTTTGGTGATGACGGACACGTGGCCTTAGGCAAACGAGTCAAGGTTTCCTAAATTTCCCAAAAATAAAACATTTAGGTGGCGACTCTGTATCTGGCAAAGCAGTCCATGTTTGGCACTTTTTTCAAAAATCTATTTTCTTAAAACGATTTACCGGATTTGGACTCTTTGGTTCAGATTAAGAACCGTGACAAAAATCGAGTCCGAATTGTAGCGAGGTCCCCCCGCGGGCTTGTCTACAGTTTTTGGCGACTTTGCTGGGGCTTTAGAGAACTTGACTCAAACTCATGATATCTGGTTTTGACTACACTTGTGTGTTTCTTTGCATTGCATTTGCATTGGTGCGCCTAGGACACCGTGTTTGCCATCTGCTATTCCTAAACGGTTTGCCGGAGGCTTGTCTTATCAAGGCATGACCATAAGGCTGACTGGTTATGGGTTCTGCCAGTATGGGAACACAAACCCCGGTTTTACCAGGGCACCCTTTTTGACCATTCGACCTAGTGCATATTCGGATCCATAGTGACCATTCCAAACTAGGACAGGTTGCTTACTCAATGTAGGTTGTTTGAAACCGCTGCGTGCGTAGTGAAACCCTAGCTCCTGACAAAATAGGACAGGAAAACCCTACCCCAACATAGGGGTGTTTTGGCTCTCACTTGCTTGTTATGTGCTTTTAGAGTACGTCTCTACAGGAATGCATGTATCAGTTTGCGAGTTTGGGCATCAGGCCTGCGGGCGCCAGTTCAGTATTTTGGGACTCAGTTTACCTAAGGGTATCAGTTTGTAGGACAGAGATTTTGGACAGAATGTAGTAGAGGGCACAGTCATCCTGCTATGCTCGTATCTGTTTTGGTGAAGTTGAGCTGAGGTACTATCTATTTTCTCTTTTGCTAGGTAGTCCAGGAACCATAGTTTCAGAAGGCTCTGATATCCCCCGAGGTTCATCGAACTTGTGCTGATAGACTTTGTCAGGTCAGAGTTCAAGGGCCATCAGTGTTCCTTTGCCAGAGGTAGGGTAAAAGGGCAAGTTAAGCACAGATCACCGCTACGGATCAAGAGCCCTTATCCACCCGTGAGAAGGAACGGCCGAGGTCTCAATTTCTCTGCCGGTGCAGTGATACCATAGATGGATCAGCAGAACACATCAGGGATGGAGGCAATGATGTGTCAGATGCAAGAAAGTATGAAACTCATGCAGCAAGACGCTGTCTGCCAAGCGGAATTTTCCAAGTAGCAGGCTGCAATCATGGCTCAGCAGGTTGAGCTCATCACCAGGCTGCAACAGCAAAGCGGCTCGTCTGCTTCCCAACAAGTTCCTCCTCTAGCAGGAGCTCCCGCACCTGGGGAAACGACGAATGTTCAGAATACCCAGGAGGGTACAAACATTCCTACAGGGGCAGCTCCGCTCCCGATCTTACTTCAGCTGTTCAAAACACCTACCAATCTACTGGACTTACCCTTTGAGACTGAGGTCGACCCTACAGCATTGAAATTGAGCAAGCTTGAGAAGTTGTTCAAGAAATCCCAGGGGGTAAAATCCATCCTGGACATTGAGGACGGGTACACCGACGCAGTTGTGACACTGCCGGACAGGTTCAAGATGCCTCATATCGACCGTTTTGACGGGTCAGGAGATCCCATGGTCCACTTGAGTTTGTTTTCAGATGTTCTGTGCCCGATGGGCTTGACAAGATTACAGAAGCTCTCCCTTTTGGCAGACCTGTCGGTGTTGCGCCATCCTGCACGCCAAATTGGAGGATTCAGTGAAACGAAGCTGGGAGGAGATGGCCGAGGCCTTCATCGCACAATATTCATACAATACCCAAATCGAGATTACGACCCGTGATCTTAAGACGACGAGGCAAGAGCCTAAGGAGAGCTTCTCAGAATTCGTGGCCCGCTAGAGGGCCAAGGCCTCAAAGATGACCATTAGGCCAACGGATAAGGATCAAATACGGATGGTTGTGCGCAACCTCCAGCCCAAACTAATGCAAAAAATGATCGTGCTCCCCTTCCCTACCTTTTCAGATTTGCATGAGATGGGAGTACAGATCGAGGATGCTATGAAGCAGGGCCTCATTGACCAGGAGAAGGAGCAGCCTAGGAGGGCGTTTACTCGCAGTTCAAATGCGACCACTAATGGTGACGCTGCTGCAAGATCTTCCGAAGTGGGCATGGTCGCCATCACCACACCAAGAGCAGCCACCCCCTTTGTTGGTGCATTCATTTCAAACCCCCGAACTTCAGACTATCTACCCCGAGGCAAGAGAGTTTTCACCTTACTCTATATGTCTTTGTCTAAAGCCCTGGGGGTCCAACTCAAGAAAGGACATCTGAAACCGTTAGAACAACGGCCTCTACCCGATCCTCTCCTTCCAAAGCATGACCCGACTAAGTACTGTGCTTTCCATCAACAAACTGGTCATGACACCGACAGTTGCGTCCGTCTCTGCCACGAGATACAAAATTTGATTGACAACGGGGTCATCCCCACACCAGGTCCTGCAAAGTCTATCGACACTTGATCAGTGAACTTGTGGGGGATAATGTGACTATGTGATCGGGGGATGAACCACCTACGGGCGGCACTCAGTTTACTCCAGACGTGGGAATGACACGCACTGTTTTAAGCATTTGCGAATGCTAGTTTTGAAGTTTCTGACTTGGGTGTTGAGTCAGTTCTGTAATTTTGTTTTGAGTCTGTCTCTTTGTCTTGAGTCAATCTTTTTGATTAAGGGTCTGTCTTGTTGTATCGAGTCAGCCTTGTTGTACAAAAGGTCGGGTGATTCCAAGGGTGTTACCTCGAGCATCACCATTTTGTTTTGTGTCTGTTTCTGCCAGGGAGCCAGTTGTGCCAATAGTTATGAACGAAACAGCAGTGATTTTCACGCTCTCGCATTTGCTTCTGCCATGTGCTAGTTGTGCCGGGATTTGAATGAAATGGTAGCGCATTCCACCTGTTCTTTTGTGTCTTGAAGTCATTATAATGACCTGAGTTTTTCAAAACTTTTTGAACACTGCGGTGAAAACAAAGAGGGAGGAATTCCTCGGGATTTGCAAAACTTTGATCAAACTGAGAGAAAGAGAGGTGTGCTAAGCCCTTAATGATTGAGATCATGTTTGTTAGTGTGAGTACTGAGAAGGACCCTAGCTTTGATCCAGATTGGTTCTACACTGTCTTCAGCGCGAGCGATTTTGTCGCTTTCTTAAAAACTGTCAAAAAATGTTTTGCGCGGTCCTGCAAAAACATGTGTGGAATCGCTCTTGAGATTGTGCAGCTTAGGATCGCTCTCAGCCTCGAGACTCGACCCCTTGCTTTTAAACCTCGAACTCACATTCAGAATGTTCAACGGTCAAGCTCCATGTGAGGCCTGTATGGCCAGATTTGAAGCAGCCCTCGAACAAGAGGCACCAAAGTTAGATCAAGAAGATCAGACCTCATCAGAAGAAGCTTGCGAAGCTAAATCAGAAGCACCCCTCGAACTAGGGGCAAAAATGTCCGATGTGCTCAAAGAGCCGAAGATGGATCCTTCTACGAATCAATACAGCAGTCATTTTCCTGGATTCAGATGACTTCAGGATCTCAAAACCGTTTGGCATGGACAAAGCTACACTTTTACCCTTTGAGAGGCTCGCTGGGCCGAAAACCCGGAAGGGCGACCCAGGCAAAAGTTAGAGCAAGAAGAAAAAAAACAAAAAAAAAAAAGAGGAAGAAAATGAGAAAAGAACAAAAAAAAGAAAAAAGAAAAAAGAAAAATGCAAAGAAAAGAACAAAAAACAAAAAACAAAAAAAGAAAGAAAGAAATGAAAAGAAAAGAAAAACAACGCTTGCAAGGTTGAAAACCTGCAACAGGCGCATTGGCAAAAGTTAGAGCCTGAAAATGAGAGGTTAATACCCGAGTATACCTTAACCCCGAACTACGTAAAGCTCGATTCCCATCTGTGGAATACGTAGGCAACTTCATTCTGAAGTCCAGCTGTAAAACACTTCAAATTCGGTTGTGTCCATGTAACGGTTTTTGATCATCTTTGCCTTCTCTGTATCCGAGAGTTCGGTTGTAATCATCGCTCCGAGGACTGACTACAATGCACTGCAGTGCCATTCAAACAAGGGGCAACTTTCCGTTGCCATTCAATGCGCCACAGTGCCGTTCAAACAAGGGGCAACTTTCCGTTGCCATGCAGCTCCCTTTGAGCAAGGGGCAATTTTCCTTCAGATCTGAGGTTGCGCATCTCAGGAGTAAGTTCCGCACTCTTTGAGCAGTGGTCGTTTGCAAAAACAGTTTTTGAGAATTTTTACTGAGGTTGACTAATTTTCTCTAAAAAATTATTCCATTTTTCCAAAAAACTGGACCATTTCTTGGACCCAAAAAAGGAAAATTTTCAGTGCTCATAGCTTGACTTGCATGATTTCAAATCAAAAATCAAACAAGCATGTTAATCAAACTCTTATACTGATCAAAATTGTTTTAGTAGAAAACCAAAACAAAAAAATCGTCAAAATGATGAACTAGGGGTACATTTGAGTCAGGCTTCCTGTCTTTTCCCCGTTGTCAATGCATTTGCCGAAAAGGGCACCATATTCGCCAGAAAAGGACACCACTGAAGCTAATTGCAAAGGGCTGAAAGCTCTCTCACCCTCCAAGCAACGAGGTATCAAGCCAAGTGCGAAGCACGAACTGGAATGGGGCAAGATATTCCACTCCATCATCTGGACAGATCTTATCACGTCCAAACTCCCCAGCAAAGCATCATCAACCGATGTTAGCTGCAGATTTGCTACACACCCAGTTGTAGCGTAACCCTTCTATGGGAGGAATTTACTAGCTGTGAACGGAAGAATGAGAATCTGGTAGAATACCAGGGGCAAGAGCCCACAACTTCATGCTTATCCATCAACCACCTAGGGGAGGGATTGAAAAATGAGAGATTGAAGAATAGAGAGATGTGCGATGAGAGAAAAAGTGAGAAAATGGCTTTTTTAGAAAAACAGAGATTGAGGGCCGAGTGATGTGAGAATCACAAATGAGAAAGGGTGGGAAACACTACCCGGTGAAACAGGCTCCCTGTGCACGTCTGAGTGTCGTGTCTTTTTGTTTTATCTCAATTCTTGTTTTGAGTCGTTTCGAGTGTTACTCGATGTGTCTAGGTTGTGTGCCTTTTATTTCCTTGTTGAGTCGTTTTGCTGTGTTCAGTCGTAGGCTCAATACCTGGTCGAAAACTCATCTCTCAATTTCAAAAATAAAATCATTTTGTGCTTCGAGTGCCGTGTCGTTCTCTACATTTGTGCAAAACAGAATTTGTTCTTTCATAAAACCGCAGGGTTCAACACAAGTCATGTGAGAACAGTGGAACCAGGACCTATCTGAAGCTATAATGGTTCCAGAATGCAAAGCAAAAGCAAAAGAGGAAAATGTCAGGCATCTGAGTTTATTCCAACTTCAGTAAGCTCCGAGATCGCATTCCGTATGCACCTTGTCAGGCCTTGCCAATGCTCCGAAGTATGAGTGTGCCTCTACCTCAAGCTCAAGATCAAGTCTGCCTCAAGCCAGAATAGCAATCAGAAATGCTCTCTCTGAGTACCAGTTCCTTGCCAGGGTCATCTTGGCTGTGTTCGCAATGAGTTCCTAGGAGACCAACTGCGACGGTGGAAACTAGAGTTCGAATGGCTGATGTCTAGAACGTAAAGGTTCGGGATTTCCGGGACTAAAGTCTGGTTTAAATACCCAGGAGCATGTCATCGGCTTGAAATCTGTATGGAAGCCCCATAGGTTGAGATAGCATGTATGCACCTCAATTCTGGATACTGAACCAACCTAGTCTGTCACCCTGTTGGAGAATAGGGAAAGTTGTGAATATGATCAAGAAGACAAGCGGCAGCCGTAGCTCCAGCATGCAGATGTTGTTACTTGTTAGCATTCCAGAGCCTTTGTACTACGAGTTAAAGGTAAAGTGTTCGAAGAGCACGAGGGGAGATCCCTATCAGAGTAGAGCAGTTCACTGCCACTCACCTCATAAGTTGCTTTCTAAAGCGCCGCTGTGTCCATTTATTGCTTTCCTTAAGCATTACGCATTGTAATGCACTGTACCTATCAAGTTTCTTTCTTAGTCATGCACGATATTGTATGTACGGTTCATTCAAAGAAGTTCCGTTTAAGATCATTCACTCAGTGTATCTAACACACTTCATTTGCCTTAGTGTATCAATCACACTTTATTTGCTTCACTCAGTGTATCTAACACACTTCATTTGCCTTAGTGTATCAATCACACTTCATTCACTTAGTGTATCAATTACACTCTCATTTATTTAGTGTATCAATCACACTCTCTTCACTTAGTGTATCAATCACACTTCATTCATTTTGTGTATCTATTACACACATTCTCATTTTGTGTATCTATCACGCACATATTCACTTTTGTGTATCTATCACACACATTCTCGTTTTCTGTATCACACTTTATTGATTCAGTATATCAATCATACTTGCTCACTAAGTGCATTTATCACACTTCGTGTTCACCCTTAGTATATCCATCATACTTGTTCACAAAGTGCATCTATTACACTTCGTGTTCACCTTTAGTATATCTATCATACTTGTTCACTAAGTGCATCTATCACACTTCGTGTTCACCTTTAGTATATCCATCATACTTATTCACTAAGTGCATCTATCACACTTCGTGTTCACATTCAGTATATCTATCATACTCTATTCACATAGTGCATCTATCACACTTTGTATTCACATTTAGTGTATCAATCACACTCTATTCACATAGTGCATCTATCACACTTTGTGTTCACTTTTAGTGTATCAATCACACTCTGTTCACATAGTGCATCTATCACACTTTGTGTTCGCTTTTAGTGTATCCATCACACTTGATCACTAAGTGCATCTATCACACTTCGTGTTCACATTCAGTATATCTATCATACTTGTTTACTAATTGCATCTATCACACTTCGTGTTTACATTCAGTATATCTATCATACTTGTTCACTTAGTGCATCTATCACACTTTGTGTTCGCTTTCAGTGTATCAATCACCCTCTGTTCACTTAGTGCATCTATCACACTTTGTGTTCACTTTCAGTGTATCAATCACACTCTGTTTACTTAGTGCATCTATCACACTTTGTGTTCACTTTTAGTGTATCAATCACACTCTGTTCACTTAGTGCATCTATCACACTTTGTGTTCACTTTTAGTGTATCAATCACACTCTGTTCACTTAGTGCATCTATCACACTTCGTGTTCACTTTTAGTGTATCAATCACACTCTGTTCACTTAGTGCATCTATCATACTTTGTGTTCGCTTTTAGTGTATCAATCACACTCTGTTCACTTAGTGCATCTATCACACTTCGTGTTCACCTTCAGTATATCAATCATACTTGTTCACTAAGTGCATCTATCACATTTCGTGTTCACATTTAGTATATCAATCATATTTGTTCACTAAGTGCATCTATCACACTTCGTGTTTACCTTTAGTATATCAATCATCCTTGTTCACTAAGTGCATCGATCACACTTCGTGTTCACCTATTGTGCATCTATCACACTTTGTGTTTGCCTTTTGTGTATCCATCACACTTTGCTCACTTCATTCATTTAGTGTATCAATCACACTTTGTTCATATAGTGTATCTATCACACACTCGCTTTGTATCTATTACACTATGCCTACTTTGTGTATCAATTATGCACACTCGCTTTGTATCTATCACACTATGCCTACTTTATGTATCTATCACACGTTCGCTTTGTGTATCTATCACACACCCACCTAGTGTATCCATCACACTCGCTTTACTTTGTGTATCTATCGCACATTCGCTTTGTGTATCTATCACACATACACACTGTATTCGCAGTGAGAATTGCAGTAATTTTCTTACATCCTTTCTGCACAAAACGTAGTTTGGCTCAAGTTTACTTGCTTGCCTAGCATTCGCTTAAAATGTTGCATTTATTTCGCATAATTATTTCATTACAGCTCTCTTTGCATGATCATGAGTGATGTCTGGCTTTGCGTAACGTATAAGTCCAATTTTCAAACTGGCTTCGCGTAGCGTATAAGTCCAAATCTTCAAACCGGCTTCGCGTAGCGTATAAGTCCAATTTTCAAACCGGCTTCACATAGCGTATAAGTCAAATTATCAAAATCTTCCTGCATATCATTTTGCATCCTGCCCCTGAACTACGTTGGTTTGATTCCTTACAAAAGGATACGTAGGCAGCCTGCGGGCACAACCATTTATTTATGTATATTTTGTTTGTTTCTTCAAGTCTTCGGCCTTGTTCACTCCCGTCACTTCTTGACATCCGAGTTCTATCAAAGAGGGGCAACTGTAGACACCCCATTTTTGACTGACTTTAAGACTTGGACGCGACTGATGGTTTACATAGTGGAGAAAGGTATGTAGGGGAAAAGTTCAGTTTCTTCGGCAAGAAGAGAGTCAAATCTCAACTTTATACCCCTGTTCTAGACCAAAACAATCTTGATCAAAAGGTTTTAATCTTAAAACCCTCTCTTTCAAAATATTTTTGAAATAAAGTTTTTACGATGTTCCGAGGCTCGCATTTTGTCAAATGTTGCGCTTTTTGATAAACCGAGCAAGGACAAAGTGGAAATGAATGAAAGAGAGATGAAATCTTTGAAAAATATTTCAAAACACCTTACTTAGGGGTTTGAAGTTGAAGAAAAGAGGAGAAGAGGGAAGAAATCCAGTTGGGGGAGAAAATGGGCATGAATCGTTAAGAAAGAGTCGAGCAGCCCTTGTCGAATCGGGCCCATTCATTTGCACACTTGGAATCAAGCTATAAGGCCACCACCGTTGGAAAGAAGACTTCTAGCGCTTCATTTTGCACTCAAGAATCTCCTAAAGCCAATTCCGGACGGGGGAGATACGGTTGATTAAAGTAGGGTATCACTCTGGTTGGACTGAATCTGCGCGGCTTCACCAAAAAAGACATAACTTTTTCCACAGAAGGAATTTTAATGCAAGGTTTGCGCCATTGGAAAGATAACTTCCGGGGCTTCAATTTGGACACTTGAACAGCCACCATTGGACTTCTCTAGCACTGGCCGGCCACCTTTCTTTCCGACAGACCCATTTTTTGTCCTAAAAAGTAGCAGGCCGGCCAGAAAAGCCAGAAAATGTAGCCGGCCGGCCAGAAAAAAGTAGCAGGCCGGCCACCTAGCTGGAGAAATGACTTTTTTCCCCTTTTTAGCTAGCCGGCCATAACCTCCTCCCCAAGTGTGTCCTAAAAGTGAATTTTGTTTTCCTCTAGGCCTTATGTCCGAGGGTTTGGCCTTTTGGGGGGAAACTTGAATTGTTTTCCCCCCCCATTTTTCTCCTTCTTTTCCACCCTTTTTTGTCTATATAACTAGCACTCCCAGCTGGTTTTGGGGGGTTAGAAATTTTTGCTTTGAGCCTCATATGTTGCATCTCTCCCTCTCTACATCTTAACCCTCAAAACTCTTAAGTTCCTACACCATTTCTACACCACCACCTAGCACCACACCACCACCTCCATTCCAGCCACTTGGAGCTGCTTTCCAAAGCTGAGGAGCACCATTTCTTGTGCCAAGAAGTTGTCAAAGATTGGTCTACAAGGGTGAGTCATTTTTCCCCTCTTTTGAGTTCATTTTTCCATGCTTTCTTAGTCATTCTTTCTTACACTTTTGGGCTCCGACCCTAACTGAAAATAGCATTTTTTTGAGCTCTTTTTCATGTTTGTTTAAGGGCCTCTCACTGTTTGAGGCTTCCTTTTTGCACTTGCTTCTTTACCTCTCTTGTATGCCTATTTCTTGTGTAGTATTTTTGGCCTATGTATAAACTTTTTTGAGCTCTATCATAAACTTTAAAGTGGTTTATTTTGAGCCCTTCTTCAACATTGTTGAAGGGCTCATCACTGTTTGAGGCTTCCATTTGCTACTTGCCTTTATATCCCTCTTTTGGCCTTATTTTTGCATGATTTGTTAGCCTCTTGTGCTTCTGTTTTTGGGCTCTGGTACGAAGTATAAATGGCCTTATTTTGACCCCCTCTTCATATTTCATTAAGGGCCTTTTACTGTTTGAGGCATCCTTTTTATACTTTGTGTTTAAACATCTTTTTTAGGCCTTATTTTGCATAGTATTTTAAACATGCTTGTGCACTGTTTTGGGTTCGATCATAAACTGTAAAATGCCATATTTTGGGCCCCTCTTCAACATTGTTGAAGGGCCATCCTGTGTTTGAGGCCAGAAACCATCACTTGCTTCTTTGTCCCTCTTTTGGCCCATTTCTTGCATGAGAGCTTAGCCATACTTGTGTTTGTTTTTGTGGTTTGTTTTAAACTGTAAAATACCATATTTTGGGCCCCTCTTCAACATTGTAGAAGGGCCCTTCTCTGTTTGAGGTTAGCAGCTGCTACTTGCTTCATTATCTCGCTTTCGGGGCCATTTTTGCATGCTAGCTTAGCCCCATTTTTGTTCACTGTTTGGCCTTACTTAAAATTGTAAATATACTTGTTTTGGGTCTGTCTTGATTCTGTCTTTACACTTTATGTTCAAATAATGCATGCATTGCATAGCCATAGGTTATTCCATGCGCCTAATTTCATGTTTCGGGATTCATTTCATGCATCGGGTGTCATTTTGCCATCTTTCGGGGATGTTTTGCATCACTTATTGCCTCTGAAATTTGCATGCTAGTATGCCATATTCCATGTCTTTCCATGTCTTGTTAGAGTGGCATTCGTGCCCTAGGGTCGGTCCTCGGTTTGCGTGCACGCATCTCGAGTTGTCTCATTTTCATCTAATGGCCTCCTATGTGAGTGTGGCCGAGGTCCACTTGTGTTGGTATAAGTCCATTATGTATTGTGTATGCCATTTCGTTTCATAGCATTGTGTATGCTAGGTTGTATGTTAGCGCATTGTGTATACCATGTTACCTCGTGCATCGTGTATGCCATTTCATAGCGTTGTGCATGTTAGGTTGTATCTTAGTTGCATTCATGCATGTCACGCATATTGCATTGTGTTTGGGATAGGAGTTAGCCCAAGCACGGGAAACGAGGTACGTTTCGTACTCCGAGTAACAGAACGTGTCTCAATTTCCCAGTCGTCGACACTCCGGATTGCCCATGATGGAGTCTAGGTATTGTTGTGTTTATATGTGCATTCATTCCATATTGAGTTGTACCATTCGACTCCTCGGCCATCATGCATCGAGATGCGTGATTGATGGTACTAAGATCGAGATATGCATACATATGTGAAAATACATTGTCATGCCCCTTTCCTACTTTCTGTTGTAGCAAATCAAGAATTAGCAGCCTTCCGGAGCTTGGCGCGCTTTCCAAGAAACAATTGCAAACATAGGCTAATTGGGGCATCGCAGTAGATTTCCGCGCAAGGCAACCCGAGCATGCATCAGTCATAATCCGGATCAAAGTCAAGGCAGTCCCTAGCTTGCATGCTAGTTTACCGCTTTCCTAGATTAATTTGTTAATTAATTAGGATTTTGTACATATTTGGACTGTATTATTTATTTGGATTGTGCTATTCGGGACTGTATATTATTTATTCGGACCCTCTGCGCGAGGGCATAATTGTAATAAGTGTGCGTGAGTGTGATGTATGTCTTCCAACCCCACGTCTTTCTTCCCTTTTATTTACCAGCTTATGATGGTTAGATTAGGGCATGTTTCAATTAGCATACAGTATGATAGCATGTTTGCATTCATTCATCTGTTTTGCATGCACCGGGCTCGGCGCATCATACTAACTGCATTTGTACTTCAATTCCGAGTTGAATACTTGATAGTTGTTGCATCTCATATGCCATGTTTAGAATAGCCGAGCCTACTATAGTTGCATTTTTGCCTGTGTTGCATTATGCATTTCTGTATAGTTAGGATCATGCATGGATTTCTAATTAGCTTCTGTTTTGGCTTGGAGTACTCGGTGAGTTTTTATGCTTTAGCATCTTTGCATGCGTGTGAGTGACTGCCATGATAACATGCTTACCATAAAGCTATGTGCTTATGTGATAAAACTGCTTGAATGCCTGTGGGTGAAAGTTGGGTTATTTGGATTGGAACAATGCATTGACTGTGAGTTTTAAACCCACTAGATAGTGGCAAAACCATCTTTTTAAGCCCACCTAAGGGTGGCAAAATCTGCATTTTAAGCCTACCTACGGGTAGCAAACCATCTTTCAAAAACAAACATGAAATGCTTTGTTCCAATTCAGACGACCTGGTCTATACTTGTTTGTTGTACGCATCACATAGTAAATCTAGGCTAATAACCGAAATAAGAGCATACAATGTTTTCAAAACTAGATATCATGGTTAGTAGAGGCCGATCTTTGATCGGGCGAGCGGGGGTGCTCACGAAGTGACCTTTCCCAATCGTACCCAAGTTCCCGAGCCGAGGCAACTTTGGTGATGACGGACACGTGGCCTTAGGCAAACGAGTCAGGGTTTCCTAAATTTTTCAAAAATAAAACATTTAGGTGGCAACTCTGTATCTGGCAAAGCAGTCCATGTTTGACACTTCTTTCAAAAATCTGTTTTCTTAAAACGATTTGCCGGATTTGGACTCTTTGGTTCAGATTAAGAACCGTGACAAAAATCGAGTCCGAACTGTAGCGAGGTCCCCCCGCAGGCTTATTACAAGGGCCCTTCCGGTTTTTGAACCCAACAGCTTTAAATCTGTTTGAATTTGAAACCAAACAGTGCCTAAACAGTATGTATCTATTTAATTCAAATTGAACAGGTACAGTACCTGTTCAATTCAAAACTAAGAGCCACCTTTACATCTATAAATAGACTAAGCCTCCCATTTGGATTTTTTACTCCAATTTTTGTATTCCATCATCTGTTTTAAATCTCTACATTTTGCTGCATTTTATTTCTGAAAGAAAGAGTGTAAACACTTAGTGTGTTCGACGAACGATTAAATTGTAGTGCTGCTTTTATTCGTTGATAAGATCATTTTATCCTAGGAGATAGACGTCCAAATTCTGAAAGCACCGTGGAGAGGACGAATCTGTCTTAAGAACACAGTGTTAAACACTGGACTTGATCAGAAAAGTTATTCAAAGAAATTAACCAAGTAAGTTGTTTAATTTTATTCTATTTTTATTTGTTTATTTAATTAGATTTTAATTTTGTTTTTGTAACAAAATAAAATCTGTTATTTATTTATTTATTTATTATTTCGAGTTTGATTTTTGTAATCAAAACAAATTCTCTCATTTTCTTTATTTCTTTAAATTCTAGTTGTTGTTTTGTACACAATAGAATTAAATCTTTTAAATACAGTGAAGATTGTACCAACAATCTTAAGACAGATTAATTTTTTAGTATCTTCATTGTATTTAATTTTCTGTTTTCATAAAGACATATTCTTGTTAGAAAAACAAATAGTGTTTATGCTATTTGACAGATAGTAGTAATATAATGTCTCTTTTCTTTGACAACTAATAGTAATATACTGGTGTCATTAACAATTGCAGAATATTAATTGTGTTAACAGAAAATTATTGTACTATTTTATTTTTCTAGTTTTAGTAACAAGAAAAATAAAATTATTTTGTGTTATAATTTATTTTCTGATTTTAGTAACTAGAAAATTAATTTGTGTTTTAATTTTTCTGATTTTTGTAATCAAAGATTATGGCTACTAGAACTGAAACTGCATTTGGCAGTGGTACTCCTATTGTTACACCAACATCGGTCCCTATCTAGAACCATGTTCATGTACCTATCAATCATGGAGAAAATTTGAAAAAATTTAACGGTACCGAATTTAAGAGATGGCAGCAGAAGATGCTGTTCTATCTTACAACTCTTAATTTGGCCCGGTTTCTCCATGAAGAGGCTCCAGCACTTAAAGAGTGTAAAAGTGATTGGCAAGTTGTTGCTGCTGTAGATGCTTGGAAAAATTCAAATTTCCTGTGCAAAAACTACAACCTCAATGGCCTTGACAACATACTGTATAATGTTTACAATCCTCTGAAGTCAGCAAAAGAATTATGGGATTCTTTGGAGAAGAAATACAAGACAGAAGATGCCGACACGAAGAAATTTGTCGTCGGTAAATTTCTGGACTTTGTTATGGTAGACTCCCAAACGGTAATATCTCAAGTTTAAAGTTTTCAAATAATTTTGCATGGTATTCATTCAGAAGGTATGTCTCTCAGCAAATCTTTTCAAGTCGCTGCTTTGGTGGAAAAGTTACCATTGGCTTGGAAAGATTTCAAAAATTATTTAAAACATAAACACAAAGAGATAATCATGGATGAGTTAATTGTAAGATTAAGAATTGAGGAAGATAACCGAAAGGCTGAAAAGAGGAATGGGAAAAATCCCATTGAGTCCAAGGCTAATGTAGTTGAACAAGTTCAAAAACCACATAACAAAAAGAGGAAGTTTACTGGAGATGGTCCTAAACAAGGCAACAATAATGGCAACAAGAAGTTCAAAGGAAAATGCTATAACTGTGGCAAGACTGGACATCGAGCTTTTGACTGCCGCCGCCCTAAGAAGGATCATGGAAGTACAAGCAAGAAGACCACCAATCAAGCCAATGTGACAGAATTGGATTACATCTCTGACGGGGTGAATGACATCAACCTCTCTGCTATGGTGTCTGAGGCTAACTTGGTTGGAAATCCCAAAGAATGGTGGGTTGACACTGGAGTAACTCGTCACATATGTGCGGACAAGAAGATGTTCACTACCTACAAAGAGGCTGCAAATGGTGAACAACTTTTCATGGAAAATTCTTCTACTTCTACTGTGGATGGACAAGGAAAAGTGATCTTGAAGATGACATCAGGAAAAGAACTGACCCTCAACAACGTACTGCATGTACTTGACATCCGGAATAATTTAGTTTCTGATTCTTTGTTAAGTAAAAATGGTTTTAGGCTTGTCTTTGAGTCTGATAAATTTGTATTAACAAAGAGTGGTATGTATGTTAGTAAGGGATACATGAGTGATGGTCTCTTTAAACTAAATGTAATGACAGTTGTACCAAAAGTTGCTATGAATGAGAATAACACATATTTTGCTTATATTATTGAGTCGAATTTATGGCATGGTAGATTAGGTCATGTAAATTATGATGCTTTGCGTAGATTAATTGGTTTGGATTATGTACCAAAGTTTGAAATTAATCCTAATCATAAATGTGAAGTTTTGTAGAAGCAAAACTAACTAAGGCTCCATTTAAATCAGTTGAAAGGAAAACTGAACCTCTAGAATTAATTTATACTGATGTATGTGATCTAAAATTTATTCAAACTAGAGGAGGCAAAAAGTATTTCATAACGTTTATCGATGATTGCACAAGATATTGTTATGTTTATTTACTTAGAAGTAAAGATGAAGCCTTAGAAATGTTTAAACTCTACAAAACAGAAGTTGAAAATCAACTTGGTAAAACCATTAAAATGGTTAGAAGTGATAAGGGTGGTGAATATGATGCATCATTAAATGAATTTTGTGCACAACATGGCATTATTCACCAAACAACAGCCTCTTATTCTCCACAGCAAAATGGAATTGCTGAAAGAAAGAATAGAACCCTTAAAGAAATGATGAATGCCATGTTATTAAGTTCAGACTTACCACAGAACTTGTGGGGGGAAGTAATATTGTCTGCAAATTATGTTCTTAATAGAATACCCCACAAGAAAACCAAAAGCATTCCTTATGAATTATGGAAAGGTCAACCACCTTCCTACAAATACTTAAAAGTGTGGGGGTGTTTGGCAAAAGTGGAAGTTCCTGTTCCTAAAAAGACTAAGATTGGACCAAAAACAGTAGATTATGTGTTTATTGGTTATGCTCAGAATAGTAGTGCATATCGGTTTCTGACTTATAAATCAGCAATACCTGATATAAATGTAAACACTATTATAGAGTTAAGGAATGCTGTATTTTTTAAACATGTCTTTCCTTACAAGAAAGGATAGGAATTAAGTTCACAGAAAAAGAACTTATGATTGTACACGAAGTCAAGAGATTAATGACAATCAAACACAAGAGACTAGTAATGGTCTCAACCAACAGGATTTAACTGATGATGAACCAAGAAGAAGTAAGACAGCGAGAACATCAAAATCCTTTGGTCCAGATTTTCTGACATACTTGTTAGAAAATGAACCTCAAAGCTTTAAGGTAGCAATGACAGTTCCTGAAGCACCTTTGTGGAAAGAGGCTGTTAATAATGAAATTGAATCCATTATGCAAAATCATACTTGGGAATTGGTGGATCTTCCACCAAGTTCTAAACCTCTTTGATATAAATGGATATTCAAGAGAAAAATGAAAGCAGATGGTTCAATTGACAAGTATAAAGCGAGACTTGTAGTTAAAGGTTACAGACAAAAGGAAGGTCTGGACTATTTTGACACATATTCCCCTGTGACAAGAATAACATCCATTCACATGCTTATTGCAATAGCAGCGTTGTTTAGTTTAGAAATACATCAAATGGATATTAAAACAGCTTTCTTAAATGGTGATCTAAATGAAGAGATCTATATGGAGCAACCCGAAGGGTTTGTTGTATCAGGGCAAGAAAAGAAAGTTTGTCGACTTGTAAAATCCCTTTATGAATTAAAACAATCACCTAAGTAATGGCATGAAAAATTTGATCATGCAATGCTTACTAATGGGTTTAAGATAAACGAATGTGACAAATGCGTCTATGTTAAAAATATTGACCAAGGATATTTTATAGTTTGTGTAGACACCACATTTTGACCGACCCTAAGACTTGGGCGCTTTCTTTTGATTACTCGATGATGACAATTAGAATGTGTTTCTCGCAGAATTCTCAGTAAAAGAAATGTAATTTGAACTTTAATCCCAACATTCACCATTATGGCCAAATTATTTTAAAATATTAAATATTTCATTAATTTAGTATTTTTGTAATTTTTCATAATTTTATGTGTTTGTTCATATTTTTAGTGTATTTTATATAAAAGAAAATAATAAAACAAATTATATTATGTGTTTAAAATTATTATATTATATGTTTAGTATTTTATATAAAATTATATTAGTATATTATATGTTATGTATTTTGGTATAAATTATATATTTTAGATATTTTATATTATATATATATATATATATATTCTATTAAATATATTATAAAAAAAATGTAATAATAATAATAAAAAAAAAGGGTTGATGTCGGCAACATCAACTGAGGCGCACATATATATATATATATATATTATTATATTTATATTATTATATTATTATTATTACTATGCCATTTGCCTATATAAGGCAAGGATGCTGTAAGGTTTTAAAAAGGAATTTTGAGAGGGAGAAAGGCTCAGCAGAAGGAGAAAAAAGAAGGGGAGACAAAGAGTCTGAAGAGAAAAAAAAAGAGAGGAGGGAAAATAAAATATTTTCTTTGATATTTTTATTTCCATTTCATCAATATACCATTAAAAAAACAACCAATAAAGTTGTAATTCTAAATTTTGAACTGAGAAGTGAGAACATATTCCACAGACTTGAGAGTAGTCAAAAGAAAGTTTGTGACCCAGAAAATTCATCATTTTCCCAAAAGGTGAGTTTTCACAAATTGTCATTTAATTTAAAAATGTGATATAATTTGTTTAAATACTTTATTTACTTCGTTTTATAACTCTTTTTTTTTTATTGCTTTAATGGGATGGCTACACCACCCACATATCTGCTGTAATTTAAATATTGTATATAAATTGTTATAATTTATTACTTTAAATAATTTATCCCAACAGTGAATAGTAACCTCCGGTGGTGAATAGTACCTCCGGCGGTGAATAGTAACCCCAACGATGAATAGTACCTCCGGCGGTAAATAGTACCTTCGGCTATTTAATTTTGCTCGCTTTCTATAGCTTAATTTCAGCACTATTATATGCTATTTAGGGGGCTATTTAATTTATTTCAACGATTTATGTTTTAAATATCAAGTTTGTTTGTACTAACCAATTAATCAATTTCGCATAATCATCTCTGCAACCGCCCTCCATTCTTTGCTTATTTCGATTAAAAAGTTGTGAAAAATTAAGATTGTGATTCAAGTATAAGAAAGGAACTCTTCCATGCTTAATGGTTTAATCTCTTAGGAGGTTCATTACCAAAGGTATAAAACGCTCTATGCTTAATGGTTTAATCTCTTTGGAGATTCATTACCAACGGCATAAAACGTTTTATGCTTAAGAGGTTCATTACCAAAAGTATACAACGTTCTATGCTTACTGATTTAATCTCTTAGGGGATTTACTACCAAAAGCATAAAACGTTCTATACTTAACGGTTTAAATTCTTTGGAGGTTCACTGCCCCAAATGTATACATGTTCTTATACTAAAGCACAATTTTTTATTTTTCATTTCTCTTTATTCATCAGTGTGTTTACTTTTAAAGGACTAATTGACCCTTGGAAATCACCAAGGAAAATGTCATTATCACTTATTATCAAGTTTGGATTTCAAGTCATTATCACTCAAGTTTGGATTTTCCTAAGTCATTATCACTCTTTTGAGTTTGACTAGTCCTCGTTGCACATCTTGAGTTTGACTTGGAATTCCTTATCGCTTATAAATAAGTTTGACTCTTCCTTTGTAATTTCCCCCGAAGAAAATTTTCTCGGGTTAAGTTGATGCTTGTTTCTCTTTATTGCATTTTGGACTTAGTGGACGTAAATATCACTTTTGCACAAACAAGAGAAAAGATAAAGAAATGGACAGGTAATAAAAAAGGCTAATAAAATTGGTTAAAATTGGATTACAACCAACATAAAGAACCAATATGATTAATTGAATTCGGTCGGACGTTATACCGAATTTATTGTGTCAAGGCTTGCCTTATATCAATTATTGTAATAAATTAGACAGCCCCTTTCATTTATTATTCATTCGGTTTTGTAATAATTATTTATTCGGACACTTGGACACCCTCCTGCGTGAGGGCGCAGTAGTTCATTCGGACCCTCCTTCGTGAGGACAAATATGTAATAAGTTGTATATCTTCCAACCCCCATTCTTTCTCCCTTTTATTTCACTGTTTATGATGGTTAGATTAGGGACATCATGTTTAATTAGCATTTTCTATGATTTGCATCCATTCGTTTGCATGCATAAAAGTTCGGCTCATCATATTATTCAAATGTCAAATTCAAACTCTTTACTTGAATATATGCTCTATCACATGCCTTGAATTGACTCGCATGCCATGCTAGTAGCCGAGCTTATTACTTGCATGTTGTATGTATTGCATTAGCCATATCGCATTAATTAGGATCATGCATTTTTTCTAACTATTTACTTCCTTTTGACTCGCCTTCGGATATAAGGTAAGTTTTTATGCTTTAGCATATTGCATAAGTGTGATTGCTATCATATCAAACATACTACCATGAGGCTAAATGCTTACTTGATATACCTGTTTGAATGCCTGTGGTTGAAGGCTAATCACTTAAATTGGGATACTTTGATTCATGTATATATGAGAACACCATTTTCAGTGATACATATTCAAAACATTTCTTTCAAAACAAACATGGAATCAAACGTTCCAGCTTTTCGTGAAATTAGTCTATACTTGTATGTTACATATAGAACAAGAGCATATATTGTACATAAAAACCACATCATGATTAGTAGAGGCCGATTTTTGATCGGGTGAGTGGGGTGTTCAATTATTGACCTTTCCCTCTCATACATAAGTTCCCGAACCAAGACACTTTGGTAACGACGGACTAATGGCCTTTGGCACGAGTCATGGGTTTCCTAAATTTTCCAAAAATAAATATTTAGGTGGCGACTTTGATATCTGGCAAAGCAGTCCATTTTTGGCATTTGATTCAAACATCGATTTTCCAAATGAATTTGCCGGATTTGGACTCTTTTTGTGTTTCCACTGTTTCACATTGCACTTGTGAAATCAGAATCAGAACCAACACACAAGTGGAGTCCGAACTGTAAGGGCTATTTCATTCTTCCGAAAGGGAGCGCGAAAAGCCGAGCTACAGTTTGTCTTTATGTGGATAACATGCTTATCATTGGAAGCAGTCAAAACATGATCAAATCAACTAAGCAAATGCTTAACAAAAGATTTGATATGAAAGATATGGGGGTCGCAGATGTTATATTAGGAATGAAAATTACTAAAACATCTGACGGATATGCATTATCTCAATCTCATTACATTGAGAAAATACTTGATAAATTTATCAAGGATGATTTGAATTTAGCTAGAACACCTGTAGACATCAGTCTTTATTTATCGAAAAATAAAGGTGATGCAGTGTCTCAGTTAAAATATTCCCAAATCATTGGAAGCCTAATGTACCTAATGAATTGTACTCGTCCTGATATAGCTTACGCTATCAGTAAATTGAGTAGGTACACTAGTAACCCCGGAAAAGACCATTGGAAAGCTATCATTCGGGTTCTTAGATATCTAAGATTCACCCGTGATCATGGTTTGAACTTTACTCGATATCCAAAGATTACTTGAAGGTTATTGTGATGCAAATTGGATATCGGATACTAAAGATTCAAAATCCACAAGTGGATATGTCTTTACTCGAGGCGCCATTGCTTTCTTGAAATCCACGAAACAAACATGCATCGCACGATCCACAATGGAATCTGAGTTCATTGCTTTAGACAAAGCAGAGAAGAAGCGAGAATGGCCGTTACTTCTTAGAAGACATTCCAATATGGTTAAAAACTCGTGCCTATTTGCATTCATTGTGATAGTCAATCTGCAATAGGCAGGGCACAAAATCATATGTATAACAGTAAGTCACGACATATTCGTCGTCGACATAATACCGTAAGGCAATTGTTGTCAAACGGGATAATCTCAATAGATTATATAAAATCTAAAGAGAATATTGCGGATCCGTTAACAAAAGATTTGACAAAAGAGCTAGTGTATAGTTCATCGAAGGGGATGGGATTAAAGCCTATTACATAAGAGTCGTCATAATGGTAACCCTACTTATATAACTGGAGATCCCAAGAACTAAGTTCAAAGGGACAACTAAGTTATGTATGGCTCACCAGAAATCACCAAGGGATGAAAATTCCCTACCCATTCCTATGGTGAGAGTGATATCTGCAACATATGTTGTCTGTAGGGCATAAGGATAAGCTTTGCTTTTAATGATTACTTATATCTTGATTAAGGCATAAAATCAAGACGAGTATAAGAAGATACTCACAATAAGAATCACTTATATGAGTGTTGAACTGGGGCCGGTTCTATGAGAATGAAAGAGGCTACATTCTCTAGAAACACTCATGAAAATCAGGAGCGTTCATGGCCAAAATGAACACAACAGTGAGAACCACGATGTGTTAGAAGATATTTTGTGTGAAATATATTATCTTGGCTTACACAAACGGCTGAACAATTCAAGGTATCGCGTCCATTGGTTAGCCAGTAAGTCCGATAGGTTATCACTAGGGAAGGTTCAAGGTCGAAAACTACTTACCTTGATGCAAGATATTTTCGATTTATACTCTTTCGTTAAGTCTGCATATTGTTGCATTTCTGTTGTCATCAAATTCCATTCATGTGGGGGATTGTTGGAAATAGTTATAAAATTCTAGTTAAAACCAGAATTTTTTCCTAAGTTTGGTCTAATTTTTAGGTGGGTCCCGTGCATCGATTTACATGGGTCAAAATGGTAACGCGTTCTATGCCGCGTTGTGATTCACGTGGTATATTTGGTTGTTCAAAACCATTACTGAGTGAATGGGAAATTGAAGCCAAAGTATGCTCCATGGAAATGGAATTTTGGTGGAAATTCCTTAAAGGTTTGAATAAGGCTTGTCCCACATTGATTTGGTGGGAGGCTTTGAGAGGGTTTATAAGGCATGGGTTTGGTACTTGGGGTGTGCCCCAAGGGGAACCCAAGTGTAACAACCCTCGCTTTGATTACCGTATAGCCACTGAATTATATACTGATTATTGCTAAACTGGACCGCTATTGAAATCGAAACTGAAATTGAATAAGTTCATCTATTGAATTGCATATCGCATTTGTTTGATTGATTGGTTTATCTGTTTGCATTTTATGTTTAAATTGCTAATTGAAGGCCTTATCGGCGGCCGAACGTTGAACCGTTTATTGTTTTGTAATCAGTAGAATATTTGTGATTTATGGTGTATTTATCTGAAAATTGATTAGGAATGATTAAACTAGATTAATTTAAGCCAATTAAAAAGTTAGGCTTAATTACGAAATTGCCACCTATAGTAGACACTTGTTTATTGATTTGCAAGGACCTTATTACACTTAACAAAACATTTGATCAGCCTTCCTTCACTCCAACCGACCAAACTTAGGGAAACAAGAGGGAGAGAGAGAGAAGAGGTTGATTTGGTGATTTTGGCTTGAGGTTTTGGTAGATTTGAAGTGTAGATTGTCAAATTGATCACCTAGGCTCTAAATTGAAGACTTAGTAAGGTAATTGGACCTCTCATTGTTGTCCTTAAGGTTTATCCTTGCATGCTCCATGTTTAATTAGAGAGCTAAGACATGAATTTGTTCATAATTGTTGAGTTAGAGCTCCATTCATGCATGCATGTTTGAATTGATGAGTTTGAGTTGAATCCATGGTAAAAATGTACATGCATGCTCATATTCATGTTTAAATCCATGTATTCATCATGTTCTTGAAGAAATGAGTCCATTTGGACAAGTATTGAAGCTTGAATTTGGTTTAAAACTCATGCATTGCATGTTTGAAATTTGTTCTTGAATTGGGTTTGAAAATGGTTTTAATTGACTCACCTTTGGGGCTTGAATTCATAAATTGGCTTTTGAAACTTGTTATTCATTGTTTTAGAATGTATTTTCCAGAATTTGGGCCCAAGAGGTCGAGAATTGAGTTGGGAATGCTTGGTTTGAGCTTGGAAGGCAAATCTGGAAATTCCAGATTTGGCTTCTTCGCTCGAGCGAAGGATTCCTCGCTCGAGCGACCAACGTTTTCTCTGAGCCACGCTCGAGCGAAGGATTGGTGGCTCGAGCGCAAAAATCGAGCATCCAGTACTTTTACTGTTTCATCAGACCGCTCGAGCGAAGGATTGTTCGCTTGAGCGAAGCCTTTGATTTTGTAACCTCGCTCGAGCGAAGGAAGGCTCGCTCGAGCGAGGCCCTGCTTCGAGAACTTTTGAAAAGTGCCTTCCAACTGTATTTTTGCATCCTCATCCCATCCTAGGCATTCTTAGGCCTAGTTTAAGATATCTTAATAAGGATTTAGACATAGAACCACACCGAGGATATTTAGGGATTTAATTAACATCCTTCCGACTGTGAAACTTAGTGTGTGTTCTATTTGTTAACTGTTTAGGGTTGGCTCTCGGGACGCTCTAGTCGCTATTAGCCCAATCTCTGTGAGTAGCAGATTGTGTAAAGATATGTTCAAATGGTTATATTTTGAATCTCGAATCGAACTTTATTGAACTGATATTGTTTATTGAATGAATGTATGTCTGTATTTGAATCAGATTGTGGCATCCTTAGCACCCACTGTTATTGACTGTTACAGAGCTCTGTCGGTTTCCTTGTGGAACCATATCGTTTATCGATTGATGGCCATCATTATTGTTGGGTCTGTTAAGGCCCGGTCCTTTTGGACCTACTGTTTATAGGCTAATGGATGTACCACATATGACTGATTGATTGAAATACTGATTGACTGAAATACTGAAAGATTGAAATACTGTATAATGAATTGATTTCATTACTGTAAGGGACATTCATTCATAACCTCTTTACACATTATGTTATTCACTGGGCTTTAGCTCACTGTTTATATATATATGTAGGTTCTCAGCAACCAGACCGGAG
This sequence comes from Camellia lanceoleosa, assembly GCA_025200525.1. Classification (NCBI taxonomy): domain Eukaryota; kingdom Viridiplantae; phylum Streptophyta; class Magnoliopsida; order Ericales; family Theaceae; genus Camellia; species Camellia lanceoleosa. Next base: position 125,155,794 of record CM045767.1, on the reverse strand, counting down.
CTAGGAGCGTGGGATTGGTCCCCAGTTTTGTCAAGCCAGCCTATGTGCCTCACTGCGAGGTTCCGAGTTGCCATGCTATGGCTTGGGGTGTTTTTGTGTCCCCTATCGGTCTCCTTACTGTTTTGTACTGTTGTATAGACTGTCTACTGTACTGTTGTTTAGGGATTTGGTCCCTGTACTGACTGACTGTATATGATTGTACATGATTGTATAGACTGTACCGTTCTGAACTGTTTGAATGCATGAAAAATGTTTTTGACATACAGATTTTCACAGCTCAATGGACACTAGTTATTTACTGTATTGGCTTCCGCCAGGCCCTGTACTCTGTTTAATCAGACATCGCTCAAGAGGCCTTGGTAATCTCGGATTCTTGGCGATTCTGATGCTAAACCCATAGGGCCGGGTTTGGGTCGTGACACCAAGTGTTTTAGAGGGAGAGATTATGGGCAAAATGGGCTAGACCCATTGGACCCAAAAACCACCACACACGCGCGCGCGCCACCGCCGTCCGTCCGGTCGAGTTGGGCGCGGGTGCGTGGTGTGAGGTTGGGTTGGGCTTGTTTGGCCCAATACTAATCTTTTTGGGCCAAAAACATTTGAATTTAATTTTATTTTTGTATAAAATAAAATCCAAAATTCAAATTAAACCGGAAATAAACTGGTTTGGATTTACTGTTCATCCAAACAGGGCCTTTCCCGTTTTCAAACAGAATTAAACTGATTTGGATTTACTGTTCATCCAAACAGGGCCCTTCTCGTTTTTTAACCCAACAGCTTTAAATCTGTTTGAATTTCAAACCAAACAGTGCCTAAACAGTATATATCTATTTAATTCAAATTGAACAGGCATAGTACCTGTTCAATTCATAACTAAGAGCCACCTTTACATCTATAAATATACTAAGCCTCCCATTTGGATTTTTGACTCCAATTTTCGTATTCCATCCTCTGCTTTAAATCTCTACATTTTGTTGCATTTTATTTCTGAAAGAAAAAGTGTAAACACTTAGCATGTTCGACGAACGATTAAATTGTAGTGCTGCTTTTATTCGTTCCTAAGATCATTTTATCCTGGCAGATAGACGTCCAAATTCTGAAAGCACCGTGGAGAGGACGAATCTGTCTTAAGGACACAGTATTAAACACTGGACTTGATCAGAAAAGTTATTCAAAGAAATTAACTAAGTAAGTTGTTTAATTTTATTCTGTTTTTATTTGTTTATTTAATCAGATTTTAATTTTGTTTTTGTAACAAAATAAAATCTGTTATTTATTTATTTATTTATTATTTCGAGTTTGATTTTTGTAATCAAACAAATTCTCTCATTTTCTTTATTTCTTTAAATTCTAGTTGTTGTTTTGTACATAATAGAATTAAATCTTTTAAATACAGTGAAGATTGTACCAACAGTTAGCAATTTGAATCAAATAGAGAAGATGAAGAATTGAAGAGAGTGAGTGTGCCGTGTGGTGTAGAGATATGAGGCATACTTTCATTCCATGGGATGCCCTCTTTTTATAGATGGGGGTGCGATATTTACTTTATGGGCTCCCTTGTTTGGGTTGGGCCCATTGTTAATAAGGTAGTATTTTTGGGCCACCACAGTTGGAAAAGAAAACATCACCGTCTGATTGTTTAGAAAGAAAGAAAAAAAAAAAAGGTGCTAGGAAAAAAGCTTCTTTGGGTTGAAAACTATAGTAGGTTTAGCGCAACTCTCTTTGGCCAAGCAGGCCTACCACTTTGTGGCATTTTAACATTAAAATCGAATTAAGCTTAATGATTTTTTTTTAATTTAAAAATAACGAATTAACTTTACGATGTTCAATTATGGTCTGATATTCCTCTATGGTTTGGCCTAGCTACAGCTGAAAAGATAGTCTTCATCTCTCTTTGTCAAACCATACTGAAGATTGAAAGATTAGAGAATCTTCTTCAACCTATGTAAGATTATAAGATCTATATACTAGAAATTAGAACACTATGAATATAATTAACTACTATAATATAAACTTAGATATATACCGTTTAATTCCGTTATTGTCTTGAGTTTTACTTCCTTGAAAGAATATGTCATTCACAATTGGAAAACCTTAGCACCAACTCTTCCCCTCTTTCTTCTAATCTTTATATTGTCTTTTCAATGGGGTTGACAATCCTTTGATCTACATTTTTTTTTTTTGAAACAGCCAAGAAAAACCTTCATTGATAATAAGATCATACAGGATGAAAATACACCAATGAAAGGAGAAGGGAAGGTTTGGAGAGACACCAAACCAAGAGGAAACAGAACAGAATCCTTTGATCTACATATATATAGATATATGTAAACCCTAATAAGGATAGGAGAGGGGACTGGGCCCTCCCATTAAGGAACCCAAGTAACTTAAACAAGCCTTATACCTCCATATCACATATTCACATATAAAATAATATATACACTAAGATGGATCATGGCCCAAAACTTTATAGATCACAATAATAATTTTGGGCTTATACCAGTCAATCTGTCTGAATCACTTTCAACCCGTTTTTCACAAACCAAACAAAATATAGTCAATGACAGCCTAATTAAGAATAAATTCTTATATTCTCCCACTTAGGCAACATTGACTACTACTTTAAGAAAATATTTTATTTAAAAAAAAATGACTCTCAGGTTAAACAACTTTAGTAGCCACATAAACATGATTCATAATAGAAACATCTTAACACAGAATCCCGTTCAATGAGAAATATTAATATCAAACTGTAGCGGTAATTATGCTATTGAACAACATAGCACCTTCCACAATTACAAACACTAATATCTCACCAACATGGATTCCTATATGTGATAAAGTGTAGTGTGGAATTTCAGCATAATTGATTCAAAAATTATATAACATGCTAATTTCACATTCAGTCCTCTGTATGGTCTTGACAAGACCCTGCAAGGAATTTTATTCCATTTTACACTTCCAAAAGAAGCTTTTATTCCTCTAAACCGAGGTCTTTCATGCTTTAAACCAGCATCATACTTTATGAATCCATATACACTTCTAAAGCGAAGCATTATACATTTCTAAATTAAAGTGTCAATCTTTATATCTCAAAATTTAAATATAACTGTAAGAGTTCATATAAGACGAATACATACATAACAGTTACCATTTATGTGTACACACATAACTATAAACAAAATATGAATAAACACATTAAACTTTATTAACTGAAATACACCATAAATAATATTCATGGGTAAAAAATTTCTTTAACCAAGCACATAAAAAACTGTAAAGTACCCATATACTCAATATATTTAGCAAACTAAAATTTGGCCTAAGTCCTATATTTAGAAAATCAACTAGTATGTATTCTATAACATGTGCTCATAAAGAATGTCATCTTTAACAACTATCTAATTCTGAAGTATTTTAAAATTATCTATTTAACACCATCAGAGTTTTTGTTATTCTTCATAGAGAAAATTAAAACCATATATCATAATACGTCTTTATAGGTTTAGAGATGAAATTAACAATTCCAAACTTTGAAATAAAATTCTTTAATTACATAACTCAAGTAGAACTCTAAAACACGATTGTATAGTGAAAAATTATAAGAAATTTTATGAAACTTTTTCATGAAACAAGACCTCATGCAGACATAAAAAAAAAATGTAACCAGTAATAGACACTATATATCATCTGAGCAACTTTCAAAGATGACATTATACAACCAATAATATTAACATGATTAATTCTTCTATAGCCAATTGTATAATCTTTAATTCTCTATAGATATCATGACACTTTATGTCTTTCAACCCAATGGTCAAGGCTTAAATTAAAATAATAATTGTCTAATAAACTAATTGCATATGCACCAAGTTTAATTCAAACTTCATAATTCATTAAACTCTCACAACACTAGCATACAAGACATTCTTCATGAACTTTTTCTCAAAATCATTTTATGAATACTGAATGTTACTTAATTAATCTCGATCATTAAGAAGAGCAATGTAAAGCTTTCAATTCTGCATATTAAATTCAGTAAAAATGTGATCTAGGTATGCTCTTTGAGATGAGACAAATAATCTTTTTAAGTTATTTTTCTAGTATCTCAATGCCAAACACATAAAATACTTTATCAAGATATTTTATATCAAAAATTTATTAACAACAATATCTTCACATCAAGTATTAATTCGAAGTTATTACTAATAAGTAAAATTCTATCGATATAAAGGATCAAGAAAAACAAATTGCTCCCACTGACCTTGAGAAATATGCATAAATTAACAGTATTATCCATAAAGCCAAGTAATAATATATGGTGAACCTTTAAATATCATTACTCAGAAATTCGTTTAAAACCATAAATAAATTTGTTTAACTCACAAATCAAATTTATTTTGTTTGGCGAAGAAATAGATAAAAAAGTCACAATGCCACTATAATCATTATAAGCCTATCTTTATGACAATGGTAAAAATAATACCCTTGTCAAATCATAACCTCTTGCAATAGCATTGTATTTATTTATTTATCTTTAAAAAATACTCATTAGATTTCAAACTTTTAAAAAGTATAACATGATCTCATATCTAATTAATAATTTGTACTAATTCATTTACCATATTACAAATCGCCAAAATCTTCATCATATGTAACAATTATCTCTTCAATATCTTGATATTGCTCATTTAGAAAAAATAAAATGATCACAATGATCTTTTAACTGTATGAGAATGTTTAGGAGTTGTACGTATTATGCATGTTCAAGTTATATCAACAGATTGAATAGACACTTTAGGTTCTACTTGCACTCTCACTTTCTTTATATGAGAATGAATGGACCAATTTATAACAATAGGCACAAGTACACAGGAAGATTTATGTATTTAAGCTTTAAACTGTTCATCAATCTAAAAACTTCACATTTTAAGCTTAAAAGATTTTTATGTCAGAACCAAGATAACAGAACCATTGACATCTTACAAAAGTAACAACAAATAGCAATAAGTCCTATTTTAATTTCAAAAGCACAACAAATTTTTTACTTATGTACAATCCCAAACTCAAAAGTTATTTTAACTAAATTCTACTAGTTCACAATTCAAAAGTGTTTTAAAATATTTTTAACTTAGTACCATATGTAAAGTATACACAAGTATACATAGCAATTAAAAATATTTTATCACAATTCAATATAATATCATAATATTTTATCACAATTCAATATTAATATTAATGGAGGAACATTGAAAAAGGTTTGGCCGCCAAGCACATTGAAAAGGTTTGAACAATATGTATGATCACCAGGCACATCGTTTTAGTAAAAGAAAATATTAATTTATTTCTTATTATTATATAAAAAAAATTTCCTAAAATAATCTGTCATGATTTTGATTCTAGTATAAACTTACTCTGATACCACATGTAAGATTATAAGATCTATATACTAGAAATCAGAACACTACGAATATAATTAACTACTAGAATATAAACTTAGATACATACCGTTTAATTCCGTTATTGTCTTGAGTTTTACTTCCTTGAAAGAATATGGCATTCACAATTGGAAAACCTTAGTACCAACTCTTCCCCTCCTTCTAATCTTTATATTGTCTTTTCAATGGGGTTGACAATCCTTTGATCTTCATATATATAGATATATGTAAACCCAAATAAGGACAGGAGAGGGGACTGGACCTAAATAAAACAATTACTGGACCCTCCCATTAAAGAACCCAAGTAACTTAAACAGGCCTTACACCTCTATATCACATATCCACATATAAAATAATATATACACTAAGATAGACCATAACCCAAAACTTTACGGATCACAATAATAATTTTGGGCTCATATCAATCAATCTATCTTAATCACTTTCAACCCATTTTTCACAAATCAAACAAAATATAATCAATGACAAGAATAAATTCTTACACCTATGGCTCCTGATTGTCTTTTATCAGTTAGGAATAGGCAATATCATGTTTGGAAGCACAGAAATACCCTTTTTGCTCTTTTCCCATTTGTCCAAAGTCAAACCTTATCCACTTCTATCTCTATGGTATTTTTTTGGGGGGTCAGGCATCTCTAAATTTGAATCCTTAAGCATGATATGTTAAGTCGGCAGTGGGCTGTTGCACCCATTATACACTTCTCAAACTGATCTTAGTGCAATATACTTTTATTATGTTTGAACGACTACCACAGTTTTAGGGATTTCAGTTTCTTTATCAAAGGTATGAGGGATGGATTGTAGTAACATTTTGCTGTTTGATTAGTAATTAACACGTTGACTTCTCTGTCTGGTCGAGAGTTTTAGTTTGAACAAAATGAATAATTGGAGTGATTAAATCAATGCGGCAACTCATGGAGATGGAAGCCTTTGCTAATATGTTTATTAAATGTTCTTCTTTAATTTAAATGAATAATATCATGAGATCTAAGAAGCACGGATATAGACACGTGACATGACACTGACATGCTAACACCGAAATTTTAAAAAAATATAGGACACAACACTTAGGGGACACATGCAAAATATATAATTTTATATAATTATTATATGCCATATATAAGGATAAATAATTATTATCCATCATATATATGAATATTTAAGTCAAAGATAATCATTTTTAAAGTCTCAAAAGAGAGGGAAAGGTATAAATTTATATTATTTTCATTTTATCATTAGATTCAAAGTTAGTTTATTCAAACTTGTCATGTATTTCATATGTGTTTAAGTGTTGTGAAGTGTCAAATGTGTATCGTGTTGTGTTTGACGAGTGTCGTGTCGTGTCATGTTGGTGTCGGACACGATACATTACATTCTTAGAAGTGTATGTACTTCTTATCCTGAGAGCTTTTTATTATCATCCCCATTTTGTTATTGTATAGCTTGAGTGGTAATGGATGAGATCCATTTTTAATAATGAATAAAATAAATAAATCATGGGAAAGGTGGACCTTGAGCTTATGATCTTACAAATGGTACTGGTGCCACATGAATTTTGTGATTTTTTGTGGGGTCAAGATAATGGAATTCTTTACTGACCAGTGACTAGTGATGCCATCAAGTGACAATTTATTGTTATCATTAAAAAAATATTAGTCAAACTCTTACTGAGAGTATCTATCTGGTTGCTAATTCTCCTTGGTGCAAGGAATAATGGAGGTTAGTGGTGTTTGATGCTACTTCTAGTGCTGCAACCACAACTTTTACTAGGTATGTTGGTACTGTATTATCCATGTGGAAGCACAGTGATGAATCAACATATGCTTTTTGGTGATCAAATGCAGTCAAGCTAGTGGGGACATATGTGTTGCTATACCAGGTTATTCTCTTCTTTTCTTTTTTCCTTTTTTATATTCCTTATCTTTTCTTTTATTGGTTTTTGTGTTTTGGCGTGTAAGACTATGACAATGCTTGATTTTTTAGGCAGGGTTTGGTAATGTTATTAGTTTTCTATTTTATGTTCGGAAACATGTTTTTGCTTTTGTTTTTGTTTTGTAGCAAAGAAGGAAAAAATATATATTTGGAGTTGCTGGAGAGGGTGGAGTGGGGTTGTGTACCAAGGATTGGAATGGAAGAAAACTTAGTAAAAACACTCTTCTTTCTTTTTTCCTTTTTTCCCACAAATTTTGAAAACTATTGCCATCTTTTTGGCAATGAAAACAACTATCAAATGTATTTTTGTTTATAGTTTTCTAAAATGTTTGAAAACAAAAATGTGACCAATTTGGCCCAGTGTTTTAAAAGGTGCGCCTAAGCATGCGCTTAGGCATGAGATGCACTGAGGCGCACTCGAGGCGCCTCAGATAGCTTGAGGCGAGGCGCAGTAAGAAAGGCGCATTTGAGGCACCCTGTCACGCCCCGAACCCGCCCCTAGAAGTTCGGTGACGAGACCGGCCAGTAATCTTAGATTACCAAAGGCCTTTCCATGCAAAACATAAATAAAAGGGGCTCGCGGAAGCACAAGTAAATAATAAAGAGTCCAAGAGCTGTGCATAAATATGAACAAGTTATATACATGCCAAAATGTTGAGTTAATTACCCACTATCTTTACATAACATGATCATATACACCGCATAACATCAGTTACAATAGTACAACAACAAAACAAAACCACAACGGCCTTCCAGGCCTAGCCCCGTCTCGGAGCACTCAAAACTGGTAGGCTTCAAAATGGCGGCTCGAACTAGAATCCGCCTAGGCTTGACTCCCCGAAGGCTCACCTATAATACATAAATACAAACAATGAGCTAAAGCTCGACAAGTAACATAACAAGATAAGAGGTTAGTGAACGAAGTCCGACATTCCTTATAAAACTGTAATAAAACATTCATAATCATAATCAGTCATCATATAGAACATACGTAATGACATACTCCATAGAACATAACATGTGTCGACTAGGGACTAGAGCAACCGGTCCCCGAGACCGATTAAACACATACCGAGATCTCGTAAACTGGTCATGGGCTTGTCCTACCATGCCGCCCCCATGACTCATGACGCATGGGCCGCATGTTCTCGCCCCATGACTCAACCGACTATGGATGCCATACTAGATTAAATAAGCGAACACTCGTTCACAATTAACAGTATCATTTCAAACGTATCATATCATATCATTATCATTTGAAACATAATTCATATTAACATATCTTTACGGAAATGTTACTTACAGAGGGTTTCCGAAACCGATGGCACGGTCTTCTCAATTCGACCTGCAACAATAACATTATAACACATTCTCAATTTACATTATCCTTACTCATGCACTTCATTCCTTTCTTTACTTTATTTCATGCTCATTCATTCCATATCAATCTCATGTAATTCATATAATTCATATCCGTTTCATGCTCATAAGGTGTTTAAGTGATGCCATTAACATGTTAGAACCAAGTAATTCACGCTGTACAACTTTCAAAATTTCCCTGAAAATAGCCTTTCCGCTCGAGCGCCACTTTGGCCGCTCGAGCGGATCAAAACCGTCTATTTGGAAGGGTGATTTCTACGCCGAAGCGGCTCACCTCGGCGGACCTCAAATTCTGCAAATCTGATTCTTCTTCTACACTTCATCCTTTCCTTTGAAACACTAACTTCCAACTTGAAATCAAAGTTCAAAACTAGTAATCAACAACATGATTTAACTATTACATCTTCAATTCAAACCCATTTACATCGTCTATAAAATCAACCCATAACTCAAAGTAGAAACCATAAACATATACATACATAAGCTTCTTAGTTCACTATCCATGGAGGCTTTGAGGAAATAATCTCTTTTAAGCCAATAAACATGATTCAACCCATTCTAACCATGATCTTGAGTTTAACATACAAGAATTAGCAAGCTATTTCAAGAATTTGAGGAGAATGCTTACCTTAATCACCTCCTTAAACAAGTTTGAGCTTACCCCCTTTTCTTTCTCTTTTCTTCTCTTGGTTCTCTCTCCCTTTCTCACTCACGAACTCTCTCTCTCTCTCCCTCAGATATTTTCTTTCCTTTTCTCTTTGGTCTTGAGTCAATAATTCAAACATCCTTATCTTTATAGCCATGTAGAACAAATAAATCAAGTTGTGCCATAATCGTGAGCCAAACGGAACTTAACGAATCAGATTAATTTCAGCCTTCAATTTCTCGTTTCGAAAGGTTCTAAATATTCCCGGTATCGCATAGGTATTTTCAATTTCATTTTCTGATCCCATTTCACCATCGTCATTCCGGTTGTCAGTTCAACAGATAATTTCTCAATTCAACAGATAATTCCCAAATTAAATCATATAAATACGTCATTAATTATCAGTAATTACGTCACACGGTTCTGGGTCATTACACTCTCCCCTCCTTAAGAAGTTTGGTCCTCCAAACTTTCCTTATCTTAACAAAAGTTCAATCAGAAATCTGAGTGACACATTTAAATGTTCCATCCATGCAAGGTGATATCATAACATAACAATCCATAGAAAAGGTAATAATAAAGAAAATTCGTTCTATCATCAGTTAAATATTCCACGTTCAATAGGCTCCATCGCATAGGTAATAATACTATCTTACTACATAGTAAAGTCATACCTGTCTTCGCTTTTCCAGTATTTTGTGTCTTTTCGGGAACTAAGCTATAAACTCTGGCTTGCCTGAAAACATTCCCCTCGGAAGCAGAGGTTGCAATCGTCATCGGTGTCGTTGTTGAGTTAACTCCACTAACAATAGGTCTCTCATTTCTGGTATATACCTGTGGGCAAGTTCTAGCTAGATGTCCCTTCTGTCCACATTTGTAACAGGCTCCAGATCCACGGCGGCAAATACCCCAATGTTGTTTCCCACAGTCTTTACACGTAGGCACGCCTCCCTTAGTATCATTAATGGTTAGATTCGATTTATCATTTACTGAGCCTACTGATTCACTAATCACTTCCAGTTTCTGTTTCTTAAATGTCTTACCCTCCCTGTCAGTCATTGTCGTTGATTTGGACATTTTCAAAGCCGCAATATTCGTCTCGGACATCAGAGCTCGATCCAATACATCAACATATTTCTCCAATTTTAGCACATTTACTCGGTCAAGCACTTCAACCTGTAGACCACCCTCAAATTTCCTTGCCTTTTTATATTCAGTGTCAACCATATGAGGAGCGTAACGAGCTAGTTCAGTGAATTTACTTTCATACTGCTCTTGACATTGCACCTTGCTTCACCGCTCAAATTCAGATATTTTCTGTCTCATGCATTGTGGGAAATACTTCTCATAAAAGATCTCTTTAAATCGATCCCATGTCAAATCCCTATTCTGATCCCGTACCAACATCCACCATCGTCTAGCTTCTTCTGTCAGAGTAAAGGTCGCTAACAACACTTTGTAAACATCATTACACGGAAATACTTCGAAAATCTTTTCTGTTTCTAAGACCCAAGCCTCTGCCTTTAAAGGTTCAATACCCCCAGCAAACTCTGGTGGTTTCAATTTCTTGTATTTCTGTGTCAAACTGATAATGTCATCATTGTTCATCTGTTCTACTTGTACTGGTGGTGGTGGAGGAGGCGGAAATGGCTGTCTCTGCTGTGGTTGTTGGTTTTGTTCTAGTTGTTGTCTAACCAATCCAGTCAAAGCTTCTACCATTTGTTCTAATCTGTTCATTCTTGCATCTGAAGATTCCGTTTCATTAACGTTCCTTGCATCGACATTCTCCATTGATCTATAGAGTCCATAACATATAGTACATTTCATTCTCAACATCATACTTCTGCTGTGTCTTCACAGTTCGCATAAACACACTCACACATGCACATGTTCATGCTATGCCCTATTTCTTTTCTAATGCACCTAACAGCTCTTATGGACACGTGTGTGGGTAAGTTAACTCGTGCGCTCTGATACCACTCTGTCACGCCCCGAACCCGCCCCTAGAAGTTCGGTGACGAGACCGGCCAGTAATCTTAGATTACCAAAGGCCTTTCCATGCAAAACATAAATAAAAGGGGCTCGCGGAAGCACAAGTAAATAATAAAGAGTCCAAGAGCTGTGCATAAATATGAACAAGTTATATACATGCCAAAATGTTGAGTTAATTACCCACTATCTTTACATAACATGATCATATACACCGCATAACATCAGTTACAATAGTACAACAACAAAACAAAACCACAACGGCCTTCCAGGCCTAGCCCCGTCTCGGAGCACTCAAAACTGGTAGGCTTCAAAATGGCGGCTCGAACTAGAATCCGCCTAGGCTTGACTCCCCGAAGGCTCACCTATAATACATAAATACAAACAATGAGCTAAAGCTCAGCAAGTAACATAACAGTAAAGAGGTTAGTGAACGAAGTCCGACATTCCTTATAAAACTGTAATAAAACATTCATAATCATAATCAGTCATCATATAGAACATACGTAATGGCATACTCCATAGAACATAACATGTGTCGACTAACGACTAGAGTAACCGGTCCCGGACACCGATTAAACACATACCGAGATCTCGTAAACTGGTCATGGGCTTGTCCTTCCATGCCGTCCCCCATGACTCATGACGCATGGGCCTGCATGTTCTCGCCCCCATGACTCAACTGACTATGGATGCCATACTAGATTCGTAAACAGAACACTCGTTCACAGTTACCAGTATCGTTTCAAACGTATCATATCATATCATTATCATTTGAAACATAATTCATATTAACATATCTTTACGGAAATGTTACTTACAGAGGGTTTCCGAAACCGATGGCACGGTCTTCTCAATTCGACCTGCAACAATAACATTATAACACATTCTCAATTTACATTATCCTTACTCATGCACTTCATTCCTTTCTTTACTTTATTTCATGCTCATTCATTCCATATCAATCTCATGTAATTCATATAATTCATATCCGTTTCATGCTCATAAGGTGTTTAAGTGATGCCATTAACATGTTAGAACCAAGTAATTCACGCTGTACAACTTTCAAAATTTCCCTGAAAATAGCCTTTCCGCTCGAGCGCCACTTTGGCCGCTCGAGCGGATCAAATCAGCTTCTTTGGAAGGGTGATTTCTACGCTCGAGCGGGCTCACCTCCGCTCGGCGGACCCTCAAATTCTGCTCGATTCTTCTTCTACACTTCATCCTTTCCTTTGAAACACTAACTTCCAACTTGAAATCAAAGTACAAAACTAGTAATCAACAACATGATTTAACTATTACATCTTCAATTCAAACCCATTTACATCGCCTATAAACTCAACCCATAACTCAAAGTAGAAACCATAAACATATACATACATAAGCTTCTTAGTTCACTATCCATGGAGGCTTTGAGGAAATAATCTCTTTTAAGCCAATAAACATGATTCAACCCATTCTAACCATGATCTTGAGTTTAACATACAAGAATTAGCAAGCTATTTCAAGAATTTGAGGAGAATGCTTACCTTAATCACCTCCTTAAACAAGTTTGAGCTTACCCCCTTTTCTTTCTCTTTTCTTCTCTTGGTTCTCTCTCCCTTTCTCACTCACGAACTCTCTCTCTCTCCCTCAGATATTTTCTTTCCTTTTCTCTTTGGTCTTGAGTCAATAATTCAAACATCCTTATCTTTATAGCCATGTAGAACAAATAAATCAAGTTGTGCCATAATCGTGAGCCAAACGGAACTTAACGAATCAGATTAATTTCAGCCTTCAATTTCTCGTTTCGAAAGGTTCTAAATATTCCCGGTATCGCATAGGTATTTTCAATTTCATTTTCTGATCCCATTTCAGTCATCGTTTTCAGTCCCGAAGTTGTCAGTTCAACAGATAATTTCTCAATTCAACAGATAATTCCCAAATTAAATCATATAAATACGTCATTAATTATCAGTAATTACGTCACACGGTTCTGGGTCATTACACACCCGTCGTAGGCTTAGGTGCGAGGCGCATGTCTCATGCGCTTCATTTAAATTTTTGCTCCATCCTTATTATTTGTGTGTGTGGAATTACAACCCCTTTAATATAAAATGTGAATACATGTTTTGAGCCCCAATTTTCATATCAAAAAAAACTCTAGGCATTAAGTAAAAGCTCTGGAATTGCAAGATGGATATATGGCTTTAGGATTCTTTTCAATGTATTAAATTACAATAGTTTCGGGCCAATGATTGAAGCTATCAGGCAATTTGGTCTCTATTTAAAATTAAAACCACTAAAGTGTTATATGGTGTGAGTTTCTTATCTAAAAAAAGAAATGAATCACGTTAACAAATTGATAAAGAAGGATAAATAGTATTGGGCAAAGTAAGATTGAATGTTATTTTTGATAAAATTTTGAAACATTGAATGTTATTTTTCATGATTTTTGAAATATTGAATGCCATTCTATTTATTTATTTATTTATTTATTGAAATTCTAAAAATATTTGTTTTATGTTAAAAATTTCGCCTATATTAATATTTTGATTATCTTCAACAAACTTGCACCTTGTTTCGGTGAGGCGCGCGCCACGCCTCACCTTGCGCCTCACACTTAAGCTCCAGAAGATCTTAGTGCCTCAATGCACTTGGAGCTTTCTAAAACACTGATTTGGCCTTTAATTTCATTAAATATCTATGTTTTTTGTTAATTTCAAAATAATGTTGAGAAAATCTTCTTATTAGAATGATTTGAAAATTGGAAGGAATTTGGAATATTATCAAGAACTATTTGCCTATAAATTGGAAACTCTTGAATCAAAGGCCTGTTGATATTGTTTTTGTTTTCATTGTTTGGAAAACACATAAAATATAAAAAATAAAAATTTGGCTAAATTAATTTTCAAATTTTGTTTTGGATTTTATTTTTTATAAAAAAAAATAAAAATTCAACCACTGTTTTTCCACCAAAAAAATAAAATAAAAATTGAACTTTTCATTGTTTTTGTTTTTGAAAACACGAAAAACAGAAACAAAGAAAATGAAAACAGCACCAAACTTGTGACTTGATGGCCATCCCATCAATGAGGAATTAGGGATATTGCAAATAATTCTAAATTTTTTTTTTTGGATATAATTTGGAAGGCGTAGTCTTAAATTTCATCATGAATATAACATGAAGTTATGTTACAAGGACTCAGTTACAATATCGGGTATGAGTGCTTATCCAAGCGTCAAATCTTCCTAAACTAAACCATTGAATATTGAGATATGCATCCAAAAGTTGGGTATGGGTAGGGGAGATGTTTTAAACACTTGTATAAATTATATATTGTATAATCTTTTTAAATAAGATGCTGAATGCACTTCAAATTAAATGAGATTTTAAGGAAAAAATGAAATTTTAATCTCTCATTCTCAATTAAAAAATCCAAGTGTCTAAATTAGTTACGGATCTCAACACATCTCATACCCTTACCTTTGTCATATCTAGTAACACAAGTACACTTGGGGAAGTAGGAGAGTCTATGCAACACAGGAAGTATTGATGGTAAGAAGTCATGACATTATATGAGGACATGGTTTTTAGTGTTATTGGTAAAAAACTTCAAACTCAAGTCTGGAGGACTGGAACAACTGCAACTCCTAATCCCATTGCCAAAACTTGATGCTATTATCAACTTATGATGGTGGAAGATACAGTAGCCAGCCTCATGAACAGCTTCAACATTTGGGTTGAAGCCTTGGAAGGTGATTCTGACTCAGCCATCACCTACTTTATGGCCATCATTGGATGTCTAATACTCTGTTTAGACATAATAATGGACCATTTTCAAATGGTCCAGGGTATATGAGAAACCACAGTGTGTGACCCACAGCTGTGTAAGTGTTCTGTGTATTCTTCTGTGATCGAGGGGCTGTTTGCTGCAGCTTATAAAAGCTGTTTATACATTTTTTTTTTTATAAAAATTATTAGAAATTTGGGGAATATGTATTAGTATTTGGTGCAACTTATACTTATAGCTTATAAGGAAAAAATAACTTAAATAAGCTTAAAAAAACTGACTATCTAAAAGCTGGAGAAGGGGATGCTTTTAACTTTTGCCTTTTTTATCATCAAAAAGTTGCACCAAACAGGGCCTGAATTGTGTGAGTGTTCTGTGTATTTTTCTGTGAATCTGTTCATGTAGATTTGTTGGAGGATTATTGGATGCATTGGCTTGAAGATAAGGAGCAACAATGTCCCATCCAGAGTTTGAGAGCCTTTCCATGGGAGATTAGCCCTCCTTTCTGTCAAACAATGGAGAGCAGAAAAACTTGCTAGAAAGTGTGATATTATGTCACCTCCTTTTTGGGAATCCATCCACAGAGCTATGTGGAGTTTGCCATTTGATGTTTAAAATTGTCGTTAAAAATAATTTTTTTGTAACAATTTTTTATATACGTCGTTAAAAATTGACAATTAGCGACTTTTTTTTATCATGATTTTTATAAATTATCGCTAAAACTTAAAATTAGTAACATTTTTTTATGACAAATTTTTTTCATAAGACCTATTAAATAATAAATTTACTTATTAAGATTTATATGTAAGTATTTCAAAATTAATGCGTATGAGTCTCATGCCCCCAATAATTACTGGTGAGACCCAAAGTCATGATCCTGACTATCTGGCCTCAACCCCCAGGTAAGTAGTGCGTCTCTTTTTTTTACTTCTATTTTTCGCATGGCATATGTTTCTTGAAGAACAGTAATACTAGGGATCAAGAATTTAAAAATAAAAAAAAATTATAAAAAATAGTGTGAGGTCAATTATAAACTAACAAATAAAACACTTAATAGCTTTTTCATCCCAGCAATGTCACCAACATCAATTAAACCAACAAATAAAAAGTCTCTATTCAGAATACTCGTGGATCCCACGTCATCATATAAAGCGGGACCCATAACTTTTGTGAGTAGAAAGCTTTTTATGCCGTAAATTTAGGGTTGGTTTGACATAAATTAAATAATGCAAAAAGTCAAAAAGTCATTATTCTATTTAAGTCACATCATCTTATTTAAATCACATCACCTCTCTAACACATCACATTAAATCCAATCCAAACCCAACTCATATAAGTCAATAAATCAAAAAGTATATTTTTTTAGAACATTCCAAATCAACCCTTAGTAAGGTGGTGAATTTAGCAAGTGTTGCTAGACCACCTTTTCATAATGGCTGATTTCCAGAAGAAAAATCTATCACTTCTGTTGAGCTTATGTTGAGAGACATAAAATTAATATATATTTATGTAAAATTTTTTATAAAAAAAAGAAAAAAAAGAAAGAAAGATCATTGGACTAGAGAGGTTTACAATCATAACCTAGAAGAGGAAGACCAACTAAACAACACATGGGTCATTGAACAACACTAGTTTACCGTCATAACCTTCACAATCCTTCACTTTGATTGGTTGATGTCCCACAAAAAATGTGCCAAGAAAAATTTAATGAGGATTTATTTATAAGTTTTGGTTGGCCTACTTATCACTGCCCATCTTATCATTTTTGGTATATATGCTAATGATGGAGTGGGGAGTGCTCTGACCACCATGAAAAGTTGATCATAAAAGTTATGCACTTCATAACCCAAATCAAGGAAAAAAAAAACTCAGATACAAAAACATATCAAGAAAGTTAGTGTGGTTTAAATTCAACTCTTATATAGTGGAACTTATACTTGAAATAAATCTGAATCATATGTTGTTGAATATGTTGAAATATTAAAGTAAAAATAAGGACAACTTTAAGATAAGCGAAAGGTTTTAAAAGTCAAAACTAAATGATTAAAGCGCAATAATAAATCTATCTGCTAAAAGTTGCATCCTAGTTTATCTATTAAAGAAGTTTGGATTTAGGTCAAGTAATAGAGACCAATAAATTCAAATTTATTGATTGAAATTGAAAAACAATAACAACATTTGTTATATGACTTTGGCAATTGTTTTTTTTTTTTTTTTTTTTTTTAAAAAAAAAAAGCTGATGCGTTTGGTAATTATTAAAAAAAATGTTTTTTTGTTATGGAGAAAGTTTTGTAGAGTCCTTTCAAACTTTTGCCTTTTGGTGAGAAATTGTATCATCTTTATTAACTTTTGAAGCCTTTGTTAAAATATTTCAGAAGTGTTGAAGGTGAAACGTATTTGTATAATTCTATTGTGATTATCCAAAAAATTACCTTTTATTTATTTATAAAGAAGATACTTTTTTACTCAAATCAAACAACTTATTTGCTTTTCAGCTTTTAGTTTTTTTTTTTAATGAAAAAAACTGCTTATGTGTATATAGTCAAACAAACTTCCACAGTAATAAGTATGATAGAAAGACCATAATGAGTTCAATTATGATTGACATATGTGAATACTAGGGATTGACATATATGAATATATATATATATTAAAACATGGTAGAAAGACCATACACCTGTGTCATGCTTTATTCATTTTTAACATGGTTACAGGCCTTTACGAAGACCACTTTTTTTATTTTTTATTTATTTATTTTTTGATCGACAAAATTTTTTTTTATTAAAAACATGAAATTTACGGGTATAAAGAAATAAAACGTAATAAGAGAGATTCGAAAAGTAAATACTCACTCTCCTACTACTGCTACTCGCGTTCTTACAACCAACCCCTTAACCTCATGATTTTAAATTTTAAAATATAACTAAAAAATAAAATAAACCACACACTTGAACTCCACCTAAACCCCACCTAAACCACAGCTACTCACTCTTCGAACACACCACGCCTGACACTTGATGCACTCTTGAACCCCACGGCTGATACACACTTGATACACTCAACCTCCATACTTGCCGGACGCAGACTCCATCGCCGTCGAGGACCACCCGTGACCGAACTCTGAACATCAACAGCCTCGTCTTGCACCATTCACTCACCTCTTCTTGCTTCCTTCACCTCTACGCCGTGACCCAAACAACACCCTCCATTGCAGACACCTAGCAACCTCAACAGCCTCTTCTTGCTTCACCATCGAGAACCACCCGAGACCGAAACTACTTTGCTTCGCCTCTGAACATCGACAGCCACTGCTTGCTTCACTCTCCTCTTCATGCTTAACCGAACACAAACACCGACCACCATAGGATTGAACAGAAATCACCCCTCAAACTCCCACTCGCACGGAGCGCTCGAATGAAGATCCTAAACAACTCTGGATCCTCCACCCCTCAAACTCCCTCTCGCAGCGAAGTGCCCAAATGAAGTTACTGAATCAACCCACTCTTGGTCAACGCAACCATCCTATACCGAAACCCATGGCCGAAACTGAAAACCATGGCCAAAACACCACTACCACCGAACCACTTCATTCGAGAAAAGAACCCACCAAAACCACCCATCGAAACTTCCAAAACACCAAAACCCACAAAGTGAAGATAGATCTAGAACCACCCACAACCTGAGAACACAAGCAGACTAAACAAAAACGAAAGGATAAAACTAGCACCCTAAACAAATCTAGAGATTAGATCCGAAAGGAGGCAAATGGAATGCAAATGGGGGCTCAAGATTAAAAGGAGAAAAAACAACAACACAAAGAGAGAAAGCTAGGCCAGCCAACCGCCATGGCCAAAGGTGGCGGCCGGCTGGCCAACGGTAACGCCTGAGAAGGAGGTTTTTTTTTAGAGAGAGAGTTTTTTTAAAACGAAGGAAGACCCTCCCTGAGACATCACTACCTAATCCCACCACTTTTTTTACTTGACATAAAAAAAACTTCAACTGGCATGATGGGTGAAGTAGTGTGATTTTGAGGGAAATTTAACTAAACTGCCAATGATGGTTTTTCTATGTTTGTCTACCGCCCCTGAACTGCAGCTTAATAAAATCTTCTCCGACTTTTGAATTGTCGAAGCAAGAGATTTATGTAAGAATCGAAGCTCCAAAATGAGAATTGCATTTTTTTCTGATAAGAGATCAGAGTGTGTTTCCTTAGTGATGGAAAATTCGACTGCTTGATTTTGTCAATTTGAAAATTCTTCCTCAATTAGTTAAAAGAATAAAATTGGTTGATATTATGATGATTCTAGATGGCATAGATATCATTATGGAAGAAGTTGATCCTTGAAATGTGAATTGATTACACATTATAGGCTATTTCAGCTTGGCTGTTGAAGAACCACTAAAAAGTGAAATGTATGTTTTTTCATTCTCCATGACAACCATTGCCTAGAAATTCCTTGTTTTATATATTTTTTTCTTCACTACAAATACATCTTCTCACATAATTACTTCTTTGTCCATAAAATCTAGATCCTTTAAAGTTAAATTATGTAATATTCTATAAAATAGTTGCTAAGTGGTTTAGATAACTTCGACAATAATTTAGTATAAGTATATAAATATATATCTAATCTATGTATACTCTATATATAAAGTGAGCAAGTCACTTGGTGTCCAAGCCTTATTCTCATGTCACGTGTTCCTTATTTCTCTAGGAGAAAATAAAAAATTAAATATTAAGGTGATGAAAGGGACTTAAACCTAAGACGATTGATCTCGCAAACAACACTTTTAGCACTTGAGCAATAGATACTACATATTTTTAATTCAAAATCAAAAATTATATTTTACAGATTTAACAGCACACCCACTAGTATATATATTTATATATTGCTTTTTTTGTTTCAAATCTTATCTTTACACATGTCCACAATTTATGGATCAACAAAAATTTACTTTATAATTTACTACACAAATTAACCATAGAGTAGCCAGACTCCATAAAATTATCTTGGCTACACACTTTCAACTATGAGATCCGTTACTAAAGAGACTATTCCACTTGCATTGTTCTTTCTATATTTTCTGTGATTGTTTCTGTATCTAGAATTATCTAGAAAGAAAGCCTCCCTATATAAGTAGTACAAAGCAAAGCTGCCACCCCACCAACAATCCTTGCTATCACAGCAGATATATATCCTCTGCAATATCTCTTAGGAGAGTCTCATTGTTCTTTTTTCTTTGTTCCCAATTTGAAAAGTGAGTGTACACATAACCTGAAAGTGAAAATGGAGCAAACAAAGGAAGAATTAGAATCAGTAGGTGTTGATGAGGAGAAATGGGTTTATGATTCTTCTGTGGATCATAAAGGAAGGGTTCCTCTCCGAGCCACCACCGGTGTATGGAAGGCCTCACTCTTCATTATCGGTAAGGACTAACATATTTTGATGTAACCATGTCCAAAATAGTCTTTTCTCTATATTCAGTTTGGCTGCCAAGAAAGGTGTAGAAAATTATTTTCTTTCATCTTCCAGGCAACCAAACATAGCATTTCACTAATTAGCCGCCTCTCAGCCCTCTCCTCCTCTCTCTTCTGCCCCTTACTAGTATGGTGAAGCTCTTAAGTGCACAAGATTCTCTGTTCCAAAATTCTCGTACTTAATGCACTTATAACTTGCATAATTGTGCCTCAAAATTCTCGTGTTTCTAAATTTTCACCACATTGTATAACAAGAAGTGCATTTGGGACAAGAATTTTAAGGATAGAGGATCCCTGGCCAACTCGGAGCATGTTATTGAATAGCACTGCTTTTCATAATTGCAATTGAAAACACACAATGTTTTCAATAAATAACACTACTATATATTCTTATGGCTATTTTGAAACTTGAAATCTTCACTAAGCCTTCTCTGGTTATGATATTTTGGCAGCAATTGAGTTCAGTGAGAGGTTAAGCTACTTTGGCATAGCAACAAGTTTAATCATATACCTCACCAGGGTGATTCATCAGGACCTCAAAACAGCAGCAAAGAGCTGCAATTACTGGATTGGTGTTACCACTATTATGCCATTGTTTGGAGGGTTCTTAGCCGATGCTTACTTGGGTGGATTCTCTACTGTGTTGGCTTCATCTGTTGTCTATCTTCTGGTAAAATAAATCTCAAATTCCACTTCTTTGTAGGCATAAGACACACAATCTAGTATTGTTCATTGTGACTCAGTCCAACAGTTGACCTCATGGGTTTCGACCCAAAAAGACGCGGCCTCGATAGAAGTGTATTGCGCCATCTTAAACATCAAAAATTGGGCTATTAGCTATATTAGTGGTATTGTTGGTGGTCAAAAAAGTATGGATACGATGACATGGATAAGAGACGCAACAATTCTCAAAAAATATAGGATACAACACGTGAAAGGCACACTAAAAATATATAATTTTATATATATTTATTATATGTCATATATAAGAATATATCATTCAAAGATAATAAAAAAAAATGTAATATAACACTTTGTTTTATAAATGTACATTGATTTTCTTTTATTGTTGTATTTTAAATTATTTAGTTCAAACTTATAATTAGTTTCATGTGTATCTAATCAATGCATGTTTAAGTGATGGAGACGTGTGTTCTCCAAGTGTCCAAAGAGTGTTCAGATTTCAAAAACATTCTAAAAAATAGGACATGTTTTTATGAGTGTCGGACACATGTCGAAAAGTGTCCAACGTATGTCTTAGTGTCCAACTCAGACATGTCACTTTCTTAGAGGTGTCCGTGCTGCTGAGGTGGTGGCGGTGGCGGCAAAAGTGGAGGTATTGGTAAAACTCTATTTCAAAAAACATTTTCCAATTTTAAACATCAAAATGTTTTCCATTGAAACTGACGGGAGCATAAATTTCGAATAACCCTATTCCCAGATTGTTTTAAACAATCCCAAGTTCAGCCAAATTTATTCCTAGTGAGAAATGAATTGAGATTTTTGTCTGAGCCTGCCAGTTCTATGCGGAATCACACTGTAGGGCGAAAAAAAGGAAAAAGTAAAAAAGTACACATCATCATCAGGTTAGCGATATGGTTAAAGTCCTCTTCCAAACACTTTCCATTCTCCATCAATGATTTTCTCTTCAATGCTTCAGGTGTTAGGCACTGCATATGCTCTTGAGTTGCTATCTGATATGTTCAGGCTTTTTGGGTAGTGCAATTCTGATGTGCTTGGTTTGCTGCTGTCTGTGTAATTCTGCTGTCTGTGTGGTTTGGTTGCTGTCTGTACAAT
This sequence comes from Camellia lanceoleosa, assembly GCA_025200525.1. Lineage (NCBI taxonomy): Eukaryota > Viridiplantae > Streptophyta > Magnoliopsida > Ericales > Theaceae > Camellia > Camellia lanceoleosa. The sequence continues at coordinate 125,133,339 of CM045767.1, read as the reverse complement.
TCTGCTGTGTTTGATTGCTGCTGTCCGTGTGTAATTCTGTTATGTTGTCCATGGCCAGTTCAGTTCTGTTTCAGTTCTGTTTTGGTCCTTCTCTTCTCTGTTTCTTGTTGGCTCCTTGCCAACTGGAGCTCCAAGCTTGTGTTAGCTTCGAGCTCCTCTTTATTGATGTATTTTGTCATACTTGTATGTTTCATCAATAAAGATCTTCTTTTTCGCCGTTCATAAAAAAAAAAAAAAATCAGAATATGAACTTTTAGCAGGCTATCATATTAGGCTATTTTGACAGTTCTTGTTTCATTCTACTAAATCTGGATACTATGTTTTCCAATGTTTTATGGCAACCAGGGTTTGATTCTCTTGACAATGTCCACACTGGTTCCAAGCTTAAAGCCTTGCAGTGACACCGGCATTTGTCAAGAACCGCGAAAGATTCATGAAGTAGTCTTCTTCCTTGCAATCTACCTGATCTCCATAGGCACTGGAGGTCACAAACCATCATTAGAGAGCTTCGGAGCTGATCAATTCGATTATGATCATCCTGAGGAAAGAATAAAGAAGATGTCTTTCTTCAACTGGTGGAACTTTGGCCTATGCTCTGGCTTATTGCTTGGTGTAACAGTGCTTGTTTATGTTCAAGACCATATGACTTGGGCTGTTGCAGATATTATACTCACAGCTGTAATGGCTACTAGTGTGGTGATTTTTTGTATCGGAAGGCCGTTTTATCGGTACAGGAAACTGACAGGAAGTCCCTTAACACCGATGTTGCAAGTTGTTGTGGCTGCCATTAGGAAGAGAAATCTTCCTCGTGTTTCGGATCCTGCTGAATTGTATGAAGTTCCAAAGTTGCAGAAGACCAAGGGGAGGCTTCTCTGCCATACTGATAAGCTTAAGTAAGATATTGAACCAGTCTTTTCATTATGATATTATGTTTGTTTTGGCGGAAATATTTTCTTGAGAAAAAATTACACATAAAAATAACACATTTTCGCAAAAAAGGTCTTTTACATAAAATAAAAAAAATCAAAATTCTGTATTTGGTAGCAACCTTGAAAATGATGGTGTTGATGGTTATGGTAGTGGTGGTGGGGTGATGGTGGTGGTGGCAACAACAATTGTAGTTGTGGTAGGGTAGTAGTGGTGGTAGCAATAATGATGGTTGTGTTGTGGTGGTGGCAGCGACAATGGTGGTGGTGGTGGTGGTGGTGGCAGGGGTTGTGGTGGTTGTATAATGGTTGTGGTGGTTGTGTTGCTTGGTTCAGAAAATGTTTTTCATCTTACCAAACATTGATTGAAAAATATTTTTCATCCAAACAATTACTAACATACATTTCAGTTTTATAACAATCACTTCCATAATTCCATTTACATTCATGCCCATACTTCTATTTCAATTACACATTTTGTTATTCCATTTCAGGTTTCTTGACAAGGCTGCAATCCTAGAAGACAAACATACTTCATCCCAAAACCAACAAAATCCATGGAGACTCGCAACTGTAACCCAAGTCGAGGAATTGAAGCTAATCATCAACATGATTCCCATTTGGCTATCCACCTTGCCATTTGGTGTTTGCATCGCACAATCCTCAACATTCTTTATCAAACAAAGCACCGCCCTCAATCGTAAAATCACCCCCGATTTCACAATCCCTCCGGCCTCAATCTACTCTCTCACTGCCATCGCAATGATCATATCGGTCACCCTCTATGAAAAGACCCTTTTACCCTTATTAAGGCGCGTGACAGGCAACGAGCGAGGCATCAAAATCCTCCAGAGAGTGGGGATTGGGATGTCATTTTCTGTCGTGACAATGGTAGTCGCAGCCTTGGTGGAAAGAAAGAGGCTAAAGCTAGTAGAGACCGCTTCAACTTCTGCCTCGATGAGTGTGTTTTGGTTAGCTCCCCAGTTTCTGATCATTGGATTCGGAGATGGATTTGCAGTAGTGGGATTGCAAGAGTATTTTTATGACCAAGTTCCCGATTCGATGAGAAGTTTGGGAATTGCATTTTATTTAAGTGTGATGGGAGTTGCGAATTTCATTAGTAGTCTGTTGATCACGGTGGTGGACCGTGTGACGGAGAAGGAAGGAAAGAGTTGGTTAGGGAAGGACTTGAATAGTAGCCGATTGGACAAGTTTTATTGGCTGTTGGCAGCGACCGCGGCAGTGAATTTGTGTGCGTATGTGTTGTTGGCTAGGAGGTATTCTTACAAGAATGTGCAGGGAAGGGGTGCTGTGGCTGTGGCTGATTGCTATGAAGGGGATGGTGTAGGGAATGCAATGGCTTAATGGATGTTTTGTTTTTGTGTTTTGTGTTTTGTGTTTTTGTTTTTGTTTTTGTTTTTGTTTTTTGTTTTTGTGAGGGTGTGAAATTGCTACTTGTTTTCAAAATTGATTATGCAATCAAATAATAAAGAGAATTAAAAGTGTTGTGGATTAAGGTCTTTTTCAATAAATAAAGTTAGGGACAAAATGAGACCTCATTGAAGCATGGAATCAAAGTGAAAATAAATGAAAAAACATATAATATTTTTGTTGAAATCTGGATGAAATTCTTTATTTTCAAGTGTGTTTTTTTATTTATTTTATTTATTTTTTATTTTTTATATATAAATATTTTAGCTGATATAGAACAGTTGAATCAATAAAAGCAAAAAGGTCAAATTAGGGCAAAAAAATAATTTTTCTGGTGAACTCAAAATCTCTCTAAATTCAATAATCTTTGGCGATGATACTCGTTCAGGCTCTCAAATTGATAATTTTGCCATTTTTGAAAAAAAACAATGTAATAATATTATTTTAGAATTTCCATTTTACTAAGTCTGTTTTTGTATATTTCTAATATGTTTTAGTATCCAAATTTATTTATTTTTCTTTGGATTAGGGCTTCTCATCTTATAAATAATCACGTACCCCTTAAGGTAACTTTTTTTTTTTTTTTTTTTATCAACAATATTAAAATTTTTCTTTTAGAGTTATTTTCTTCTTTGTACATTGAAGGTCATCTTTTTGTGGATTTGAAATTCATTTACTAAAATCGATAGTAAAATGTTTAAGACTCTTAAAAAAGTTTTTCTAATTTCATTTACAATGATATGATAAGATATGTGTTAATTTTTTATTTGTCATACACTTATCTTATAGGGTTTAATCCTCTTACCACATCATTATAAATGCATTTGTGAAAATAAAATTGTGAGTTTTTAACATTTATGAAAACAATATCTAGTCTAGTATAATCTTTCAACTGCGGTATATACTCTTAAATATTGAGTCATGTTTCAAGATTTATGTTTTTTTAATAATTTTTTTTTTTGTATATACTCTAATCCTCCTACAGATTTAGTCCTTAATTGAGATCTAATGTTTGTCTCACGAGTTCGGTCATTACTGCCTTATCTTCTCCACACTTGAGCCTCAAACTCTAAGATTTAACTTCTCACAATCCGAAGGCCGACATTAGATATGCGATTGTTTTATGCTAGACGGCTATATCAACTTCAATATTCTATCTTAACCAGCGAACGTGGAGTCAAACTGAGATCTAATGTTTGCCTCACGAGTCCGGTCATTACTTCCTTACCTTCTCCACCCTTGAGTCCAAAACTTTAAAATCTAGTTTCAGATCTTCTCATAATCCGAAAGCCAACGCTGGATAACGCGATTATTTCACGCTAAATGATCATATCAACTTCAATGTTCTATCATGACCAGCAGAGGCGATGTTTTTAGATTCCAAGTTGAATGTTATGGAGCAATGGGTTTTGGATAAGTTTGATGATGACTTGGATTTTGTATTTTTTTTCTATTTGATTTTCTTAATTTTTAATTTATTGATGTATTAATCTTTTATGTATGGAGATTTGTTTTCTTCTCTTGTAAGGGCCTTTTCTCGTCTTTATGGAGGCTTGAACCCTTCATTTTTTATTTATTTATTTATTTTATTTTTTGTGTATAATCCAATAATAACCTGAGAATGCAAATTGGGAAGAAATTTGGAGATGAGATTTTTGGCGGCTGGAATTATATCCTTTGCAACAACACACACTAAACTAGCTAAATTACCATATTTTTCACTTCTTATTTCCACTATCATATCATTTGGGCCTTAATTGAGGGGTAAAATAGTCACACACATACAACCAAAAAAAATAAAAAATAAAAACCAAAACCAAAAGATCATTTTAAGTTGTCCCGTCAATTTTTTTAATTTTCTAAAAAAAAATTAATTAAAATACTCGGTTGTCAAATGTGCCCTCAATGTGATTGGGTACGAGAATAGTGCACACACCTAATGGGCCATTTGGGTCCGGGAATGGGATCATCGAAAATATCAGCAGCTAGTTACGGAAAAGCCCATCAGTTTTCTTAACAGAATCCCAAAGCCCAAGCACTATTGCAGGCTTGGGCAGTTGGGCTAGAGCTTGTAAGCTCCAACGCGCACACACACTTGTATATATATATATATCTTTTTATATTAGTGGTTGCGTACGTGCGTTGTACAAGACACGTAATTTTTCATCAGTTGTTAATATTATAATTATGCATCTCTTAAATGAAAATTTGTATAAATATAAACATTAATTTATAGTTAGATTGTTAAAATTACAATCTTATCTTAAATAATAAACAATAAGCAGATCTTTTAAATATATAATACTATTCAAATATTTTTCTATTAACTTTTTACTTCAATTTTTCATAATCTGTACATATAATACAATTGAAGGTATGAAATTAATTATACAATTACATAATTTTGTTTAATAGTTTATCTCATAATACAAATTCATTGAATCTACTATTGCATATTATTTGCATACGATTGGTGTGAGAATGTATTAATATCAATATATAATATATTTTTATACATCAATAGTTGCCACGAAGATCTTGCATAATTAAAAATATAACATTAGTTATTTGTATATTTTCATTTATGCAAAAAATGTGGAATAGTTTTTTTTTTTTTTAAGAAAATGTAATGATATTATAATTTAATATTTCGATCGATATAGAAATTTCATAAGTATTTTTCATGATATTTATAGACCCATGTTTATAAGTGTTTGCAAGGTCACTTTTATGAAATTGTCAAATTACATAATTTATTACAACATCCGTAAGTAATCAGTATATAATAAAAATTGATCGAAACTTTTTATTTAATGTACTTACTTTCTGTATCATTGAATTGTTTCGATAATTTTTGGGTCTCATTTGTTTTTTCCTTATAATTTAACTAAAATGTGTGCATGAAGTACATTATTTTTCTCGAACTTTACAACTGATATAACAATTCCTACTTTAGCTCGTCTAACTTTACTTGGAGAGCATGTTGCAATAGATCTTTTGTAATTTTTGTTTACCATCTTCTTGTTTTTCTTCTTACTCACCATTATAACTCATTATAATAAAAATATTTTGATGAGTAAAAATTTGAAGCGATATCAATTTGTTGTGAATTTCAAAATTTATTTTCCCTCACTACAACAAAATTGACTTTTTACGACACCACATCAACGACATACAATGAATGCAAGCCGTAATTTCTCACTTTTACAACTTGTTTTTTTTGCAAGTCGTAAATAATAGACTAACCACGACGTGTCTGTTGCGCAGGCCGTTAATGGTAAAATGATAATTTTTTGACGGCTTACATTGCGCGTCGTAATTAATAAAACTTTCTACGACATACATATAGCATGTCATGAATACATCAGTTATATACGACACACATCTGCCGGTCATTAAAAATAAATCACTTTTTACGACTTACTATGTAGGTCGTGAATGGTATCCCAAAATACTTCAGGCACCAAAACCCAATTTTTTTGGCGCCACTTATCAAAAAAAAATATATATATTTAATTTATTTTTTTATTATCAAACAGACTGATACAAGTCAAAAAAAAAAAAACAAAAAACACACACAGTTTCTAAGAAGAGAAGGAGACGTAGATGAAGGGGAAAGGTTTCTTCAAACACTTCTTCAATCGATTGAATTAGTGGAGATCCATTGACGCAGTCTGCTTCGACTTACTACGAGAAGAAAGGTCCATTGACGCAGTCTGCTTCGACTTGGACTTGGCTTCAATTTGTAATCTGCTTCGACTACTTCGACTGCTTCAACTTCGATTGGTAAGGCACTCTCTCTTCTCTTCTCTTCCTTCTTCCTGAAACCCTTGTTTCGTCTCTCACTCTCTCTCTCTCTCTCTCTCTCTCGATATATATATATATATATATATTTATATCCCCCTCCTCCCTTCTCTTCTCTGTTTTTCTGTTTGCTTTTATGCACTGTGGAATCTGTCCCTTTCTATGCTTGAACTGATGGATGGATGAAATGCATCTGCTGTTTGTTTTTATATTGGGCGTTTGAGTTGTAAGAACTAGATTAATGTTGTAAGAGCTTTAAGCATTTGAATGAATATTTTATGCTTATGTGAGTAGTGTACTTTGCATCTAGCTTCATATCTTAAGTGGCTAGCTTACTGGTTCTAGCAAAGGTTTTCTTGTCATAATGTCATTGCTGCACCATTATTTATTTATTCTTTTAATAATTTGCGGCAAAGGACTTATTGCGTAATGTAGATGCTATGAATGTATGAACTGTGCTAGAGTGTTTGCAGAGCAGGATGCTTGACTCTGGACTTACAGTTTGGATTAGAACTGTTTAACCCAAATAGATCTCATTAGTCATTATTTAAAATAAAATTTAAGTGCACAAATTCCAATCACAAAACACAATTTTCTCACATAAAGCTTCGTATTAAATAGTATCCAAATGTATCACTGAAAATTGAAAAAATTCATTCAACAATTAAGAGAAAATGGCATGAATCAATCATACCTATATAATTTAGCATAATCTCAATATTGGAATTGTCAGTAGGCTGCAATAACACATATGCCAGATTAGGGCGCAAACACATTCTCATGAAACTTATCAAATTTCTTGCTCAAAGCCTTCATTCGCTTCACATATCCCTGCAACTGCCAGTCCAAGATGTCAGTCCACTGTATCCAAACTCCAATATTCAATACACTATTAAGCAAGAACAACTAATCTAGCATCTCTTGAACTTTTTCAAGAATCACAATAGATTTCTCATATATGGATTCATTATAGTACTTTTTGCCCAATACAATTCTACTTATAAAGCTCTGTGCAACCTGCAAAAGATGATGTTATAGTATCGGATTTCTTAACAAAGCGAACCCGGTGGTGACCTATCAAATGGATCATTACACAATGTGATTAGTATCATGTCATATCATATAATGCCCAAATGCAATCACTAGTATTACTCAGATGGAACACACTATAATGATTTTAACTCAATCAACTTGGACTAATACAAATCACGATTTTAAACATTGCACTGATTAAAATGTAAGGCATTGCATCTTTTATTGAACTCTAATAATTTATCCCCACCCTTCCAAAAAAATGAAAAATGCACCAATGAAAGCAATTCTTGTTTTTGTTGTCAACAAGTCAGCTTACTGATGTTACATGCAGGGCACCCTTCTTGTTTTTGTTGTCAACAAGTCAAATCACTGATGTTACATGCAGGTTTTGGATGGTCTAAGTTTGACATCTTGTCTTGACAATGGTTTTGGATGGTCTAAGTTAGATAAAATCCATAAGAACATCCAAAGATTTTCATTGATGTTTCAATGTAAATGACATAAATGTGACAGCAATTCAAAATCTAGACTCAATTTGCAGCTTCTTTCACTTCATAGGGTGGCCTAATTCCCACAGATTGTGTTTATGATCTTCTAATTGGCACAGACAAGGAAGATGTTCCTCAAGATTTTCTTGCTACTTGACAACATAATAGAAAACATTTCTCTTGCTTGATTAGAAATTAAAATCATATAAATCCCACAAAATCAAAGGGAGTTGCACTCTATATAGGGAAAAATACTAGGTTGTATAATTTCTTTGTGGAAAATGTGGAGCTTAGGATTGGTGATGGAAACAGGGTGAAATTTTGGGAAGACACTTGAAGTGGATCCTTTAGTCTTAAATCTCAATTCCCTAGATTGTACCAGCTAAATTTAGACGAAGAGATCACTCTGAAATCGCAGATTTCTAGTCAGGACATATTCAATAATTGGTGCTTTAATTTTAGAAGGCCTCTTTAGGAAAAAAACAAAGCAAGTTTGAAGAGTTATTTTCATCTTTGTGGTGTGGTCTCTGTGGTTATATGGAAATGATTGTATTTTTAATAATACTCAGCCTGATTTAGATGATTTGTGTAAGGTAATAAAAGTTAGAGTGGCCATATGGGTGAAGTCTTATGAGTTGGGTTGTGTCTACTCCATTCAGGAGATTGTCTCAAATATTAAATGGGTGAGTCAACATCTTTAAGGGCGAGCTCTGCTAATTTGTGGTGCTACTAATTTGTTTCAGCTCTGTTGCTGGTTTGCTCTGGCTGTTGCTTTATTTTCTTCAGCTTGCTATTCTGCTCTGACTTTGTTGCTCTGGATCTATTAATCTGTTGCTGTTGCTGTTGCTATTGCTATTACTTCATTCATGTGTGGTACTACTAATTTGTGTGAGCTCTACTACTAGTTTGTTCTGGCTGTTGCTCTATTTTTCTTCAGCTTGTTATTCTGATCTGACTCTATTGCTCTAGATCTGTTAATCTGTTGATGTTGCTATTACTGGGGCAGTTCAGTTGGGTCATTTGCTTCGTTACTTTGGTGTTGTAATCTGTTTGTTGTGTGGGGTTGTGGAGGTTGGTTTCTCATCAACTTCTTGGGATGCTAGCATATGATTGGGCGTGCGTTTGGGTGCCAACCTAGTTGGAATCCATTTGTTCGCTATGATGCTTCTGCACCCTCTCTTGTTTTTGTTGTAATCTTTTCCATCAATAAAGTTTTCTTCTTATTTTAGGTTCTTCGAGTGTCTAGTGGCTAGCACTTAGCTGCCTGTTCATAGGCTTCTGGTTCTATCAAATACATATTTTTTATAAGTAAATATTTCTGGTTTGATTAAACATATCATAACTTTACATTGCTGTGAATCACTTGATTATTCTAAAGGTGAACCTTATGGTGATTAGACTCCCTAATGAATAATTGATAACCAAGAACTTCCTAAGTGGACAAGGCTCTTCTACTTGAGTCGTGAGATACTACAATTCTTTACCTATGTTTAAACACCATTTTTTTGTTGTATGCATCTCTAAAAAGAGTTAATTATGTCGTTTAGGACCCATCATGATAATAAATAAATAATTATTGAAATGTTCTTCACTTCCTTCTTGGCAATTTCTTAGTGATGTCATTTTTGTTTATGCTGTTGTGAAGTTTTGTAGTGCACTAAACTAGCATTTATTGTGAAAAGGATCAACTTTATGGTATTTGGTGTTAGGCATTGAAGTTCATGTAGTATTTGCAGAGATTGCTCAACCATTGCGTCACTTGACTCATCTGCATTTTTTTGAAGATCCAATAAAATATCACTTGTCTTATCTGTATTTTTTTGAAGGTCCTATAAAATGAGATCACATTTCAATGTTTAGCTTGAGGTTTCACAGAAATTTTGGGCTATTACGATTATTTGATGTTTGTTTTGTACTTTGTGCAAACTGATGTGTAAACTAGGTGGAGAGGACAAAGTTACGAGATAAGTATTGCTGATGTGTATTGTGGGCATTATCATTGTTTGTGTTTATACCAAATTCACATTTTTTATGCAAAAGCACACGACTTCGGAAGACATTGTTATTGCCTTTAGTAATATCTCTAATTTTGTCTCTTTATTTTTTTTAAAAAACATTCTTAATCACTCCATGAACATGTCTAGACTAGTATACAAGGCTTTATTTTGATTTGGTTTATAATTTTAATAATTTATTTCATGTAGACTGGTAGCAATTGTTAGCATATGCATGTGAATAAGTTTGATTGACCTAAACAAGCAGAGAAACATAAAACATAAAGCTCAATCTTCACACTTTTTTTTGTTTTTTTTATTTTGTTTTGTATTGTTCTTTTCTTTTCTTTTTTTTTTTTTTTTTTTTTTGAAGGTTTCATTTGTGCAGAATGACAGCTTTTAAGTAGAAGTTGCTCAAGTTTTATGCCACTTTAGCTCATTGCCTAAATAAATAAATAAAAAATTCCTAGAAGATAAATGCTCTAGCCACAAATTAAAGGTTTATATTTAGTTCAATGGAATGAGATGGAATGTTTATTTTTGGTGAATAATAATTTAGCTACACTTTATTTTTATTACTATTTTTAATCAATCAAACAGTAGAATGAATATTTTCACATTTTATTTTAGTGGACCAAACACTACTTTGATGCTCAAAATGCCTTTAATAATGTGTAATTTGACCTAAAGTCTCAATCATTTTGTTGGTTTTGTTCATAGGATCAGGTTCTTATTTTTTATTTTTTATTTTTTTTAAGAAATAGAAATTAGATTGTCTAATGATTATTTTGGGTATTACTGTTCTAGTTGAATTTTAGGCTTGGCTATTAAATGGAAAAGGTTGAATTCCTTACATTGATTAAATTTATCCACTTTTACTTTTCAATTGGTTTTTACTTAATGAAAATGAGAAATTTCATCTTCTAAACTGCTGTTGCACTACTCTGCTCTGTGTACCATCTTGTTGTAGTAATTGTTATATGGATGTTGTGCTGGGAATAATTTGCTCTGGCCCTGTGTAGCAGTTTTTTCAAAGTGCTGTTGACTAGCTATCAAAGCCTCCTTGTGAAAGAACTAAAATAATTATTTCGATATAGGAGAAGGAAGGAATCAAGCAATTTCGAATTTACAATGTATACTTTTTTTTTTTTATTTGCCTAAAGTTTGTTAAACTTTTTCACAAAATAATTATCTAATTGTCATCTAGTATGTTACTAAGTTGCCTATCAAACACCAAAATTGATATTCAATTGTTTGTTATGTACTTGATATTCTCAGAATTTAATGGTATTTGATTACAATTCTAGATTCTAGATTATTTGAAACTCTAAAATACCATCTTAGTGTATTTGCTAATCATTTTGAGCATTGATGCATGTAACTAATTTTAGTAGTTTTTGTGGATGCAATTTGTTAGCAAGTGTAAAGTTGAAGATGGACATTCCAAGGCCTATTTCTAAACACAACCATAAATATGCTTTCAAATGTTAAGTTACTCATTTTGTTTGAATGGAATTAATAATAATTTTAAGTTTTCAGAGCATCAAATGAGTATGTGGATGGAGCGAGAAAATTTATCAACATGGCTAAGGCAAAATGAGGTAAAAAAAAATGAACAATGTCACAATATATGAGGTTAAATTTATCTTCCTATAAAATTTAATTGTTTTTTAACTTTGGTACTTCCCATCTTACATATAAGGATATTTCACAAAGTTTGTAAAAATAAAAAATTGATTAATACTTGCAGGAGCCAAGCAAAGGGACAAATGGACACTCACATGGAGAAACTCAGGTAAACTTGCACATTTGTCATGCTTGTGCTTTTGCTTGCTTGCTTTTCTACTCAAGCTTGTCATTTTGCATATGAATTACATTAAGATTCTAAATTTAAGTAAACAAATGCTTCTTGCCATTGTATTATGATTTTTTTAGGGTGAGGAAAACGATAGAGGTGAACATAGGGTGCATGGAGGTGGTGAACGTAGAATGCACTCACAACAAAATATTTGGGTAAATTTTGTATGACATTATTAATTTACTCATTTTCATTTTTCTCGTGCTTCTGCTTTTGTTTGCTTGCTTGTTTTTCTACTTAAGAACTTTTGTCAAATTTTCATATAAATCCCACATCGTCAACAAAATTTGGATAAACAAATATACATTGATATTGTATTACATTTTTTTTAGGGTGATGAAAACAATGAAGACGATGAAGATCTTTGGGTAAATGAAACTGGAAATGGTGGATCCTTGGACAATGCCAAATGCAAATTGTTGAATTGGAATAGAACAAAGGTGGTGGTTGCGGAAGGCACAATTGCATCAACAGATTCTAAAGCATTGGTACATCACGTGCCTCTTGGCCCTGGGTGTTGGAAAGTATGGGTTAACCATGTCATAGTTAATGCGCCATTGTTTCACCCTAATCGTGAGATGTTTGTGCTTGAAGATGCTATTGGAAGCACTGTTGCTTGGCCAACCCATTTCATTAGCTTTGACTTTGAGTAGAACTAATATTTATGGATAGTTTTTAAGGACTTTGATGAATAGATTTTTATAATTTTTGAATAGTTTTGGATAATGTTACAAACTTATATGTACAGTTTTGGATGGTTTATAATTTTTTGGATAATTTAGAACTTAAGGATAGTCCTTTTGGATGTTTTTGAACTTGTAGTTAGGTTTTGGATATTTGGAATGAATATATTGATAATTTTTTAATGTTTATAATATATATATATATAGTTTATTTTTTATGATTGAAATAATATTGTCGTGATTGATTAATATTTTGTGAAGCTTGTTTGTAATATTAGATTGTACAAAACAGACCAAATAGAATCTGCTGAATTAAAAAAAAAATGCACATTTTACAGCAAGCAAATTAGGCCGTTATATGAAATATTTCACAGCGTTCCATGTATGTCGTGGTATGTTTTACTTATCTATGGCAGGCTGAGCAAGTTGTTGTATTATATATTTTATGACGCACAATCAACGTCGTTATTTGTCTCACCAAATAACGGCATGCAAAAGTGGTCGTAGAAAAAGTAATGACGACACACAAAATTTGCCGTTAAATAGTTTTTAATGGCGTACTATAACATTTCATAGAAAAAGTATCAACGACGCACAAAATCTATTGTTAAATAGTTTTTAACGGTGTATTATAGCATATCGTAAAAAAGTATCAACGATGCACAAAATCTACCGTTAAATAGTTTTTAACAGCGTGCGAAGCATGTCATTGAAAGTGAACAAATTTTCATGACTGGTCATGTAGCAATCTCGGTTTCAATCCCTCTTTTATGTTTAGCCACTTCGACTGGGACGGTCGAGGGTCGAGGCGGCGCCTTGGCGGTCCAGGCGCCAGGCGGCCTGAGGAAAAATTCATAATGCATTGGAAGTTACTTGATCTATGTTCGCAATTCACCACTTTATAAGCATTTGGTCACAAAAATGTTTCCTCTCTCAGCGATGTGGGACTCAAAGAGTGGACAAAAGTGTTGTACCAAACGACGTCGTTTGGTATGCTTGTTGGAAGTCCCACATCGATTACAAGATACATTTTAAGGTGGACAAACTTCTATATAAGTGCAAGTGCTGAGGGTTAGCTTATCAGCTTCTATGGTTCTTTCTTGGTTTAATGAGCCATTACGAGCCGAGCTCGAGTTATAAATTTTAGTTGTGCCAAGCTGGATTTTGGCCATAGTTCCATTGGGATTTTGGCCATAGTTCCTTCACCAAAGTTGTGTAATTTCTCGAGGGCTTTGTGGTGTGTGGTGGAGATCGAGTTTTAACTCTTTTCATCTTCTCCATTTGAGCTACAAATTTGAGGTAGGGATATTCTACTCCTCCTTATGAGCTTTGTCTTTAAATTTTGGTATTTTGATATGTTGGAAGTTGCTGTGTAATTTTCAGAAAGTTTGGGTCTTTGTGAAATTTTACAAAAGTTGGGGTTTTAAATATATAAAACCTATATGCATGTTTAGCATGAAGAAATGGAATTAATGTTAAAACATTGATAAAAATGGAACCTCAGGGTTATAATGTTAATTATGAAAAATGCCCTAATTACATTGGTTAATTAATTGGTATAATTAATTGCGAGAAATGAGGAATTGAATTGGGAATGTTGAGATTGGGAATGTATGGGATTAAAGGGTGTAGTTGAATTATTTATCGCTCACCTAATTGAAATGTTGATATATTATCCATTTTGTGCATTTATTTTCTGTTTAGAAATAACTGCTTTGGGCTATCAGTGGAGGATAGTCTTGATTGTTGTAGACAATGCATGATGATTAGGCAAACTAAAACTAATCACTGGAATGTGTCATTGAGTATGACGATTGAAAGAATACATTAACTTTATGTATTGATTGATGATGTGTATAATAATTGTTTATATGCATTGTGTTGTGTTGCAAGAGATAGGAAATGTACTCCACGGTTTAGGGGAAGATAGGGGATGGACCTCTAAACCGGATGTTGTTTGGGAGGAGATAGGGGATGGACTCCGTAGATACAGCTCATATGCTTATCTTTGGAAGTGTGATATAGCTCATATGCTTATCTGTTGATGTGTTGATATAGCTAGTATGCTTATCTATTGTAAAATGAGAAAATGTTTAATTTGAGTCTTTATCTCAATTGAAATGGAAGTACTATTGATATGAGATGTAATCTCTCTTAACGGGTATGGCCAGGTTTTGAGCCATGGTTATGAGTTGAGAACTGAGTAAGAAATGAAAAATGAAAAGTAATATGGACTTGTATGTCATAAAACTGTAATGTGATATAAGTGGATGTATCAGTGTTGACCATCTATCAAATACTAATCTTTTAGTCATTGTTCATAGCTGGTTTAGTGTATTTCTACTGGGCTGTTAGCTCACCCTATACGGGAATATCATTTTCAGGTACAGGTGAGATGTTACCTCCAAGGCAATAATATGGATGGACCAACGGGAAGCAAGAGTTTCCTTATTATACTTTATGTGTGCATGAGTGTTATTTGTAAAGCCAAGGGCTTAATATGTAATGAGCGAGACTCTATTTGTGTAACCAAGCAATGTCTTAGAAAGATGGAAGCCTATATGGTATTTAATTGTTGCTAAATAGTGAACTCTGATATATGAACTTATGTTGTTTCTTTTATATTTATTCCGCATATGATTTGTCTTTATTGCAATATTTCGAGGTGTTACAGGTCATAATATGACGTGCCATTGCATGTTGTAAAAGGGTTTTTACGGCATGCATTGCGCGCCGTAAAAACCCTTTTTCTTGTAATGCCTCAATAATGTGATTTTTTTTATGAGAGGGAAAAAAGCACAATTATTGTCGTGATGGAGGTGTTTTATATAGTCTTGGTTTGTTAGTGAAAGTGTCTGTTGTGGACACTTGTTTGTATGATATATATGTATATATGTATTGAACATAAGTTGATATGAGAACATACACAATTCTACAATCTTTTTTTCTAACAAATATAACTATATTACTAAAGCGATACATGTTAGAAAATTAAAGTATCCAATAGTAATATAACATTATAGATTAACAATGTATAAATACTGTAATATATATATATATATTTATATATGTAGACATTGATATATATAAAATATCACAAAAGTAATATGTGAAATCTTTTATAAAATGAGAAGTTAATTATTCATAATTAAATAGTTGGTTATAATATAGATATTTAGTGTTACATTTTTGTGTGTGTACACCATTTTTTACTTAGATTATTAAATTCACATAAAAATTGAAAATAATTTGTGTAAAATTAGAGATTAGTGAAGAAAGATTTTTAAAAAATAGAAACTTATAGTGTTTGGTTTGATTTGTTTTTTCAAACTTTTGTTTTGAATTTTTAGGTTTACATGTTTTTTTTTTTTTTACACTGTTTTTTTTTTAATAACCATTTTATTTTCTTTTTAGATTCACTTAATTTAATATTTTTTTTTTAAAATTTTACTTTTAGATTTAGATTCACTTAATCTAAGTACATTTTAAAAATAATTTCTTATGTATTCTTTTTTTAAAAAAATATTATTAATATTAAATAATAATAATAACAACAACAACAAAAATATATATAATAATAATAAATAGTACATGTTTGAATATATAAAAAAATTTACCAATGTTTTACTTTTTAGTTCTATTTAGATTATTAGATATTAGATTTTTGTGAAAAAAGTATAATTTAAATATAAAATATGAAGAAATTTCAGTATCTTTAATTACTAAAATTGAGAAAATATAAAAAATTGAAAATTGAAAAACATTTAAAAAATAAAACCAACGAAAGTGGTTTTTGTTTAGAATTTTGACACCATACTTTGTTATTACAGTATCACGTAAAATATAATTTAAACAAAAAGAAAGTATATAAAGATAATCTGTGAAATTTTGAGATGCAGCGCAAATCTCTATTTTAAAAACACATGCGCTTTCCTCTATCTAGATTCGAACGAAAATATACAATTTTAACATTCAACCAAAATTATTCACACTGATTTGATCCATGATAGACGATTATAAATAAATATTATGTATAACACTATAGAAGCAAACATAAGAAATAATAAAGAATAAATTCATTATTGTTCTTCAGTCATCATCAATGTAAAAAATAGAGAGACGGTTTTTTTTTTTGGATAAGAAGGGAGACGGTTTATTTATATTTATATAGGACTCTTAGAAGTAGACCTATCATTTTTTAGTATTTAACTCCAAAAATAAATATATAGTTTATTTATATAGGACACTTCATGACTTTTAGAAAATATAGTAGATTTGAGAGAATAAAGTTGGGATTTAAAAAAAAAAAAGTAGAAAACATGATAGGACCATGTAAAATATTACAGTTCATAAAATATTATTTGTAACAAAAAGAAAGTATATGAAGATTATCTACGAAATTTTGAGCTAGCACAAATCTCTATTTTAAAAACGCATGCACTTTTCTCTATCTAGATTCAAACAAATGCATACAATTTTAAGATTCAACCAAAATTATTCACAATGATTTAATCCATGATGGACAATTATGAATAAATATTATGTATAACAGTATAGAAGCAAACACAAGAAATAAGAAAGAGTAATTATTTTTTATTTTTCAATCATTATCAATGTAAAAAATGAGAAGACAGTTTTTTTTTTTTATAAGAAGAGAGATGATTTATTTATATTTATATAAGACTCTTGGAAGCAGATATATCATTTTTGAGTGTTCAACTCCAAAAAATAAAGAAATAGTTAGTTTATATAAGATTCTTCATGACTTTTAAAAAATTTAGTAGATTTGAAATGATAAAATTAAAATTTTAAAAAAAGTAAAAAATATGATAGACTTTGTATACTTTTATAATATATAAATACTAGCGTATGCCCGTGCCTGAAAGCACGGTGTAAATAATGTTAGGATTAAAATATAATTATAATCCCAACACTATTTAATAAATTATAAATTGACCCATAAACAATCTAAAATGACACTAAAAAGATAGATGAAACATGACATTCAAATTAACCTTTAATGAACATAAATCATCAAAACACCATAATAAATCAACATAAATCAAATTAATTCACAATAATAATAATAAATAAATTATTAAAAGAGCATCATTTGTTTTAACCATACTATTATTTTATGTAATAGAATTTCAATATGCCCTTCTACTAATTATTAAAAACAAATTTAAAAATATAAAAGGGAATATTTGATAATGTGTGTGTAGCATGGAGGAGATTTTTGATTAAACCTTTTTTTCTTCTTCCAATGAAGTATGCATATGCTGCCAGTTTGAAATGTCATCATATGAAGCAAATAAAATAATTATTACAGACACAAATCATAAGACTTGAGCTTGATGATTTCTGTTATGAAGTCTTTGAAATGCAGGTTCGGATTATACCTTGGTTGATATTATCTAACAGGGTTAGCAAAATTATTGGTCAAAAAGTCTTCCGTTAGAAGGATTTGCTACTTGAAGTTACATAAGTTAGAGAAAAAAAAATTTGTCTTTTTTTTTTCTTCTTCTTGTATTTACCAAAAAGGATACCATGTGTAAGTTTTGGAGAGAAATTAAACTATTTGTCTAGAATTGTTCAAAACAGAAATTATAGTAAGAATCCAGATAGTGCATCAACAATAATAACTAAGGACAACAGATACAAAAGTTATAATTCCAAGTTTGTTAAAATTGAAGAATAGAATAGATACAACTGATAATGTAACAAAAAAGATGACTCATACTTTCTACAATTTGCAGCGCAAAGCACAATTCAGACTCTACTAAAACATAATTTGAAGAGAAAAAAAAAAAAGCAAGTAAATAAACCAACTAAATAATCCAATCCATGTTCACATTCAGACTGGGATTGGCTTGAGAGTCAGTGTCGCTGCTGATTGTTTCTTCACCCAACTGAGGCTCAGTGATTTGCAGCGGATTCATCGTATACATTGATGCAAACAGAAGTTCATTGAGAGGCGAAAAAAATTGCAGACACATCTGATTAATATCACAGCTGTTCATGGCATTAAGAATAGTCTCCTCCAATGTTTCATTAAAATAAATAAAAACAAAAAGTGAGCTAAACATAGGATATTAGTATTGACCATTCGACCAATTAATATGTGCTGAGCTAAATGGAGACATATAATCACCAGTCAACAACTCCATAAGATCAAAAAATATACATAAGAAAATGGAAAGATATATGAAAGAGAAGAAATACAAAAGAACAGGAGATATAATCTGTAGAGCATCCAAAACATAATTTGGAAAAAAGTAAACCGACTCTAATTGGATAATAAGAATACCTTCAGCATAAGCGGAGATAATTTTCTTATCATCTCACTAAACAATACCACGGCACCAACCACCTAATGACACATCCATTAAGCTTTTTTTTTTTGTCTTTTTTTCTTCCCCAACAATTCTCTTTTTACTTCAGTGGCAATGCAACTAAACATGATACTTCAGAATATCATTATAGTACAAACAAAATAAAATAAAAAACTAAGGTTGATTCATGCTTATTATTTTGCTGAGAACGCAATTCTTTATAATGTTTGGAAAAAATCTATATCCAGATTCTTTGTAAAAAATCTATACAATCTATATCCAAATTTTTTGTATAAAATCTATAGAATCTATAAAAAAAAATATAAACAAATAAAATCTATACAATCTATGTACAATCTATAGATTGACGAAAATGAAAAGAGTGATCTTACTTGGAGAGCAGCAGTTTTAGGAGCGAGGGTATGGAAGAAGAAGAAGAAGAGGGCTAGAGAGCAACAGAGGGAAAATCTGAAAAGAAATCGTTTGTGAGATCAATTGACAGCAAGAATGAGATATCTTAAATATGAAATGAATCACCAAGGACATTATTAGAACTGTGCACATATGTCAACTCATACTTGGATTAAATGATATGTTAGCAGGCAAAACTTTCGTTTTTATAAGCATTAGTGAGGCCTCATGCAACCACAATCATTTTCTTTTGATCAATGGTTATGAGTTACATGGTGAATGGTAGCCCCACATAATACCAAAAGATCCAACAAAAGGCCCAATAAGTAATAGACCCCCAAAAAATAAATTTTCTAAAATTTTGACTAATGAAACAGATATAATAAAAAACAAAAATCGCTTAGAGTTTATACCTTTGATTATATCGAAAACCCATAAATTGATGACCTACAACAAAAAGACACAACACAACATGAAAATGACGGAAAGAAACAAATTGAAATTTAGGAAAACTAATTATTAAAGAGAGAAAGGCACTCCCATATAGGAAAATGCCTTAGACCCCCAGCTGGGGGTGCTGGGGGTCAGCTGCTATTGGACCAAAAGAAACGTTTTTTTTTTTTTTTTTTTTTTTTTGATTTTTGGCCAACCCCAGTGCGCCACATCACTGGGAGTTGACCCCCACTGGGGGTCTGAAGCATAACCCCTCCCATATATACTTTAAATGGAAAATATTGACAAAGAAATCGAAATTGTTTCCTAAGAAATGGCCAAAGTAAAAGGTTTCCAGAGCCATCCAATAGATAATTTACTTGTGACTAAAGCCATTCCCAAATATATTCTAATCCAAACTTAAACCAATGCCTTATAGATAGAGTGTAACTTTATGGTAACTGTTACATAAAAGAACAATTCAATCCAATAAAACATAGCCCAAGAAATATAATTCTGACAAAACAAAATTCTCAGACCAACCTCAATGTAAAATGCAACTACTCCCAAGTCTTCTTATTAGTCCCAGCAATAATATGTCCCAGAAAAACCACCACTCTTCAGGCTATCAAATATCAATACAATTTACCCATTAAAAATAAGCATATGTATTGATTAAAAATCAGCATCCAATTGTGCATGCAGTGAAAAAACCCAATAGACTTCATGTGTGAAATAATGAGAAAAAGAGAGGGCTAACCAAACCAAAAAGAGAACGCTGGTTTTAAAAAAAAAAAAAAGTGACAAAAACCCAATAGGCTTTATGTGTGAAAGAATGAGAGAAGAAGCGAGTGTTAACCAAAACCAATAAAGCATGCTGTTTTTTTTATTAAAAAAAAGAAGAAGAAGAAGAAGAAGAAAAAAAAAAAAAAACAGCCCATGACAATTTGTAATAAGGTGTTCATCGCTAAAACAATCAAATCCAAAATTCAAAACTTATTTTGCTTAAGAAATTCAAATCAGAACATGCAAAATGAAACTGAGTAATGATAATTTCCATCTAAGCAAGTAGAAACTAATTCTTTCAATCCAAAATAGATGTATCCATCATGTTCCCATTTTCATCTCCACTTCTCCCTTCATGCTTCTTGTTTTTCTGTAAATCCAAACTCCAAATAATGTGTCCAAGGATTTGGCAACTAAAACTAAGTTAACAATGACAATATAATGGATTACCTGATACTGGAAGCACTACAAAATTTTATAGAAAAAATAAAGTTTTTCAATTTAAGTCAACAATAAGAAATTTTAAAAACTTTGTCACACTCGATTAAAACTATTTCATAAGAGTCTTCAATTTTGTAGAGTATAAGCAAAGATATATTCACAGTAAATTATAAACACCAAACAAAGCACACCTGTATTGGCCTACTGCTGCCAATCACAAATGAGATTCAGTGGTCCTGAAGAAAAAGAAAAGAAAAAAAAATAGAGAGAGAGAGAGAGAGAGAGAATAAGAAATGGACCATAGCAACTACAAAAATACACTTTCAGTTTATAAGAAAAATTTATAGATAAAATTTATAAAATCATTTAGTAAAAAAGAACCATGCTCATCTTTAGAAACTTTATACTAAAATAGGTTATGCATGCTCCAAAATATAATGATTGAAGAACCATACCATTTGTGATACATTTTGTGTTCCCATTCCTACATGGCTTTCATTTTCTTTTTTGTTAAGACATCTTAGCCTTTTCTTTTTCCTTTTGAAAAAGAAATAAAATTTACTAACAGAATAAAAAGAAATAAAGGTCCCGCTCATCGTGGATTGCAACGCCAACATTTCAATCTCGAAAAAATTGAACCTGTATATAGTAAGAATTTACATAGATGTAGAGATAGCTATAGAAATTGATATATAATTAAAACTCAAAGCACTAAAAAGCAAACAATTCAACAATAGCAACAACAACTCAAAGCCTAATGAACCACCACCAGGAAGACAAAGAACCACAAAGACAAACAACTCAACAACAAAGAATAAAGAACTCAAAACCACCACACCAAGAAGAAGATAATCAAGCGAGCAGAGCCAAAAAAAACCCCAAAAACCAGAGCAAAAACCCCAGCAAAACAGCACACAACATCAGCAAAAATTAGCAGAACTGAGAATGAAGACCCAAGACAACTTCTGAGTTATTAAAAATTGAAAACAACTCCATTAACTGAGAATGAAGCTCCACTAATATGAAGATTTCAGCCAAATTGCCACTCACACCTTGAAACACATCACAAATCAGTAGAAAACACCAGCACCAAGAAACAGCCAACACCAGCAAACACGACAGAGATGGACGATAGAGTACAGAAATCTAACCATATTTATAACATCTATAAATACCCACAAACCTGAAATCCATGTATTAAACAAACATAAAAAGCAATTTTGGCAGGAAACCGTAAATTATATACACACAAAAAAAACATGAAATTGCTTTAAATCAATCACATACTTAAAATTCAATGCAAAACATGCAAATTCTAAAAACAAACTTCAAACAAATAATTAATAAACAAAACTTTACTATGTGAAGTCTGTAATTACGATCTCTTTACTATGTATTCATGAAATGAACAAGAAGAACAAAGAGAGAAGGGTAAAAAATATCAAACCCAAATCACACCAATCAAACCCAATGTATATAACTTGAAGCAAATGTAAAATAAAGAACTGCAGCAAGTCCGAAATTAGGGTAAAATACCTCTGTTCTTGAAGACGACAATGGAGTTGGAACTGCAGCAAGGAAAATTAGTGAAAAAGAAAAACAAAGAGTGAAGGGGAGAGGCAAAAATCGAGTGAAAAGACTCAAACTGACCTTGCAAGAGCAGCGTCGGTAGCGTGTTGATAACGACAACGGGGTTTGAACTGCAGCAAGCCAAATTACAGTAAAGGAAATTAGTCAAACAGAAAAACAGAGAGAGAAGGGGAGAGGCAGAAATCGAGTGAAAAGGCTCAATCTTACCTTGCGAGAGCAGCGTGGTTAGCAAAGGGAGCCGAGTTCGAAGGGTTGTAAGGGAAGGAGGAGTAGCGTAGCGAAGAGGGAGGGTGGGTATTGAAAGGTTGGGTTTTTGTTGAAGAGAACGTGGCTGTGGTGATGAGTAGCAGTGGGCTATTTTGTGAGAATGTAAGAGACAATGTGACAGAGAACGTGGGAGAGAGGGAGAGATGAGCTCAAACGGGCGGGAACCAAATGTATATAGACCATTGATCTAAATGTTTATGTAATTAGGATTCATCTTGACCATTAAAACCAAATGTATCTCTGATACATTTTGGACATTTTCAAAAACCTTCCTCCTATATTATATAGATATTAATGAGTTAACATTGTGCACTGAAATACTATGAACAACAACTGATAAAAAATAAAATAAAAAATCAAATAACTCCAACTATCCATTTGGTTTGCTCAGATGAACACACACCGTGAAATTAGATCAAGGGACTGAAATTTAAAAAATTAAAAATTAAAAAAATAATTAAAAAGAAAAAAAAAACCACCATCAATGGAGTAATCATGATCATATTTTTTGAAAACAAAATTAATGGTCAAAAAAATACAAATTCAACCCAATAAAAACAAAGAAAAATAAATAAAATAAAATCCACTACACCTAGCATATCAGAAAACATAAGAAAAGGTAAAACAATAAAGCACGGACCACAACAACATCCATCCAACAATGTAACTGAAGAGAGTGAATACCCTCCGTCCAAAAAAAAGCAAACAATACGGCTATGCAAAAATAAAAAATTAAAATAAAATGAAAACTAACTCAACCCAAAACTTTCTTAAAAAACTTTATGAATTCTATTGATGGCAAAAACATTTTCTTCATATCTAACTCAACCCAAAACTTTCTTAAAAAGTCTGATGGCCTCTTACCCTTCATAGATTCAGAGAATATAACCCACAAATGTTTTGAAATTTCAATGTGACTGTGGACTTTATTAAACTATATTGTTGCCTACAGTCATAGCATTGCATGTGCACAATCAACATTTTGGATAATACATGCTTATTCTTTACCAAGATCGACAAAAAATAACAATTAAAGTCGGCAATGAAAAGAAAATTTTCTCCTGGTCCAGAAGAGTTGTGTGCAAAGCCTTCAAAACCAGGCAAAAATAAAAATCATGTTAGAGAGAGTGCATTAATAGCACAGGCTCATAACTTTGCCCCTTGTTGACTGAAAGTTGGGTCAATGCAAACAACCATCTATAAGATTTTTTTGGGTCATAAGATTTTCAACAATGCATAACAGAAAAGAAATAAAGATAAACATTCAGTTATGCGAGGCAATCATGAACTAGTTAATTGCATAAAATGAGAAGTTGGGTATTGTAGACACCCCATTTTTGACCGACCTTAAGACTCAGACGTCACCGATTGAGCGCTCGGTGATGTTGCATATTGTGCTCGTTCAGAAGTCTCAGAGTCGCGGCCGTGCGCCCTGCCTCCGGGCTTCCGAACCTTCTTCTGTGCCTTGTCTCGGTTTGCGAACCAGACTCGGTTTTCTCTGTTTTATTTCCTGAGGGGAGGGAGTGGTCCTGTAGACTATCTCTCAGTGGCCGTGGGCTACTTTTCGTGGCCGTAGGCCATTTTACCCATTTCGGAGCCCGGTTCCCGGTTTTCGGGACCGTCAGGCCGTGTGCCTCGGTTCGGGACCGCCCAACCATCTCCGATTTCTCCGATTTTTGGCAAGTGCCTCTGTTTTATCATTCCGAGGAACACTGGGGCCTCTGATACCCACTTCGTGGCCGAACACCACTTTCGGTGCTTACAGCCTATTTTCGGGACCCTGAACCGCGCGGTTTTGGTCCCCGAGCATTCATTTTGCATCGGTTTTTGTTCAACTTTTGGCAAGTGCCTCTGTTTTATCATTCCGAGGAACACTAGGGCCTCTGATGCCCACTTCGTGGCCGAACACCACTTTCGGTGCTTACAGCCTATTTTCGGGACCCTGAACCGCGCGGTTTTGGTCCCCGAGCATTCATTTTGCATCGGTTTTTGTTCAATTTTGGCAAGTGTCTCTGTTTTATCATTCTGAGGGACACTGGGGCCTCTGATGCCCACTTCGTGGCCAAACGCCACTTTCGGTGCTCGCAGCCCATTTTCGGGACCCCGCGCGGTTTTGGTCCCCGAGCTTTCGTTTTGCATTAGTTTTTGTTCAATTTTGGCAGGTACCTCTGTTTTAGTACCAGGAAGATCACTGGAGGGTGGGAGGCCAGCAATTGTCTCAGCAACCAGTTATCTGCTTGGTCAAAAGTGGTTCAGCATGAATCCGGGAAGGAGAAAAGTCTGCGCGGCTTCACCGAAACAAGCGTAACTCTTTGCACAAGAGGAATTAAAATATGAGGCCACCACCATTGGAAATCTTACTCCCGGGGCTTCATTTTTCACTCAAGAATCTCCTAAGTCCAAATCCGGGGGGAGGAGATATGGTTGATTGAAGTCCGGTTGGACTGAATCTGCGCAGCTTTACGGAAACTGGCATAACTTTTTCTACAGGAGGAATTTTGATGCAAGGTTTGCGGCATTGGAAATCTAACTTCCGGGGCTTCAATTTGGACACTTGAATGGACATTTTTGGACTTCCCTAGCACCCAACAGCCAGTGGTCTTCTCGGCAGTTTTTTTTATCTAGCTGGCCAGCCACCCCTTTTGTGAAATGACGATTTTGCCCCTATGAGTTGGCCGGCCCTATTCCTCTCTTTGAGTGTATTCCAGATATGCATTAGTTGCCCTCAAAATATCTAGATTTGGGGAAAGATATTTAGAGCAAAATATCTAGATTTGGAAAATATCTTTAGAGGGAATGCTTGGGTGTATTTTCCACTCCCTTTTGCCCTCCTTTTTGACCCCTTTCTTGGCCATAAAAACCAGGGGCCACCAGCTGGTTTAAGGGTTAGAAAAATCCTTTGAGCCTTGCATATACATCTCCTCCATTCCTCTCTTCCAAAAAGCTTCAAACATCCAAGTCTTGGCACCATTTGTTCATCAACATCTGGCATCACCATCACCATTCCATTTCCACCACTTGGATCTGATTTCGAGACGCTAAAAAGGCAGCAAATTCGGTCCAAGAGGCAGCCAAGAAGTGTTCTTCAAGGGTAAGTTGCTATTTTCCCTTTTCTAGCTCTATTTTGTATCATTTTTCTACCCCCTTTGCTTGAGTTTTTGGGCTCCGACCCTAACTGGTTTTAGGCTCATTTTGAGCCCCTCTACAACATTGTAGAAGGGCTCAACCATGTTTGGTGCTTTTACATACCACTTGCTTCACAAATCCTCCAATTTACCGTAAACTTGCATGCTATTTTTAGCTTATATGAATTTATTTTTGGAGCATGCTATAAACTGATTTTGAGCTTATTTTGTGTCCCTCTACAACATTGTAGAAGGGACCAATCTTGTTTGGTACCTCCATGAATGGCCTCTCTTTGTACCTCTCTTTGGCCATGTTTTACATGCTTTGTTGGGCTTATTTGGATTCTGATTTGAGTCTCCATCAGGCCTGAAAAGAGCCTTGTTTTGGCCCATTCTTCATGTTTTGTTAAGGGTCTTAAGCCTTTTGATAATTGATTTTGGTACCTCATGTTATACCCACTATTTGATTCATTATTTTGCATGCTTTGTTAGGCTTTCTTAGCTTTTGATTTCAGCCTTCATCAGGCTTAGAAAATGTCTTATTTTGGCCCATTCTTCATGTTTTGTTAAGGGTCTTAAGCCTTTTGATAATTGCTTTTGGTACCTCATGTTATACCCACTATTTGATTCATTATTTTGCATGCTTTGTTAGGCTTTCTTAGCTTTTGTTTTCAGCCTCCATCAGGCTTGGAAAGTGTCTTAAAATGACCCATTCTTCATGTTTTTTTAAGGGTCCAAAGTTGTTTTCTGCATGCTTTTGATACCTCATGTTGTAGCCTTTGTTGGCTTCATTTTGCATGCTATCTTGAGCATATCTACATACTGAATTTGGGGATGTCATCTCTTGTAAATGTGCATATTTTTGGTCCCCCTTTAATGTTGTAGAACTGTTTTTTTTGGTTTGAGCATTTTATATACTACTTGCTTTGTAATTCCCCTCTTTTTCCCCATTTTTGCATGCTAATTTTGCCATACTTGTGGTTGTTGTTTAGCCTTGCTTTGTACTGAAAAAATGTTATTTTAGGGGCTGCCTTGCTACTGTTTTACATGTCGTGTCCATATTGTGCATGTTTAGTAGGGTCAGAGGCCATTTGAATTACTTTGCATAACATTTCGGGCATTGATTGTAATTTTGTTATAATTCGGGGGCTATTTGTGCATCATTTTAGCTACTGAAATTTGCATTTTCCATATGCCATATGTCACGTCTCATTTGCATGCCATTTTTGTGCCTTAGGACCATGCCTCGGTTTGCGTGCCCGTGTGTACGCATTTCGAGGCACTTCATTTTCTTCTCACGGCATCTTATGTGAGTGTGGCTGAGGCCCTCTCATGTTAGTGTAAGCCCAATTTGCATTTTCATGCCTTTATATCATTGCCTCGGTTTGCGTGTCCGTGTGCACGCATTTCGAGGCACTTCATTTTTATCTCACGGCATCTTATGTGAGTGTGGCTGAGGCCCTCTCATGTTAGTGTAAGCCCAATTTGCATTTTCATGCCTTTATATCATTGCCTCGGTTTGCGTGTCCGTGTGCACGCATTTCGAGGCACTTCATTTTTATCCGACGGCATCTTATGTGAGTGTGGCTGAGGCCCTCTCATGTTAGTGTAAGCCCAATTTGCATTTTCATGCCTTTATATCATTGCCTCGGTTTGCGTGTCCGTGTGCACGCATTTCGAGGCACTTTTTTTTTATCCGACGGCATCTTATGTGAGTGTGGCTGAGGCCCTCTCATGTTAGTGTAAGCCCAATTTGCATTTTCATGCCTTTATATCATTGCCTCGGTTTGCGTGTCCGTGTACACGCATTTCGAGGCACTTCATTTTTATCCGACGGTATCTTATGTGAGTGCGGCTGAGGCCCTCTCATGTTAATATAAGCCCAATTTTCATTTTTCATATCATTTGCATTGCGTATGCCATGCCTCGGTTTGCGTGCCCGTGTGCACGCATTTCGAGGCACTTCATTTTTTGTCTCACGGCATCTTATGTGAGTGCGGCTGAGGTCCTCTCATATTAGTGTAAGCCCAATTTGCCATTTTCATACTTCTATGCCATTGCCTCGATTTGCGTGCCCGTGTGCACGCATTTCGAGGCACTTCTTTTTTATCCGACGGCCTCTTATGTGAGTGTGGCTGAGGCTCTCTCATGTTAGTGTAAGTCCAATTTGCATTCTGTATGCCATTTCATGCCTGTATGTCACCGCCTCGGTTTGCGTGCCCGTGGGCACGCATTTCGAGGTATCTCATTTTAGTCCCATTGTACATCATTTTTCATGTCGTTTCATGCTTTTATGTTATCACCTCGGTTTGCGTGCCCGCGTGCACGCATTTCGAGGCATCTTATTTTTATAGCATTGTGCGTGCTAAGATTGCATATTAGCTGCATTTCATGCATATCATACATATTGCATCGTGTTCGGGATAGATGTTAGCCCGGGCACGGGAAACGAGGCGCGTTTCGTACTCCGAGTGACGGAACGGGTCTCAATTCCCAAGTCACCGACACTCCGGATTACCCATGATGGAGTTAGGTTTTGTTGTAGCATTCATATGCATTCATCCTATATTGAGTTGCGCAATTCGGCTCCTCGGCCATCATGCATCGAGATGCGTGATTGGTGACACGAGAATCGAGGCATGCATATATTTGTGAAATACATTGCTATGCCCTTTTCCTGCTCTCTGTTGCAGCAAAATCAAGAATCAGCAACTTTTCGGGACTTGGCACGCATTTCGAGAAAATTACGAACAGAGGCTAATTGGGGCATCCCAGTGGATTTCCGCGCCAGAGCAACCCGGCATACATTATTCATCAGAAGCAAGGCAGTCCCTGGCTTGCGTGCCAGTTTTTCTTATTTAATTTGTCAATTAATTAGAAATATGTATATTTATTCGGACTGTACTATTCTTTTATTCAGGTCTGTATTATTTATTCGGACCCTCTGCGCGAGGGCATAATTGTAATAAGGGTGCGTGCGTGTGATGTATGTCTTCCAACCCCACGTCTTTCTTCCCTTTTATTTACCCGCTTACGATGGTTAGATATAGGGCATGTTTCCTTTAGCATACAGTATGACAGCATGTTTGCATCATTCATCTGTTTTGCACGCACCGGGCTCGGCACATCATACAAACTGCATTTGTATTTCAATTCCAAATTGAATACATGTTAGTTGTTGCATTTCACATGCCATGTTTAGAATAGCCGAGCCTGCTATAGTTTGCATCTTTGCATGAGTCGCATTAGGCAATTCTGTATACTTAGGCCTCGTTTGGGAACAGGCTAATTTAGTAACTTTTTGGCTATTTGGCTAAAATATGAGCTAAAAAAAACTAGTATGTTTGGGATGACTTTTTGGCTAATTACGAAAAGATGTGCAAAAAGTAGAGAGAAAAGAGAATCTTTGACTTTTTGGTATGAGTTGTTGGCTTTTTGGCTAATTTAGTAACTTTTTGACTTTTTGGCTAAAACAGAGCCTTCCCAAACGAGGCCTTAGGATCCATGCATGGATTCCTAATCAGTTTTCTGTTTTGGCTTGGAGTACTTGGTGAGTGGTTATGCTTTAGCATCCTTGCATGCGTGTGAGTGTTGCCATGATTGCATGCTTACCATGAAGCTAACTGCTTATATGATATAACTGCCTTGAATGCCTGTGGGTGGAGGTTGAGTTATCTGAATTGGGACAATTCATCAAATGTTTATTTTAAGCCCACTAGATAGTGGCAAAATCATGTTTTCTAAGCCCACCCGAGGGTGGCAAATCCGCGTCTTAGCCTACTTGCGAGTAGCACCATCAAACCATTTTCAAACAAACAAACATGAAGTGTTTTGTTCCAATTCAGGCGATTCAGTCTATACTTATATGCTGTGCGCATCACATAGTAACCTAGGCTAATAACCGGAATAAGAACGCACAAAGTTTTCAAAAACAGATATCATGGTTAGTAGAGGCCAGTCTTTGACCCGGCGAAATGCTCACGATGTGACCTTCCCTAATCGTACCCAAGTTCCCGAGCCAACTTTGGTGATGACGGACACGTGGCCTTTGGCACCGAGTTAGGGTTTCCTAAATTTCCCATTTTAAAAAATATTTAGGTGGCGACTCTGTTATCTGGCAAAGCAGTCCATGTTTGGCACTTCTTTCAAAAAATCTGTTTTTCTCAAAAACGATTTGCCGGATTTGGACTCTTTGGTTCAAGGTTTGGAACCGCGACAAAATCGAGTCCGAACTGTAGCGAGGTCCCTCGCGGGCTTGCTACAGGTATTCAAGGCTACATATTCTTATCCCTTCTTTAATTCTGAAAACTGCATTTAAATGCATTAGTTGAATAAAGGATAACTACCCAAGCATATCTTAAAGTAATGCTCCCCCATTGTTTTATTCATGTATCAGCTGATATTAGTATAGGCAAGAGATGTAACGAAAAACATCGCATTACCATATAATGCCTCCCAAACAAACTTACTTCAACTTGAATTAAATTCGTATTAGGAATATGGATTGAAGAGAAAAAGAAGAGCATCCTGATTAAAATTCCTTCAGCTTCAACCTCCAATGTTTGGATTGCTTTACATATCACAAAACCTTTAAATCTCTAAAAGATTGTACTGGATTTAAATGAATACTTCCCCTACTTCTTTTAGGACTGAGACTTCAAATATAAAAAAACTCAAACTTCTATTACTAATAGTTATGTAGAACTCTACTACATACCCACTAATATTACTTGGCCAAAAATTAAGGCCCATAACCCACCACTTACAACCTATATTTAGCACATACAGACACTGTCAATTTTGACTGCTAAAACATAAGAAAACTTTAAAATATAAACAGAAATATATTAAGATCAAAATGAGTGTGTAACATTTATGGAATCTGTAATTTATTTAATAATTTATGAAATCTGTAACATTTTTTGATAAAAATACTGAAAAATATAAAGAATTATTATTCTTCTTATGGATTAAAATATAATTTATTTAATTTGTTGCAAAAAAAAAAAAAAATTGAGGTCAAATTATATTCAAATAAATTTTATAATTAGAGTGAGGTGACGGATATAAAATAGAGAGAGTTACCATACCAAATTCAAAGCACAAAAACTCTGAAGGCAGTCAAGCTTATGATTCCACTTGGTAACTACAGTGAAGGAAATAAAGAAGAGACTCTATTTTAGGTATTTTATCAAACATTCTACTGGCAAAATTACAGAATATGCTATATAATCGCAACACACAAAAACATAGGAGTTTGACTATAACCTATATATAATCAAATCAAAAATAGTATGCGAAGGGAAAATTTTGAGAAAATGAATAAGCATAGAGTTTTACCTAGGTTTAAGTCTCGTCCACCTGTAAATTATAGGAAAAGCTTTTTATTAAGAGGAAATTAGATATAATAAATAAATAAAAGCCTCAACCTATAAGAAAGATGTAGTAGAAAGCAAAAAAGAAACTATATTACATGGTACTCCTAGAGTATCTAATAATTTTCTATTTAGAAACGAAATAACCAAGTGTACCTTTCTATAGTTCCTACAATTACTAACCTTCCTCCCTAAAGACTTGTGGCATCATTAATATAAACAAATTAAATTGATTAACTCCAAGTTCCTAATTTCAATTAAAAAAGAAGTGATATTGTTGGGTGCAAGAGGATACATGGAGCCATGTGAAACAGAGGTAAATATAGAATGGCATTAAATAAAATAAATGGACAAAGTTTCAATTCTAATTGCAATGAAAAGAAGGGATAAAGAAGTGGGGTTCGAAACAGCTAGGAAGGGTTCTTGTTTTCTATATCAAATCAGTGATTGTTACATTACAGCTTTTGAAAGTTGGAGTAGTCATTTTGTTTTCTTTGGTGCTGAAGTTGAAATTAGAGAAAGTTTCAAAGGACCTTATTTAAAGCCAAGAACAAAGTCAATAAATTCAAGCTCTTTTCATCTCCTTGAGATATCCATATCTAAGACTAAGAGACACCCCTCCTAAATGGATGATTGGGGTTAATGTGTTACATTTAAAAAAGAAGCTGGTATTTCTTTCTTCATAAATATGATTTATTTAGAAAAATATTCAGAATTTAAATAGAGTTGAATTTGTCTCCGGTCCACTATAACAATTAAGAACATCAACACTTGTTCTTGAGTACAAAACCCAATAAAAAAATTTAACAAACCTTTCAGTCAAACCCAGAAATGACAGTAACGAAAATTTCATTTTCTCTACTTCTGCCGCCACTTTCTCGGCAACCAAACAGGAAGAAAGAAAAAATAAATAAAACCCAAATAGGAGAGGGAAAAGAGGGAAGTGAGAGAAAAACTTCTGGAACTTTAGTTATGAATTAAATATCAAATCTTTACATTCTTTACATTCTTTCTTTCTTTTTCCCCATCTTCAAATGGAAGACACAATAGACTCCTCAAAACTTTTGGAACTTTAGTTATGAATTAAATCATTAAATCATAAAAACAGGGGCAAAATGTGCTTCTTTTGCAAATCAATCACTAACCATAAACAAAACCTAGCATTTACATACAATTTTAAACCAATTTTATGTATACAAAAGAAATTCATAATACCCAATTCTAGAAATTCAAAACCTAGCATTTACATACAACTTTAAACCAATTTTATGTTACAGTGGACCCAATTCATAATACCCAATTCTATTTGTTTATGGTTAGGGTTATGAACAAATTTCATAATACCCAATTTTATGTCTCTGTACTCAATTCTATTTGGGTTTATGAACAAATCCATAATCAATATGTTGTTCTAGAATTGTTGTTCTACAACATATTGATTATGGATTTCATTAGGGTTAATCACTAAAACAACATATTGGGTTTTCTAGATTTCATTAGGGTTAATCACTACAACTTCCACCCCTATTTTCAAAACCCAAATAGAAAGGGGAGAAATAGAAGAAGATATTGAGGCAGATGGAGCAATATTCTGGAAATAGAAGAGGGGGGAAACCCTAGATTCTTACACCACCTAAAAAAAACAACAAAAAACAACATGGAGGATAGCTTTCTACCTTTGAGCTGTGTAGGGAGAGAGGAGACAGAGATTCCGGATATCACCACCAGGGCTATATTCTGTCAGAGCTAATCACCACCGGAGAAAGAAAGCTTGGTGGGAAGAGGAAGATATGTGGTGGGAAGAGAAAGAGGAAGAGGTGTGAGAGATTTGAAATCAAAATGGGAGAGAGAGAGAGAGAGAGAGAGAGAGAGAAAGAGAAGATGTCTGTATAAAAGCTAAATGGAACCATTGAAATGGAAAACTGATATCTGTGTAAAATCTAAAAGCTAAACGGAAAAGTGATCTCAACCCTTCATATTCACCCAAAAAATCTGAACCATTGAAATGTCCAAGTGAGGGAAACATTTTCAACCATGGGATTGAACCAATCTAACGATTCATACTTTGACAAATAAACAAAAGTCCCATCAAATATTCAAAAACCTTTTTCCCTTACTACATAGATATATATAGTAGGTAGTAGATAAGAAAAGGAAAAAGCCATTGCTTAGTTAGTACTGGTCTTCCCCAAATTTTAAGGTGATAATGCAGTACTAAAGAATAGGGGTGAGTAGTGGATATATCGATCCACCCGAATCGACTGAATTGAACCGATCCGTCGCATTTTGGATGGAAGCATAATAACGAGCGAACGGTTGCGAATTGATTTTTTTCAATCCGCCTAGTTTTGGACGGATGGCGGATTTGAGTTTCCTTTGGCCGCAACCGAATTGCTAAACCACGAGCACACCTAGGAATTTGTAAAACTTTGTGTTTTTAATTTATTTAGATATTCTGTTTATATTTTCAATTAAATTTTTTTTAAATATTCTATTGAATATATTCTGTTGAAAAAGAGTTTTCAACTTGAATATATTTTTTGAATTGAAAAAAATAAATATATTATTTATCTATATTTTTTGGTTTTTAAATTTAACTCTAAGAATAATAAATAAAAAAGATGATATATGCTGGTTGGTTTTTGTCTTCAAAAACAGATATAGATGTAATAATACAGAAGCATACAATCTCTATTACTACTTTGTTCATGGTTTTGGTAGTTTGAATTATTTTTATATTTTAAGAACCACAGATTGTAATACTTTATGTGGATGAGGCATGCTGTGATTATAATATGTAGATGAGCTATGCAGTGATTGCAATATTCTAAAATTTTAAACTTTCTTTCTTTGTATGAAACATGCAGTGATTGTAACACTTTTTTAAGTTATTGACTATAATACTTTCTTTTTTTTTTTTAAGAAGTGCACAAGTTGAATTATATTGAAAATTTATAAAATTTTAAACCACCAAACTAATTTGCATCTATCTGCCAATCCACCAATCCGCTCAATCCACATTCGCCAGATTAGTGGACGAATACAGATTGATTTTCTCTAATCCGCTAATATGGCTGATGGATAATAGATTAGAGGTTCCGTAGCCGCAATTGACACGCGCCCATCCTTACTAAAGAGCAACGAAGTTATTAGTCCAGATCCTCTGCCGTGTTTATTTATAGTGGTCCCTGTAATGATTCCAAAACGATGTCATTTTGAAACATTTTTTTCCCCTCAAGTTCTTTCCTTATGTGCCTTGCAAAGTCCAAAGCACAACCCAGCCAAAAACGAAAAGTTGAATACAGCGAGTGATGAATGGCTTATGACGACTGATCGGCGAGAATCTATGTTAGATACAGTGGGTATCATTCCTAAGTCCAATCATAATTCACCAAATCCTCTCAGTCCTAAGATACTCTACCCACAGGAAGTTTATGTTCAAATCAAGAAAAGAAGGATGTTTTTTTTTTTTTTTAATTTTAAAATCTCATAGATACCCAGAATGAAATACGTAAATCACCAAGCAATGGTCAACGATGAATTTAAAATTGATAAGCAAAATAATATGGGTCTATGATTTTCATATGGAAATGACTTTTTTATGTCTTCAAAATTAACCAAAATCTACCCAATCATGTTAAGAAAAGCAAAAGATTCATATATCAAGAAACATAGTTTTCTATATCTCTCCCACTTGAGTTCACACTAAAGAAAACACCCATCTAAGAGTTGAATGTACAACCAGAGACTCATCTGTGAAACAAAGGAAAAACAAAGGAAAGAATGGGGCAAAACACGTTGCCTCGCCGCCGCGCCCTCCGATTATCTATCTCCTCTTCGTCTCTCTGTTCGTAAGGTGCTTAGGGTTGGATTCTGGTCTCTCAAACATTTGAGAGATGAGAGAGCAAACAAAAGGAGAGGAAATGAAAAGAGAGAAAAAAAAAAAAAAAAGTGTCAAAGCGATGTCGTTTTAAAGACACCGCAGGAAGCACCATAGATAAATACAAAGAGGATCCAGACTCATTAAGTTACATGGCCCAAAAAAATACAAACAATATGAGAAAGATCTTGTTGGAGAAAAGGGTTAAATTAAAATAGTCTACTAAAAGATAAAATAACTAATAAGACAAAATGTTACATCTAACTCATAATCATTTTATTTTTTTCTCTTACAACCATCAAATCAACTATAAAAAATAAAATAAAATAAAAAATAAAAAGCCAACCAATTTTCCAAACATAACTATTTTAACCTGTAACAGGCCCGCGGGGGACCTCGCTACAGCTCGGACTCGATTTGTGTCACGGTTCTTAATCTTGAACCAAAGAGTCCAAATCCGGCAAATCATTTTGAGAAAACAGATTTTTGAAAGAAGTGCCAAACATGGACTGCTTTTCCAGATACAGAGTCGCCACCTAAATATTTTATTTTTGGGAAATTTAGGAAACCCTGACTCGTTGCCTAAGGCCACGTGTCCGTCACCACCAAAGTTGCCTCGGCTCGGGAACTTGGGTACGATTGGGGAAGGTCACTTCGTGAGCACCCCCGCTCGCCCGGTCAAAGACCGGCCTCTACTAACCATGATATCGAATTTTGAAAACATTGTGCGTTCTTATTCCGGTTATTAGCTTAGATTTACTATGTGATGCGCACAGCATACAAGTATAGACCGAGTCGCCTGAATTAGAACAAAACATTTCATGTTTGTTTGTTTGAAAAATGGTTTGATGGTGCTACCTGCAGGTAGGCTTAAAATGTAGATTTTGCCACCCTCAGGTGGGCTTAAAAAGATGGTTTTGCCACTATCTGGTGGGCTTAAGACACGCAGTCAATGCATTGTTCCAATCCAAGTAACCCAACCTTCACCCACAAGCATTCAAGGCAGTTATATCACATAAGCAAATAGCCTCATGGTAAGCATGCTATTCATGGCAGTCACTCACACGCATGCAAGGATGCTAAAGCATAAAAACTTACCGAGTACTCCAAGCCAAAACAGAAACCGATTGGAAATCCATGCATGATCCTAACTATACAGAAATACCTAATGCAACACATGCAATAATGCACATAGGCTCGGCTATTCTAAACATGGCATATGAGATGCAACAGCTATCATGTATTCAACTTGGAATTGAAATACAAATGCAGTTAGTATGATGCGCCGAGCCCGGTGCATGCAAAACAAATGAATAAATGCAAACATGCTATCATACTGTATGCTAATTGAAACATGCTCTAATCTAACCATCATAAGCAGGTAAATAAAATGGAAGAAAGACGTGGGGTTGGAAGACATACATCACACACATGCACACTTATTACAAATATGCCCTCGCATAGAGGGTCCGAATAAATAATATACAGTCCCGGATAGTACAGTCCAAATAATACAGTTCAAGATATGTACAAACTCCTAATTAATTAACAAAATTAACTAAGAAAACAATAAACTGGCATGCAAGCCAGGGACTGCCTTGACTCTTCTTCAGATGATGAATGATGCATATCCGGGTTGCCTTTGCGCGGAAATCCACTGTGATGTCCCAATTAGCCTCTGTTTTGCAATAATCTTTGGAAAGCGCGCCAAGCCCCGGAAGACTGCTAATTCTTGATTTGCTGCAACAGAGAGCAGGAAAGGGGCATGGCAATATATTTTCACAAATGTATGCATGCCTCGGTCCTCGTGCCACCAATCACGCATCTCGATGCATGATGGCCGAGGAGTCGAATTGCACAACTAAATATAGAATGAATGCACATGAAAACTCAACTAGACCTAACTCCATCATGGATAATCCGCAGTGTCGGTGACTGGGCAATTGAGACACGTTCCGTCACTCGGAGTACGAAACGTACCTCGTTTCCTGTGCTCGGGCTAACTCCTATCCCAAACACAATGCAATATGCATGACATGCATGAATGCAACTAAGATACAACCTAACATGCAAAATGCTATGAAATGGCATACACGATGCACGAGGTAACATGGCATACACAATGCGCTAACATACAACCTAGCATACACAATGTTATGGAATGAAATGGCATACACAATGCAGAATGGACTTACACCGACATGAGTGGACCTCAGCCACACTCACATAAGAGGCCATTAGATGAAAATGAGACACTCGAAATGCGTGCACATGTGCACGCAAACCGAGAACCGAACCTAAGGCACAGAATGCCACTCTAACAAGACATGACAAGGCATGGAATATGACATACTAGCATGCAAATTTCAGTAGCAAAAAGTGATGCAAAACAGCCCCGAAGCATGGCAAAATGGCACCCGATGCATGGAATGAGACCCGAAACATGAAATTAGGCGCATGGAATGACCTATGGCTATGAAATGCATGCATTATTTGAACATGAAGTGTGAAGACAGAATCAAGAAAGCCTCAAAAAAAGCATATTTACAGTTTTAAACAAGGCCAAAAAGTGAACACAAATGGGGCTAAGTTAGCATGCAAAAATGGCCCCCAAAGAGAGATAATGAAGCAAGTAGCAGCTGCTGACCCTAAACAGAGAAGGTCCCTTCTACAATGTTGAAGAGGGGCCCAAAATATGGTATTTTACAGTTTACAACAAGCCACAAAAAACAAACACAAGTATGGCTAAGCTCTCATGCAAGAAATGGGCCAAAAGATGGACAAAGAAGCAAGTGATGGTTTCTGGCCTCAAACATAGTAGGGTCCTTCAACAATGCTGAAGAGGGGCCCAAAATATGTCATTTTACAGTTGATTACCAGACCCAAAACAGTGCACAAGCATGCTTAAAATACTATGCAAAATAAGGCCTAAAAAGAGGTTTAAACACAAAGAGCAAAAAAGAAGCGTCAAACATCAAAAGACCCTTAATGAAACATAAATATAGGGTCAAAATAAGGCCATTTACAGTTCAGACCAAAGCCCAAAAATACAAACATAAGGGGGTAACAAAGCATGCAAAAATAGAAGCAAAAGATGGATACAAAGGCAAGTGATATGTGGAAGCCTCAAAAAGTGAGGACCCCTTCAACAATATTTAAGAAAGGCTCAAAATAAGTCACTTTACAGTTTACAACATGCCTCAAAACAGTTTACATATAGGCCTAAAATACTATGCAAGAAAGAGGCATACAAGACAGGTAAAGAAGCAAGTGCAAAAAGGAAGTCTCAAACAGTGAGATGCCCTTAATCAAACATGCAAAATAGCTCAAAATAAGCCTATTTCTAGTTAGGGTCGGAGCCCAAAAATGTAAGCACAAGGAGCTAGAATATTGAACAAAATGAAGCACAAAAGAGGGAAAATGAAGCTTACCCTTGTAGACCAAGCTTTGGCAGCCTCTTGGCTTGATAAGTGGTGCCTCCTAAGCTCTGAAAAGGTCTTCCAAGCTGCTGGAATGGAGTGGTGGTGTGGTGCTAGGTGATGGTGTAGAAATGGGTATAGGATTTGAGAGGTTTGAAGGGTTAGAGTGTAGAGAGAGAAAGCTTCAATACAAGAGGCTTAAGGCAAATTTTTTCTAACCCTTTGCAAGGGGGCTGGGGCTGCTGGATATATAGACAAAAGGGTGGAAAAGAGGGGGGAAAATGGAGGGGAAACAATTCAAGTTTCCCCCCAAAAAGGCACCCTCCCGGATACAAAATCTGGGGGAAAAAAGAGGGTAGATTTATAATGTACCAACCCTGAGGATTCTGGCCGGCCAAGTATCTAGGTTGCAGGTGGCCGGCCGGCTCTCTCCATGGCCGGCCGGCCAAGGGTCAAAGGGTCCAAGTTGGATTAATGTCCGGCCACCACAGATTGGTGGCCTCCCATGTGTGCTCAACACAGCCCTGTGATCAAAAACTAGAGACAGTGAACCAGGAGAGAGAAAAGGCCATTTCTTGGAGGGGTTCAAAAGGGTCACACACAATTACTGGCCGGCCATGTGATATTGGTGGCCTCCCAGGTGTGTACAATACAAATATGTGGTTTAGGGCTAGAAAAAGTGGCCTTAAGGTGGTCAACATTGGCTTTCGAGTGAGAAAAACGGGCGACGGAGGGCGATGAAGGAATATAACTGGTTGTTGAAACAATTACTGGCCTCCCATCCTTCTACGACCTTCTCAACAATGAAACAGAGGTCCCTGCAAAAAATGAACTCAAACCGATGCGAAATGAAGGTTCGGGGGCCGAAACGCACAGTCCGGGGGCCCGAAAACTGACAGTTAGGCACCGAGAGTGGTGTTCGACCACGAAGTTGGTCTCTCGGACCACAATGTCCCTCAAAAGGGAGAAAATAAGATGCATGCCAAAAACCGGGGCAAACGGAGGTGGTTAAACGATCCCGAACCGAGGCACGCGGCCAACGGCTCCGAAATGGAAAAAATGTCCTACGACCACGAAACGTGGCCTACGGCCACTGAGAGATGTTTAACGAGACCTCTCTCTCCCTTTGGGAAGAGAAAACAGAGAAAATCGAGCCTGGTTCACAAACCGAGGCAAAGCATGAAAAAGTCCGAAACATGATTAATTAGACAAAACATGATTAATTAGACATACAACCACACGATATTCCTGCGATATTCCTGAAATACTAATTAATTTCTGCTAGTTATGAGATTCAAAGTTGGCATCACTTTCAGTAAGACTATTATCTACCAAATCAATCCCTATTAGTTTATAGAGTGACTCTCAATGCACCTCAATATTTTGGTTGGACATCCAATTCCTAGGGTATTCCATGCTTAAATTTGATTTTTGATTTTTTGTCTTTTACTTTCAACACGCCAAATAATACTTAGTATATCTCCGACCACCCTAATCACTTATCAGCCATTTTTTTCTACCTCTGTCGCCAGCGTTGCCTTTACCACTAGTAGCCAACCCATTCCCACTCTCCCCACATCCGACCTCCAACTCTCACCCTACCTCCAGCTCCCCTCGCCACCTCCTCCTCATCTTCCTTCACCATCACGAAGCCCCAACCATGACACCCCTTCTTGTTCTCCTCCTTCTTCGTTCGAGGGTATTTGTGTTAGACCATTTGTATGAAAATCATATTATTTTAATAAGTATAACCACATATTTTAGCATATTTGTCTTTTAAAAATAGATAATAAATATGATTTTAAAGATATATCTGCCTTGTTTAAGAATTTTGTTATTTTAATTGACTTTTTTGTTATTTTATGAGATGACAAAAAGTTGTGTTTAAAATGATTTATAAATTTTTTGTAATTGAATAAATAGTTGTGAGAAAAAAAGTGATTGATTGATTTATAAAATATGATATTTTGTCTTATTAACTAGTTTAACATTTTTTTTTAAATCTTTACAGGCTATTTTAGCCAATATTCTTCATGCCAAACACTCAATATTCTCCAACAGTAATAGGCATTTTGCCTATCTAAACATTACTATAAAGTATATATTTTATTTTTCCTATCAATTGTTTCATGTTTCTACTCCAACCATTCTCTTTATTTTAGCTATTCATCAAAATACTATTAACTTTATAGAATGTCACATTAGTAACAAAGATGGAGAGAAATGATACTAATGATTAAATACATTTTGTCTAGCCTTGAAAGCTAGCTACATGTAGATATTTATTTCTTTCTCTTTATTTTATATGACTAATCAATAACTATGTATCATAATTCTTTGGCAAATTGGAGTTATTTTCAAATGCATTTTCATCTAAAGTGGTTATGGTGTGGAGTTTTATATCCATATGTTTTGAATTTTGGTTTATTTCTTTGAATACGAAAATGAAAATTAGTTTGTTTTTTCTTTGATGTCTTAGCTGTCAGGAAAATTAGATGTTTCCTGGTTTGTGTAAGTATAATTTACATTTGCTTCGCTCAATGTGAATTTTGAGCTAGGGTTATTTTTCCATATCCTGTTGTTGTCCAACTTATTGTCATCTAATATATAATTAGATATCTCTAATTATATCTTGATGAATTTGGATCTAAGTTGAACTATAGATGTACCCCAAGTGAATCTTCTATAAATAATTCTAGTTTGTAGTAAGGAACTTGAATTTTTTTTTTTTTTAAAGTATAGTGCCTCAAACTTTAAAAAAACCCAACTTCAAATGATGAATCATGAGTCTACTAAATATAAACTTCAAGTGACAAATTTATTAGGTTGACCAAGCATATCCAAATTACCACTCACTCCATCAATTCAAATCCACTGAAACAGTGCGATTAAACAAGTTCAAAGATTAGTAAAGAAAACTCTGGACTATATGTTTTCTTTTCATTTGTGTTTGATTTAGGCTAAGGTTAGTTGCATTTTTCTTCATGATAAATTTGTTGCTTAGCTTGACATTTGATGAAAGCAGTGCATCTTATAGTGCTTATATTCTTAGGTTGCTGACCAAATGATTGAGGAAATGGATTGTTTATTATTTTTTAAGTCCAAATGTTTGTAATACCTTGGTACGACACCTTGAATTTTTCCCCCTTGTTTACATTTATTATGGTACATTGGTATGTCTTGCCATTTTGACATTTAATGTTCAATGTATGTTGTGATTGCTTTTCCACAACATGGAGTTTGGTTTAAGATTCATTTATATCTGAAACTATAAGATCTTGTGCTTCCCTTTTGTATGTCCAAAGGACCAGCTGATAAAGAAAAACCAAACGAACATACTAATTAGGTCTCTTGTGCGTAAGAATAGAAAGGGGGATTCCAGTTCAAAGGATGTTAAGAGTGCAGCTGCAAGTGAAGCTTCTAGAAAGAGGTGTTTACCTCCATTCTTTCTTGGACAATTTACAAATGACATTTGTCACATCTATATGTGATGTTTAATGCTTGATGCTTTCTGTTTTCATGTTTGGCGTTTTCTGTGAACGTTCTTGAGCAACCAGCACCTATTTGTTTCATATGTGCATAACTGATATATTTGCTCCCATGTACTTTTGCTATCTTTTATATTTTTCAACCCTACCAAAAAAGTAATTGATGACCGGGCTTCAGCGAAAAGGGCTCCGTAAACTGTATCACTTGTTCAGTTTATATTAACAGTTTTAGTTCTTGATGATTGATGAAGATCTTTTAATTAGAATGATTAAAATTTGTTTTCTTGAAATATGAGTGTCAAAATGTAAGTTTCATGAAGAGTTTATATACTTAATGATGAGATTATTCTGCTTTTGAGTAACTTAGAATTATTCTCCAAATTGACAAGATTTTCTCTGATTTTTCATCTTATTTTTGTATTATGTTCAAGAATGTGCTTTGATCTCTATTGTTTAGAAGTGGTATTTTGTAGGTTATTATTTTGCCACCAACATCACTACTTAGTGACTTAAATTATGTACCTTGGATAAAATTAAATTATGGAATCTATTCACGTGTAGTACAAGGGTGCAGGGGATGTCTTGATGAACTCTTGGAATGGGGAATGATGTTAGAGTGAAATTGCCAAATTTACAGCCAATAAGCAGATATCAACCCTTTTTTTTTTGGGGGGGGTCCTTCATCGATTGCTATGTGGAAACAGATAATGAAGACAAATGAAGTTAGTAGAGATCAACAAATTGGAAAGTGAAATTCAATGCACTCTAGATAATTTTTGGATGTTTAAAACCTAGATTTTTTAAGGTTTAGAGCTTGTGTATAGTTTTTGAATATTTAGGACCTACTAATAGTTTTTGGATGTTTAAATAGAACCAATGGATATGTTTTAATGTTTAAAATCATGTTTTTGTGATTGATGCTTACATATACATATGTTTGGTGAAGCTTGTTAGAATGAATTTGCAGTATGTTCTTGAGATTGTATTGAACAGGTGAAATAGAGTAAGAGCAAGATATGAGCAACATTTGGAATGTTTAGACAATTATTGAATGTTCATAACTTATGAATATAATTTCTTTTTCATGCTTGAAATAATATTTTGGTAGTTGATTGATGTTTTGTGAAATTTGTTTGTAATGTTTGTTAGATTGTACAAAACATGTCAAATAAAACCTGCTAAATTAAAAGAAAAAAATACTGTCTATTCTACCACAGGCATAATAGGTTGTTGTGTTATATATTTTACGACGAGCAATGAGAGTTATGATTTGTTTCAAGAATTAACTGCATGCAAATGTAGTTGCAAAAAAATCAAACACGACGCACAAGATCTGCTGTTAAAGGATTTTTAACGGCGTATGTAGACACCCTATTTTTGACCGACCTTAAGACTCAAACGTCACCGATTGAGCACTTGGTGATGTCGCATATTGTGCTCGTTCTGAGGTTACAGAGTCTCGGCTGCGAACCTTGCTTCCGGACTTCCGGACTCTTTTGTGCTTTGTCTCGATTTGCGAACCGGGTCCTGTTTTCTCCGTTTTCTCTTCCCAAAGGGAGGAAGAGGTCTCATAGATCATCTCTCAGTGGCCGTAGGCTATGTTTCGTGGTCGTAGGCCATTTTTTCTGTTTGGAGCTCAGTTTCCGGTTTTTTGGAGCCGTCGGCCGTGTGCCTCAGTTCAGGACCGCTTAACCACCTCTGTTTGCTCCGGTTTTTGGAATACACCTTATTTCCTCCCTTTTGAGAGACACTGTGGTCTGAGAGACTAACTTCATGGTCG
Source organism: Camellia lanceoleosa (assembly GCA_025200525.1). Taxonomy (NCBI): domain Eukaryota; kingdom Viridiplantae; phylum Streptophyta; class Magnoliopsida; order Ericales; family Theaceae; genus Camellia; species Camellia lanceoleosa. The sequence goes on along the minus strand of CM045767.1, from coordinate 125,089,791 downwards.
AACGCCACTTCCGGTGCCTAACAGCTTGTTTTCGGGACCCCGAACTGCGTGTTTCAGCCCCCAAACCTCCATTTTGCATCCGTCTTGGTTCATTTTTAGTGGAGACCTTATTTTTATTGTTAGAAAGGTTGTAGGAGAGTGGGAGACCAGCAATTTTTCTGAAAGAACAGCTTTTTTTGGTCAAAAGTGATTCAGCATGAATCTAGGAATGAGAGAAAACATTGCGTGGCTTCACCGAAACGAGCATAACTCTTTGCATACTTGGATTTAAGATATGAGGTTACCACCATTGGAAATCTTACTTCCGGGGCTTCATTTTTCACTCAAGAATCTCCTAAGGACAAGTTCGGGTGGGGGAGATATGGTTGGTTGAAGTCCGTTTGGACTGAATCTGCGCGGCTTCACCAAAACAGGCATAACTTTTTGCACAGGAGGAATTTTGATGCAAGGTTTACGGCATTGGAAAGCTAACTTCTGGGGCTTCATCCTAGGGGATGGCCGGCCACTTTGACCCTTTCGACCTGGTTGGCCGGCCACCTGAACTGGCCGGCCGACTACCTGAACCTTTTTAACCTGGTCGGCCATTTTTGCCCTCCTGAGTGTGTTCCAGCTATGCCAGCTATTCTGTACTTGACCCACTGTCCGAAGGTCTTCCCTTTTTGTGGGGAAATTTGAATTCATTTTTCTCCCTTTTCCCTTGGCCTCTCCTCTATATAACCAGCCTCTCCCCTTCATTTCTGAAGGTTACAAAATCAGCCAAGGCTTCCCCATTCCTTCTCCCTCCATTTTCACCATTCCAAGTTCAAATACCCCTTGGTTCTTGGCCTTTACACTACAACTCATAGCCTAATACCTCCAACATCCATTCCAGCCCCTTGAAGCTAACTTCCAGAGGTTGAGAGCTCACATTCTTGGTCCAAAAGTCGCTGAAGGTCAACTCTACAAGGGTAAGCTTCTATTTTCCCTTTTTTTTGCATTATATTGTTCTATACTTTAGCCCCTTTTGCTTGCATTTTTGGGCTCCGAGATAAATTATAAAGTATCTTCTTTTGAGCCTCTCTTCAACTTTGTTGAAAGGCTCTTCACTGTTTGAGGTCTTCTACTGCCCCTTTCCTTTTATCTCTCTTTTAGGCCTAATCTTGCATGATATATTTGCCTTGTTTGTAAGCATTTCTGGGCTTCGAGCCAAACTGTAAGGTGTTTTATTTTGAGCCCCTCTTCGACTTTATTAAAGAGCTCTTCATTGTTTGAGGCCGGATACTGCCTTTTGCTTTCTATCTCTCTTTTTGGGTCATTTTTACATCATATTGTATCCTTACTTGTGAGCATATTTGAGACTTTTCATAAACTGTAAAGTATCTTGTATTGATCCCCTCTTCAACTTTGTAGAAGGGCTCTTCTCTGTTTGAGGTCATCTACTGTCCCTTGTCTCTAATCTCTCTTTTAGGGCCATTTTTGCATGATATATTAGCCCTATTTGTGAGTCTTTTTGAACCTCGACCTAAACTGAAAAAATTCTTGTTTTGACATCATCTTCATGTTTGATTTAGTTATATTCTCTATTTGAGGTCATATGCTTCCTTGTATGCTTGATTGTCTCTTATTTTGAGCCTTACAACTAAGCCCTTGTTGCATGCTTTGTTTGGCCTTCTAGCCACTGAAATCCAGTGGATTTTCAGTGGCTTTGATGCTATTTTGAGCCTCAAAATCAGAGGGGGGTGACCCCTCTCACCTTGTTTTGTTTGATGGTTTTTTTAGCCTTCCAAAGAGGTCCTATCTTACATGCTTTGTTGACTGATTTCAGGGCCAATTTGATGAGTTTTGGGACTATCATATTTGATTTTCAAAATTTTTTGTGCCATGCTAAGTGTCCTTGATGCATGTGCTTAATAACCCCTTTGTATGCCCTCTAAAAGAACCCATCATTTGTGCATGTGTTGGTTACATTTCAGAGGTTATTTGGGCGTGTTTTGGCATGTTTTATTCACTAATTTTTGCTGGTTTGATGAGTTCTCACTTGCATCATATACATGCCATGTAAATCATGTTTGCTAGTCAAAATTGCATGCTATGTTAGGCCATCTTGCTAGCATCTTTTGGTCATGCTTTGAACTAGAAATATTCATGTTTTGGGACTGTCCTAGTTCTGTCTTAATGCCTCATGATCAAATAATGCATGCTTTGTATAGCTATAGGTCAATGTATGTGCTTAGTTTTGTGTTTCGGGACCATTCCATGCATCGGGTGCCATGTTTTCATGTTTCGGGATCATTTTACATCACATTTCAGTGCTGGAAATTACATGCTTGTATGCCATATTTCATGCCTTGTCATGCTTTGTTAGAGTGGCATTCGTGCCTTAGGATCAGTCCTCGGTTTGCGTGCATGCGTGCACGCATCTCGAGTGTCTCATTTTTATCTCATGGCCGTTGATGTGAGTGTGGTTGAGGTCCACTCATATTGGCGTAAGTCCATCATACATTGTGTATGCCATTGCATTGCATAGCATTGCGTATGCTAGGTTGCATGTTAGAGCATTGTGTATGCCATGTTACATCGAGCATCGTGTATGCCATTTCATAGCATTGTGCATGCTAGGTTATATATTAGTTGCATTCATGCATGTCATGCATATTGCATTGTGTTTGGGATAGGAGTTAGCCCGAGCACGGGAAACGAGGGACGTTTCGTACTTCGAGTGACGGAACGTGTCTCAATTCCCAGTCGCCGACACTCTGGATTACCCATGATGGAGTTTAGGTCTTGTTGTGTTTTCATGCGCATTTATTTCACATTGAGTCGTGCAATTCGACTCCTCGGCCATCATGCATCAAGATGCGTGATTGGTGGCACGAGGATCGAGGCAAGCATACATATGTGAAAATACTTTGCCATGCCCCATTTCTTGCTCTTTGTTGCAGCAAATCAGAAACCGATAGTCTTTTGGAGCTTCGTGCAATATTTCCGGGCTTAATTGTAAACAGAGGCTAATTGGGGTATCGCAATGGATTTCCGCACAAGACAACTCAAGCATGCATCATTCATCATTCGGAACAGAGCTGAGGCGGTCCATGGATTTGCGTGCCATTTATTGCTTTCCTAGATTAATTTTTTAATTAATTAGGATTTTGTACTTATTCGGACTGTAATTATTCATTTGAGACTGTATTATTTATTCGGACCCTCCGAGCGAGGGCACAATTGTAATAAGTGTGCGTGCGTGCGTGTGATGTATGTCTTCTAACCCCACATCTTTCTCTCTTTTATTTACCAGCTTATGATGGTTAGATTAGGGCATGTTTCAATTAGCATACAGTATGACAGCATATTTGCATTCATTCATCTGTTTTGCATGCACCGGGCTCGGCGCATCATAACTCACTGCATTGTGTTTCAATTCCGAGCTGAATACTTATTAGCCGTAGCATTCCACATGCCATCTTTAGAATAGCCAAGCCTGCTATAGTTGCATTTCTGCATGCGTTGCATTAGGCATCTCTGTATAGTTAGGATCATGCATGGATTTCTAACATAGCTTCTGTTTTGGCTTAGAGTACTCGGTAAGTTTTTATGCTTTAGCATCCTTGCATGCGTATGAGTGACTACCATGATAGCATGCTTACTATGAGGCTATATGCTTATGTGATATATCTGCCTGAATGCCTGTGGGTGAAGGTTGGGTTACTTGGATTGGAACAATGCACCATTGTGAATCTTAAGCCCACTAGATAGTGGCAAAATCATGTTTTTCTAAGCCCATCTGCGGGTGGCAAAATCTGCATTTTAAGCCTACTTGCGAGTAGCAAATCACTTTCAAAAATAAGCAGGAAATATTTTGTTTCAATTCAGGCGACCCAGTCTATACTTGTATGCTGTGCGCATCACATAGTAAATCTAGGCTAATAACCAGAATAAGAACGCATAATATTTTTAAAACTAGATATCATGATTAGTAAAGGCCAATCTTTGATCGGGCGAGCGGGAGTGCTCACGAAGTGACCTTCCCCAATCGTACCCAAGTTCCCGAGCCGAGGCAACTTTGGTGATGACAGATACGTAGCCTTAGGCACGAGTCAGGGTTTCCTAAATTCTCCAAAATAAAATATTTAGGTGGCGACTTTGTATCTAGCAAAGCAGTCCATGTTTAGCACTTCTTTCAAAAATCTGTTTTCTCAAAACGATTTGACGGATTTGGACTTTTTGGTTCAGATTGAGAACCGTGACAATTTGAGTCCGAACTGTAGTGAGCCCAAAATGAACAGAATGGGACTCATCCCTACCCGGGACGTTCAGAGACGTCTACAGCGTACAAAAGTAATTGTAGAACAATTAAACACGACACACAAGATCTGCTATTAAAAGATTTTTAATGGCATACGGGATGTTGTTGAAGTAAATGACTTTTCATGACTGGTCATAATACGGCTTTACATTGTGCGTCGTAGAATCGTATTCATGACATGTATTTGGTATCATAAAAACCTAAATTAGTTGTAGTGCTAGTGAATGTGAGTTGAGCTCATATACTTAATGCATTAGAGTTGGAAAAAATAAGTCATATTAGGCATTTTGACTAATAAGCATTATATATATGTGGGTTAGAGATGCTTATACTTAGCAGATATATATATATATATATATTATTTTTCCTCAATAGTAATCTACATACAAATAACTAAAAACTAATTTAAGTTTCGTTTGTCAACTATACATTTTAACCAAAAATTCAAAAAGTTATTATAAATTGTCACATCAATCTCTCTACTTTTTTTGTATATGTTTTCATAAAAAATTAAAAAATTATTAAAATAGCATATTTCCAAACAATGCCTTATCTACCGAATGTGCTAATTTTTTTACTGGTGTAAAATAACTTGATCCATGTAACAACTTTACCCAAAACCATGCACACAAAAGCCAAATTCATTTCATTATTTATTTTAATTCATTATACAACCAGAACCCTTATTTTATAAGGTCCCCGACACTTCTTTTATACCATTATATTTATATCTATTTCAAACATTCCAAACCAAACCAAATCAAACCCAACCCAACAAACCCTCAACTCAACTCAACTCCTCACTCAGTTCTGGCCAGCCCTAAGCTGCTGAACAGTGTCAGCAGATATCTTAAAAGCCTTAGTAAGCACTTCATCCGGAATATTCGACCCAAACAAGTTCTTCGGCAGCGCCACCGTGCCTGCATTAACGCTTCCAAAAGCCGACACAACCACCGCCTTATTCGCCTTATCAAAGTTCGCCTGATAATGAGGCAAACCCTTCGGGAACAAGAACACGTCACCCTTTTGAAGCACGTTTTTATAGAGCTTCCCGTTGCTGTCAACAGTGCCAACAGTGAGGGACCCGTCGACGACGAAGATTATCTCGCCACCCCGGGGGTGGGTGTGGGGGACGTTGACGGAGTTGGGAGCGAACTCAAGGAGTTCTAGTGAGACTCCCATGCCGTTTAGGGCGGGGAAGTCTTTGACAGAAACTGATTTGCGGCCGAGGCCGGTGGTGGTGGCGGGGGCGCCGCCACGGAGACCGGTGTAGGTGAAGAAGACACCGTCGAGTTTGGACTCGTCGGCGCCATCGGGGATGGAAAAGTCGGTGGTGAGTTCGGGGTCAGTGGCGGTGGTGGTGGTGGAGAGGAGGAGGAGGGTGGAGAGGAGGATTAGGGTTAGGGTTAGGGTTTTGGCCATGGTTTTTGGAAGGTGGTGAGGTATTGGTTTGTTTGTTTTTGTAGTTGTGGGGGTGAGAGGAGACATGTTGGGTATTTATAGGGAAAGGTTGGGAAGTGGATGGGAATATTTGGAATGGAATGTGTAATGTTGGATGAGAAGTTTTGTGATTTTAGTGGTGCGAGCACTTTTACTCGAATGGAAATTAATAAATTTGAAATTAATGGATGATTAGTAGGAATCAATTATGATAATGCTGCCCACTTTCAACTTTCCCATCTAACACCTAAAATTTTCACATAATTGAATACACATGTAAGATGAAAAGTAAGTTTTAAATGTGATTTATGAAAATTATCTATGCATTTATATTTATTTGTCTACTCCAATGTATTTTTTATTTATTTACATGTGATAAAAATATATTACTATGATTATCAAGTAATTTTTTTTTAAGTTGATGATCAATCTCCAAAATGAGCAGATTTAATTATTAAAATGAAGTCCATGATAAACTCAGAGTTTCGAATTACACTGGATCAGAGGAAAGCTTGCCCTTGTTTTTTATGGCCCTGAAAATAAGTGGGCTCTAATTATTGGTGGGTCTTAAAGATATCATAACATATATATATGTTGCCAAATTTTCACTCACAGATGTGGACACGCATTGGGGATTCTTGTAGTTTTATTTTTTAGTTAAGTTCTTCTTAACTTTGTTGTTTAAAAAATCGAGAGGCTTAGGGGTTGGTTGTATGGATGCGAGTAGCAGTAGTAGGGGTATTTTTATACTTCCGAATCTCTCTCAATGCATGTCATCTTCCTGTACTTTTAATTTCATGCCCTTAAATGAAATTTTTCTTTGCCGATCAAAAAAAAAAAAAAAAATGTGGACACGCATGAACACACAGTAGAATTAAAGTTTAGTTAAATTTTCAGAATATGTTTTTAGAAATTTTTTAAAAATTAGTTTGATGAAAAATATATAAAAACTCCTATTTTGGGACGAAGACTGTTGCCTGAAAACTGTATTATACGCCCCCCCCCCCCCCCCCCCTTCTCTTTTTTGGATGAAAATAGTTTTAAAAAATTCAAAAATAATTTTTTGGTGTTTATTTTTTTGCTAAGTATATATACTTTCCGTTTCACACATCTAAATATATAAGTAATTATGGAGCATAAAGGTTGAGATTTACGGGATAGTGTGAATTTTCATAAATATTGGAACACTCCATCATTGATCTTTTTGTATTTATATGTATATAGTTGAGAGGGTCTTTGAACCTTGCAACCCCTTTTGATCATAGTTAAATTGCAACGACTGCACATAGACCTAATTATGGGATGTTTATATGTGCGTGCAATTTACAATTTTTATTTAGTGTTTTTTTCAAGAGCTCATCCATCATAGTTAGGTATGGTACAATTCGTTACAAGGATGGCTTCAAGGAAAAATAAAACAACAATTGGCACATGTAAAGAAAGTACAAAACCGGTTTGTGCGAACATAAAAATCAAAAACCAACAAGAATACATAATATATATAAACAGATAAAATTTTACAAAAGTTACTGTGTTTGGTTTGAGTTTTCTGGATTAAATTTTTTGAAAACTGAGTTTTTTGGTTTTCGTATTCTTTTGTTTTTAGTGAATATTTTTTAAATTTTAAATATTTTTTTTTACTTTTTTAGATGCACCTTAGTTAGATGTATCTAAAAAGTAAAAAATTTGTGAAAAAATATTTTAAAAAATTAATAAATACATAAAAATACAAAAAATGTACTGAATTCTTGTATTTTTTTTGTATTTTTGGTATTTAGTGAATTTTTAAAAGATTTTTTTTACAATTTTTTTACTTTTTAGGTGTATTTATGTTAGGTGTGTCTAAAAAGTAAAAAAATTGTTTAAAATATTAAAAAAATTCAGTAAAAACAAAAAAACATGAAAAATAAGAAAGTAGAATTTTTTGAAAACTGTTTTCTGAAAACAGCAACCAAGCAATTATTCATTTATATATATATATTATTTGTCCAATTTTGGGACCAATTTTTATGTTGTAATATTTATTCAATACATAATCTTTCAATACATCCTTGTTCCTGTCATAACCAAATAATTATTATTAATTTTTTTTAGAGAAAAGAAAAAGTGTTGCAACTGTGTCCGTGAACAATCTTTAGTAAGGGAAATTACTTGACAGTGGGGGATAGAAAAAAAATTACAAAAATATGGAGGGTGTAAGTAAATCTATAGTGACTTACACCCCCATATGTTTGTGTACTTTCTTTTTCTTTATCCAACTATTAAGCAATTCTCTCACTTTTTAAAAACAATAATGTGGCATCCTCAAATTTTCGTTCCCACACATATTGCACCATGGTGCAATGTAGAACCCACTATTTCAAGTGGGAAAGCATAAGGTTTGAACTGTTGTGAGATGTTTTGTATTTACTATATACTCAAGAGTATTGTAAAAGAAGTCGGAGACCCAAAGATCAGGTGGTTTACATTTTAATTTTCAAATAGGGTTTTAGAATCGAGAGTTGTGTTGGAGAAATTGAGAATTTTTATGTATCTTTATTAAGCCCATGTTTGGCATGAGGATTTTTAGGATTAAAAGGGTAAAATAGTCACAAAAAGATAAAATACACTAAAAAGTCAATCAAACAAAATGTGATATCCAAACCATAATCATTTTATTTTTCTCTCACAAAAGTCAAAAAGACCAAAAAGCTCATACCAAATGAGACTTTTTAATCCCAGATTAAAATATCCAAAAAATCAAAAAGTCAAAAGCCAACCCACATTCCAAACGTAAATATTGAATTTGTTATCTCTTCGCCGTAGAAATAAGCACATTTTGCAGACTACATATATATATATATATATATTAAATTATACAAATAGTCGCTGTACTTTATAGGATGTGTCAATTTAGTTCTTATTGTTTCAATTTGTTTGATTTTGCTCCTTAATTTAATAGATTGTGTCACTTTAGTCTAATAAATAACGGTTGTTAAATTTGGTGAACAGAAAGTCAAATTATATATTAATTTGATCCCTATAGTTTACATAATGTATCAATTAATCTAGTCAACAGATACCAAATTATTGGTACTATTCCTAAACCTAATTACACCTTTGCTCTTGCCTCTAACCCCTTTGCTTCCCAATCACTTACACCCATGCCTCCTAATTATCCAAACTGGTCAACATCAAGAACAGATTATGTCCTTAAAACTCAATCACCTAAGCTTTTTTACAAAGAACCAATCCACAAAAACAGTCATAATGTCATTGAGTTAGTCAAAACCTATTTCCCTCCTAATTTACATTTCATTCCATCTCATTCAGAAAGTCAATCACCTTCTACAAAGATATCCTCTTCCATCATAAGTCCATAGTCATTAAATCCATTTATGACAGGGTTAATACCAGTAAAATCATTTACCATTCTTTGTATATACACAACATTGTATCCTTGATGAATGGGGTCTCACTTTCTTGTTGCGAGATCTTCCTAATCATACGATACAATATAATTATTTCAATTATATTGATGCATGGTTCAAAGTCCTCTTGCATCAAAATGAAACATACAATCACTCTTGGTTTTTCTCCTTTGATCATCAATTGAAGTCAAAATTTCCTTCTTAGTTTCTGAGATGGTGATTTCAACATGGTGTCATTCTAGATATCATCTCCTCAAACCTCATGGATCAAGTTACTCATTTCTCCACAGTCTACAAATTGAGTCAACATAAAAGTCAATTTCCAATATTGCTCCATTTCATGTCCAAATATAAAGTTCCTTGAATATTTAAATGACAATATTATATTGAAGATAACATAGCCATTAGATAACATTTTGTCAAATAGTGGGATGCATTTAAAGCCCATCACATTGTTGATCAAGTCCAAAAAGAATTTCCAGTCAATATTTATGCTCTTACTCTAGCAATCGTCAAGTCTTCTCAGCAGAACCCAACTGCTTCAGTCACTCAAGAAAGCCACTTCCTCTTACAATAGTCAAACTTAGAAGCCCAACAGGGACTAAATTGACACATTGTATAGACTTTTCGTCTATCAAATTTAACATTCTTATTTATTGGACTTAAATAACACAATCTGTTAAATTAATTGGCAAAATCGAACAAATTGACACATCGTGTAAACTATAGGGATCATTTGCATAATTTACTTTTTTTCTAATGAAAAATCTTTAAGGCTGCTTCAAAAGGTAAGTTGGGTATATATAGGTAAGTTGAAGGTTTTTAGTGCGAGTAATGTTAAGTTCATGAAAAAATATTACGAAAAGTTTAATGAAAATTTTCTACTTTTGAATTATACATATAATAAAACACCACAAACTAATTAAAGAATAGAGAATTTTCATAAAAATTTTCATAATATTTCTTTCACAAATCCCAACATTTGTCTTTTGGTGCCCCCAACTACTCTCCTTTGGATTCAAGATGGTTGAGGATATAATATAAACAATTAAGTTGAATGTTCTTGATGCCCCAAGTACCCTCTTTTGGATTTAGGATGGTTGAGGATAAAAGTTGAATGTTCTTGATGCCCCAAGTACTCCTATTTGGATTTAGGATGGTTGAGGATAAAATATAACTAATAAAGTTGATTCTCTCTAACAACTTAAATTTTTAAATGAATTGATAAACAATAATTCAATTCAATATAATATCAAAATAAGTAATAAATTCAAAATTCGAATATCATGGGAAGGGATAAATAATAAAATTGTCTCTCAAATGTACTTTTAATGAGCTGTGTAAACATTTCAAGAAAGACAAAGAAATACTACTGGTCATGTAGTGTTGAAGGTTGGTGGAAGAAACTCTCGAGCATGCTATATCTGAGTCATGTAATTGTGAAGAGTAATGTTAGGTATTTTAAATGTTTTATTAAATATTTTATCAAATATTTCACATGTATATATGAGACATATGGTAGCACATTTAATAAAATATTCAGGATTCCTAATATTTTTCAATTGTGAAATTCAAAAAGGACACGTGGAATCATGTTATTGATCAATGGTGTATGTAAGGGAGTCCAACAATCACATATGGAAATAATTATAGAAATATTGTATGAGTTAATGGAACATTAGTAGGGATCCATTATGTATGATTAGCTGAGTGCAGTTCTCTTTCAGCCCAATTTCATAAAAATATTTAATTTTAACTCAATTTTATTATCCTAATTTATAAAAATCATATCTTATTATTATATATTTTTAGCAGATTAACTATAAAGTAATAGATAAAAAATACACTGTCTTCAATTATAAAGAAAGAAAATTGTATTATTCTTAAAATCATATTTTAGATACCCTTTTATTCAACGGGCAAGGAGTTACATAAGAGATTTAAACAAATTAATGACATTCATTAGTGAAAATGATATTAAAATATATTATTAATTATTTATTAAAGAGATTATTTGTATCAATTCATGCCATACAGGTTTGACAGTAACTTGATGAGTTTTAATATTAATGTTACCACATCATATCATATTCATATTTATATCGAAAAATAGTTAATCCTAATCCACTAACTACGTATACAGCTCAATTGTGTTATCGTATTATATTAAAAAACTTCATCCTTAAATGATACATAAATTAAAAAAGTCTATTTTTGAAATTATTTTTACCGTTTATTTTTTAAAATCAAATATGATAAAATTACGTGATTAAGATTGAGGCAGTGCAAAATACTGCCTAATTCGCTAAAACCACACCGATCCGCATCAATTCGCACCATTCTAACCGCTTATGCGGTTTAAACTTTAAAATTTATAATCCACCAACCAAACCACTCTGCTTCTAATGAAATATCAATGTAAAAATGAGTGTGAGAGATTTAAGATATGAAATTTATTACAAATTAGTGATTTTATATATTAAACATATTATTTAAAATTACTTTATGTTATATATCTAAAAAATATTATACAAATTAGTGTTATATATTATGCAAATGTATGATAATTAGTTAGAATATTCTTCAATCCGCTAATCCACCAAAAACCACCCAAATTGCAATTTATCAATCCTCTAATCTGTAAACTCACCATTCGATTTGTAATTTTACTCTCAAACCGTCCGAACTGTACCGCGCACCCCTTAATTAAGATTGTAAAATATGATGAGCCCATGCAAGTCCAGCCCTAACAAAATTACGTGTGCTTTTCGTAATTGTTTTTTGGGCTTGAAATCTGGGCCAGAAACAATAGTAATTGTCAAGTAAAAGAAAATGGTCTCTTGGGTCTTTTAACCCACATTGAAAATTCATATAGGAGAAAGCAAAAGGGTCAGGATCAGCTTAAAATTTTAAAATTATGTATAATTTAAAATTTGATCAGGATTTGAGTTAAAATTTGTCAGTTCAAATTAAATTCAAAAAATTTTAATAGAAGTTTTCACTACCCGAATTCTATTGTTAATGCATAAATTATTATATATAATAAAGATGAACTATTATAAATTAGTAATATTTTATCAACATTTGAATTAAATCATATTATTGAATTTTAATTATTTAATGTAATATAATATTATTTATATTTATAATTAATCTCTCTTATTAATATTTATAATTAATCTCTTATTAATTAAAAAAAATTTTAAATCAGTGAACATAACCAATCGAATAATTTCTATAGAGGGTTGGGGGGCAATCACTTTCCTTCATTGCTTTGATAATTGAGAAAGTCCTTCACTAATGTAGTTTTATTGCTATCATATCTAATGTAGTTTTATTGCTATCATATCTCCATGATTTGATCCTACACATTGATTGAAAATATTTTCATGCTTATGGTAATTTTCTCTTCCTAATATTAATTAATAAAAGCTTAAACCCTAAATTCTAAACATTAACTAAAGCTTGACAACATAAAAAAAGAAAAAAAAAAGAGTAGATTACATTGATTTCTTCTAAACTTTGGAGAAAAAAATACAATTAATGATATTGTCATCTTTTTTATATTAAATTTTTTTTTTTTTTTTGTTCATTTATATGTTTTTACTCCATCTGTATTAATTTTAATTCCTTTAACTATACTAAAAAAATTTAAGATAATTATGCCAAAATTACATGAAGGTTTTCCAAGATTTCACAATTGGAAGATCTTTTATCAGCATTATTGGACATTTTTGAACTAGGCTTCGGACAAAGAGGGGTTATGATATAAGATGTTTTTGTTTATTTATTTTTTGTGGTCGCATTTGAATAAAAGATTGACTTTTCAAATTTTTTTATTTTTTATTTTTATTTTTCATAATTTATCTATTTAAGAAAAATATGCAAGCAATCATATTATCTGAAGTAGAAACAATTTTGATTAGATACTTGAATTACAAGCCTTACTCGAAAAATCCTTCATCGTCAATTAAAAAGTTACCAAAGTTCTCAATATATTATCCACACTCAAAATCTCTATATTCTACAATGGTGACCTATAACAGAGAATATATTTTTATTCACACTCCAAATCCCTAGATTCCAAAATGGTGATTTAGGCCTCGTTTGGAAACAGGTTTTTTTTAGTAACCTTTTTGGCTTTTTGAATAAAATGTAATGTAAAAAAAACTAGTATATTTGGGATGATTTTTTGGTTTTTTACGAAAAGATTTGCAAAAAATAGAGAGAAAATGAAATCTTTAACTTTTTGGTATAAATTGTTGATTTTTTATTTTTTTAATAACTTTTTGACTTTTTTGACTAAAAAAGTCACTTGCCAAACGAAACATTATGCAAAGATTTTTTGAGTAAACTCCCATAACAACAACACGTATATTATTTTCTCTATACTAGATACATAGAGATTCTTTGCTGATAGAGGTGGAATTGTATACTCTCACAACAACTCAAACACTTCATTAGATAATTCCTTAATTATCTTATTTATTAAATAGTGTGAATTATTTACAAGGAAAAAGATTTATAGCTCGAAAAAATGGGCCCCAAATGCCCCTAAAGTCCAAAACGACGTCGTTTTGGGCTTTAGGTTTTTTTTTTTTCTTTTTTTTCCGCCATTGTTGACGCAGAGGGAGAGGGAGAAGAGGGAGAGGGAGAGAGAGAGAAGAGAGGGAAGAGGAAGAGGCTCGCCTCCGCCTCGGCCGGCTCGGCCCGATCGCGCCTCCGCCCCCTCCTCCTCCTCCTCCCTCCATTTTTAGCCCTCCAGTCCCCTCCTCCCTCCTCCTCCTGGTTTCAAGGCTCAAAAACAAAAACAAAAACAAAAACGGCATCGTTTTTGTTTCGGGGCTTTCGAGCTACGTAGCATGACTCTTATTTACAACCCATGTGGACGCTGTATGAGTTACGGGTCAAGTCAAATCCAACCCAATTTCCAACATCTATAATGCCATAACAATTTACACGCCAATTTTTAATTTGTTCTGGGCTTCAATATATACTATTCAACTCTTTTGTCATGTTATTTTTAATAAATTGTGAATTTTAAAATAAAATATCAAAATATTCATCATCAGATAAGATATGTTATTCAATTTAATTGTGCGTTAGCATTTATTTATTTATTTATAGAGAAGAAACCAGGTTGCACTACATTCAAACTAAAAATCTTACTATCTAAATTGAGACAATTAAAAGAATGGGACCCAAACGATTGTGAACCGCATACATATAAAAAATAAATAATAAATAAATAAACAATTTGAGTGAAAGTGGTAAGAGAGGGAGCTGGGAGAAAAGAACAGAAAATAAAAACTTATCTCCACTGAAACTACAGTTCCTTTTCTTTAAATTATATTTTTAAAAATGATAACAGTTTGATAACATTATTTTATTTTTAGATTAAAAATAAAAAAAGTAAATATATATTGAGTATTACAATAATTTTTATTGAGATTTGAAAAAAAAAATTACCTCCAATTACCTCCAATTTCATAAGCTTTACAATGGACTCCTTCAAACTTTCAAATCACATGACACTTTATTTTTTGATCAGTAATTTGTTAGTTATATAAATAAAAAATAATATTATTATTTTTTTTATATTAAAATATATTAATTTTATCACAATAATATATGCATTAGTTTCAATAAAAAGAATATTAATATAATTATATCAAATTAGTATGATTACTTGAATTTTTTACAAAAAAAACAAAAATTAAGAATGTTTGATTTAATTTATCCGTATAGGAAATTTTAATATATACCCCTTTAAAAATGGTGTATTATATGCATTAATTATGTCATTTTTTTTAGTTATGACAAATTTTCTTCTTTAATTATAATATTATTTTAGTTATAATTATTAAATTCTTTAGTTATATCTCATATTGTGTTTATTTATAATTTTTATTTTAATTATAACTAAAAAAATTAAAATTATATTATTTTCTTTTAATTATAAAATTCATATAATGCACATCTCATAATATTCTCAATCCACATTTTATTTTACTACCAGATACACCCTATTCATCCTGTCAATTTCATTAGATTAGGATTAGGTTGTTTTGCATACCTAGCCCTCGTTTCGCAATTAGATTTTTTTGGCTTTTTGGTAATGCAAAAAGGTTAATTGAGTTAAAAAAATTAATAAGATGAAATATTATTTTTTATTTTTATTTTTTTAATTTTTTTTACAAAAATTTTAAATTTTTAAAAAAAAATCAACTAAAATGAACGTTTTAACCTAAAACAGTCAAACAACTAAAAAGTTAAGGATATGTGTGATTGGGTGGATTAGAGTATAAGATTGATATTATTAATTCGTATGTCCAATTATTCTATATTTGTTTTAATATTTTGGTTTAAGATTATTAATCTAATAGATAATTAATCTAACAAATTTGTAAGATTATTAGTAATACGGTAGGAGTGAAATTATTAATCCAATAGATATTAATCCAATTAGATAATAAATAATACACTAATTTAATAAAATTATTAATACTTCACTACTATTTTTGTGAATCAAACATGACCTAAAAATTAACCCAACTTCCCAAAGGAAGCATCAAACTCTGATATGGTCGTAAGTTAAAGTGGCGGGTCAAAACCTGAGAAGTACCTTCCTGTACATGCATAGGTCATAGGTAGCATCAGGACTTTGTAAAAAAAATTATTAGAAAAATTATAAATAAGTGAGACAAATTTAAAATAATTATATTATAGACAAAATATAAGTTACATTTAGTAGAGTTTTATAAATATAATTTGAGAGTATGAGTTATATTTTAAATTTATGAGTTGTGAAATTATGATTTAAATATAGAAAATTTGTTTGGTTATGATTTTTAAATAGAGTGTTGAATTGAGTTTTAAATGTGGAATTGAATTTTGAAAGTTTGATATAACATGTGAAATAAGAAAATTTGTTTGGTGATAAGTTTTCAAAACTTAATTCAACCTATAATTGATAATCAAACACACAACTCATAACTCGATATTTGTATTTTTGATCAACAGTTATAACCAAACTATTTTTAAAATACTCAAATAAAAAAATGATTTTTTTTTAATTAATTGTTTTTATGTAATTATTTTGAATAATTTTTTTTTCAAACACCTCTATGTTAATTAATTTTTTAAGTCTGTATAAACATTAAAAATATTAAAAATATTTACAAAATTAAAATATTAAAAATATTCCGAAAAATAAAATATTAAAAATATTCCTATAAAATAAAATAAAATATTTAAAATAAAAAATATTGAAAACAAACATTAAGGCTCCGTTTGGTAAGCATCTCAAAATATAGTTCCACTAATTGATTTGAGTGTGTTGTTTGTTTGGAGCTTTTAAATCATAATTCTACATCTATTTCTCAAAACTTAATTCAAAACATAATCATTATTTTTCAAAACTCATAACCAAACACATAATTCAAAACTATTTTCAAAACTCAATTCAAATCAATATTTTAATTTTTTTAAGATTTTAAATAATTTAATATTTAAATATGTTACGATTTTTTTTATTTTTTATTATTTTGAATATTTTTAAATATTTTAATTTCAAAATATTATGATTTTAATTTTTTAAAATTTAAAATATTTTATAAAAATAAATTCAAACTCTATTTTATAAAAATATTTTTAAATATTTTAATTTTTTTGGTTATGTATTTGGTTACGATTTGAGTGTAGAGTTGTGAAAGTAGTTTGGAGTTTCGAGTTATGTGTTTGGTTATGAGTTTTAAAAATAATTTCTTAATTGAGTTTTGTTTTATGTTTTTGGTTATGATTTGAGTGTAAAGTTATTTTAAAATTTAAAATATTAACATTTTAAATTATTTAAATTTTTTGAATATTTAAATTATTTAAATTCTTACGATTTAAATTTTTTGAATATTTATTTTAATTTTGTACTTATTAAATTTTTTAGATTATTTAAATTATTTAAATATTTATGATTTAAATTTTTTGAATATGTATTTTGAAAAAAATTTATTTCCTTTGTAGTATTTTCAATTAAAAAATTGATCAATGTTATTTTCTGTTAATAATAATTTTTTTAATTGAATTTTAAAAAGAGTTTGGTAACTTTTTAAAAGCCCGAAGCCATAAGCTGGCTCAAAAAAGCCCCACCAAACACCCCCTATGAGTGTTGATTAGAATTTTCAATAGTGTGAAATTAGTGTGTTTTGTTATGAGTTATAATAATTTTAATTAAGTTTTGAAAACTCTTTTCAAAACTCATAATCAAACAAATTTTCTCATTCACGTGTCAAATCAAACTTTTAAAATTCAATTCCACACTCAATTCAATACTCTATTCAAAAACTATATCCAAACAAATTTTCTACACTCAAATTAGAATTTCACAACTCATAAACTCAAAATACAACTCATACTCTCAAATCATATTTACAAAACTCTACCAAATACAACCTAAGTTGTTTTTGAGTTTTGAAAATAGTTTTGAGTTGTGTGTTTGGTTATGAATTTTAAAAAGTATTGAATATAGTTTGAAATGAGTTTTGAGAAATTAGTACAGAATTATGATTTGAAATCTGCAACCAAATACCACACTCAAATCAATGGTAAAACTATGTTTTGAAATCTAAACCAAACAGATCCATAGTTTTTTTTTTTTTTTTTTAAGTAGACTTGTATTATTATAAAAATGAGATTATTTCTCCAAAATTATTTGACAGTGTTAGAGAAAGTCTGGATTGCTTGGTGCAGTTTAGCATAAATTAAAAATTTGATAATTGGAAAGTAAAATTCAAAAGTATGTATATATTTTTTCGATAATATTTTTTTAATTTATCTAAGTTAATTTTACTTAATAATAAGTTATAAATAAATTTTATGTAAATCAATTTTATGTAAACTCTCGTAATAAAAAAAAAAATTATAAATAACTTAAATAAATTACATCAAACAAACCCTCTTTATGATGCTTAACTTTATTTTTGTTGACTTTCTTGTTTGGTGCAGCTTAAAAGCTGTTTATTTCAACTTTCAGCTTAATTTAAGTTATTTTGATGTGTTTGGTTTAACTTATAACTTATAACTTATAGCTTTTTTGAAGTCAGAAATCAGCTTATTCTTTGAGTGGGGCAGGAGACGCTTAATTTATAAGTCAGAAATCAGCTTATGTTCATAGTTATAAGGTATAAGCTATTTAGGCATAAGGTATAAGTACTTTCTCACAGCTCTACCAAACAGAGTACTCCAGACTTGTTTAGTATAGTTGTAAGTAAAAAAAATTAATAATTAAAATGTAGAAGATAAAAGTATTTAAATTTTTTATGTATAATAAATTATACATAAAAGTTAGGAAAAATTTGTGAAATATTCCTCTCTAACTTTGTGTAGTAGGAGAGGTGCAAGATTTTTTTTTTTTTTTAATTGGCTAAGGTCCCTCAACATTTTCATAGAGAAAATAAGACTCAAAGAAATTTTGCTCAACTCAAAGAAATTTTTGGCCTACTCAGAGAAATTTTAAAATTTTTCTGTGAAATCAAAGAAATTTTGATGTGAAAATTGAAATTTCGCTAAGTTGAATTTTTTCTATAGAAATATTAAGAGATCTTAACTATTAAAAAAATATTATATATATATAGCCTTTATCTTATAAAATCTTAACATTATGTATCTCAAAAAAAATTCTCCTAAAAATTACACTAAACATGTACTATCGAATTAAAATATATATATAAATTATAAATAACTTATTTAGGGTTGTTTTGGGAAGTTGGTAAAAAGCTGACTTTTGACTTTTCACCAAGTTTTTTGAATTTTTTGGAAGTGATTTAGGAAGTTAGTAAAAAGTTGACTTTTTACTTTTTAGTTTAATATTTATTTATGGTGTCAAATCAAATTAAAATGACCAAAATACCCTTACCCAACATAAAAGAGTTATTTTTTTATTTATTTTTCATAGGACCTAATTTGTAATTTTAGGGCTGCGTTCTTGGCACTTGCCAAATGGCTTTTCTGGCGTTTTTGGTAGCCACATTTTTGGATATTTTGTCAAAAAACGTGACTTTTTACCATGTTCCCAAAATGACACTTAATCTATACAAAACCCCCAAGGCAATGTGAAATATTGCATCAAAATTAAATAAAAAATAATAATTTTTTAATTTAAAGACGTCACGTGATTATATCTTTAACCAATCATAAAATATCATGTCACTTATATTTAACTAGATATTTAAGGGTGATTTGAGATGATCTAAATAAGTGTACTTTTTGACTTTTCATGAAATATGAATTTGGTATGAGTTCTGTTTGAAGTGATGGGAGGTGATGTGACTTAAAAAAGATTATGTAACTTAAATAGGATAGTGACTTTTTAACTTTTTAACTTTTTTAAATTGTGACAAACAATGCCTTAATATGAATTTCACCTCCTCTATAATCACAACACACTTGGGTCCCATTGTTTTGGGGTGTAATGGATGAGAGGAGATTAGGATGGAGGTGATGTTATTTAGGCTAAGTTTGGCAACTCAAAAATAATTCATCCTTTTATCTTTTCTTCATCACATCACCTCTCTACTTTTCTGCACATTTTTTCGTAAAAAGACAAAAGGTACAATTATTTAAGTCATCCCAAACAACCCCTTAGTTTTGTGTTTGTTTGTACAGTTGGAAAAGGGACTAGGATGGACGAGGGGATTAAGGTAGAGGTTGGAAGGGGGATTGAGATGGGGAGGTGGAGGTGGAGGTGGAGGTGGTATTACAAAAATAGTGAGGGGATTAGAAATTTTTTTATTTTTTACATATTGAGAATTTTTTTAAAAGCATTAATGTTTAATTTTTTATATTTTTTTATTTGTTTTATTATTTTATATAAAAATAATTTAACAATTTTTAGACTAGCAACTATCATCAAAACAAACATAATTTTATTTGGGTAACTTTTTTTTTTTTTTTTTGCCTTGTATGGCAATTTCGGGGCATTAGTGCCCCCAATTTCGGGGCACTAAACAATGCTGTTTTATTTAATCTCTTCATTATCAATTTTCTTACTATCAATTCTTTCCATTCTATCTCTATTTTACCTCTAAAAACAAATAAGGCCTTGGATAATTCCTATCACCAAATAACATCGAATGATGTATGTATATTAATTAGTGAATTAATTAATAATGTGGCATATTTTAAAAAATTTAAAATTTTTGTAAATTATATAATAGATGAAATTATAATTTTAAAATAATAATATTATAATATGTATTAATATACTAATGATATGCGTGACTTCTCCTTAATAAGAGTAGATGGGGGTCATGCTGACACAGCGGGGGCCGCCACATTGATGATTGATAGAGGGTAGCGGAGAATCAGCTCCTGATGCGAATTTCGAGAAACATTATCGGACGGTGCAGCATTAATGTTATAAAGTGTTTCAAGTACTGTACTACCCTACCCTAGTCTACTACACTAACTCATCATCCGGGAAAACACCAATGATTCATTCCACTAAAAACACCACCACTAAAAGTATTAATACATTAAAAAAAGTAAAAAAATAAAAAAAAACACACAACTCCAAGATCAAAACATCACATCATTACTGATGAGACCTACTATCACCTAATTAGTGAGAGCACTAATTAATGCCCAAGCATTTTTCCCGGGAAAAATACTACAAAGTCCTTGCGTGAGCGTTGTTTTGTGGTTTCACAACTTCATAATTAACTTTAGCTTTTAAATCATGATTCAAATTTAAAAAGTTTAGGCTCTGTTTGGTAGAACTTTGTAATTATGATTTAAGAATATGAGTTGTATTTTGAGTTTGTGTGTTTTAAAATAATGATTTGAGTGTAGAAAATTTGTTTGGTTATGGTTTTTGAATAAAGTGTTGAATTGAGTGTGGAATTGAGTTTTGAATTGAGTGTAGAATTGAGTTTTGAAAGTTTGATTTGACATGTGAAGTAAGAAAATTTGTTTGGTTATGAGTTTTGAAAAGAATTTTCAAAATTTAATTCAAATTGTTATAACTCATAACAAAACACATTACTTTCACATTATTGAAAATTTTGATCAACACTCATAACCAAACTCTTTTTAAAATTCAATTAAAAAAATTTATTATTAACAAAAAATAACATTAATTAATTTTTTAATTGAAAATACTACAATGGAAATAATTTTTTTCCAAAATAAATATTCAAAAAATTTAAATCATAAATATTTAAATAATTTAAATAATCTAAAAAATTTAATAAGTAAAAAATTAATTTAAATATTCAAAAAATTAAAATAATTTAAAATTTTAATATTTTAAATTTAAAAACAACTATACACTCAAATCCTAACTAAACAGATAAAACAAAACTCAATTAAAAAATTATTTTTTAAACTCATAACCAAACACATAATTCGAAATTCCATACTACTTTCACAACTCTACACTCAAATCGTAACCAAATACATAACAAAAAATTAAAATATTTAAAAATATTTTTATAAAATAGAGTTTGAATTTATTTTTATAAAATATTTTAAAATTTAAAAAATTAAAATTGTAATATTTAAAAATTAAAATATTTAAAAATATTCAAAAAATTAAAAAAATTAAAAAATTAAAAAAATCATAAATCTTAAAAAAATTAAAATATTTAAAAATATTTTTATAAAATAGAGTTTGAATTTATTTTTATAAAATATTTTAAAATTTAAAAAATTAAAATTGTAATATTTAAAAATTAAAATATTTAAAAACATTCAAAAAATTTTAATAATTAAAAAAATCGTAAATCTTAACAAAATTAAAATATTTAAAAATATTTTTATAAAATAGAGTTTGAATTTATTTTTATAAAATATTTTAAAATTTTAAAAATTAAAATTGTAATATTTAAAAATATTCAAAAAATTTAAAAAAATTTAAAAATTAAAAAAATCGTAAATCTTAACAAAATTAAAATAATTTTAGAATATTGATTTGAATGGAGTTTTGAAAAGAGTTTTAAATTATGTGTTTGGTTATGAGTTTTGAAAAGTAATGATTATGTTTTGAAATGAGTTTTGAGAAATGAGTGTAGAATTGTGATTTGAAAATCCTAAACAAACACAACACTCAAAAGTGAGTGTTGAACTAGATTTTGAAAGCTCTGCCAAACGGAGGCTTAATTTTTTTTAAAAATTGGTAAATTACGTTTACCTTCCCTGGAGTTTCTGACAAATACAGGAATTTCTCCTGTGGTTTGAATAATTACAATAACCTCCCCTGCTTTACCTGACAATATCAAAATTCCCCCCTGCTGTCAAAAATCACTAAACGGTGTTACTTTTTCCTTAGGAAATTACCTTATTGCCCTTTCCTTGAAAATATTAAAAAATATTTTTGGGTTGGAGGATAGGTTTGGAGGGTTTAGAACAGTATTGTTGGATTTATTTTTTTTAAATATTAAAAAATGTTTTAAAGAAAATTATTTTTTATTTTAAATATATAATTTTTATTTAAATTTTTTATTTTATTTTGTAAATATTTTAATATTTTAATTTTAATATTTTAAACTCAAAACACAATTTCATACTCAAATCGTAACCAAACACATAACTCAAAACTCAATTCAAAAATTATTTTCAAACCTCATAACCAAACACATAACTCAGCATTCCACACTACTTTCAAAACTCTACATTCAAATCGTAACCAAACACATAACTCAAAATTCAATTCAAAAATTATTTTCAAACCTCATAACCAAACACATAACTCAGCATTCCACACTACTTTCAAAACTCTACATTCAAATCGTAACCAAATACATAAGGAAAAAATTAAAATATTTAAAAATATATTTATAAAATAAAATAAAACTATATATTTAAAATAAAAATAAAAATTTTAAAATTTTTTAATATTTAAAAAATATATTTAAAATATTAAAAAAATACAACACATAGATGTATGAAATATAATGCACATTCAAATAAATAAATAAATATTTAAAATATAAAATATAAAATATTTACCCTAAAAAAATAAATTCAAGAAATAATTTCTAATTAAATTGTGATTCTATGAGTTTTGAAAAGATTTTTGAAAATTTCTAATTGGAATTGTGTAATTGGTTAACACTCTATGAGTTTAGAAATTTTTTTTGAAAATTTCTAATTGGAATTATGATTCTAAAAGAGAACCAAACATGTTTCTAAAAAATTCTTTTTTCGGAACATGTTTTTACTCAAAACTCAATTAAAAAATCATTCAAAACTCATAACTAAACACAAACTTAAAACTCAATTCAAAATTTTTTTCAAAACTCAAAACTCAAAACCAAACTTTTTCAAAAACTCTATTTTAAAAGAAAAAAAATTTCAAAAAAAGTTTATTTTATTTTTTAAAATTATTTTTAGAATCATGATTTGAGTGTGGAGTTGTATTTTGAGTTATGAGTTTTAAAAAGAAAAAATTTGTTTGGTTATAAATTTTGAAATTATTTTTTTAGGTTAAATATTTTATATTTTAAATATTTATTTATTTATTTTAATGTGTATTATATTTCATACATCTATGTGTTGTATTTTTTTTAATATTTTAAATATTAAAGAAATTTTAAATTTTTTTTTTATTTTAAATATATAAGTTTTTATTTTAAATATTTTATTTTATTTTATAAATATATTTTTAAATGTTTTAATTTTTTTCTTATGCGTTTGGTTACGATTTGAATGTAGAGTTTTGAAAGTAGTGTGGAGTGTTAAGTTATGTGTTTGGTTACGAGGTTTGAAAATAATTTTTGAATTGAGTTTTGAATTATGTGTTTGGTTACGATTTGAGTGTGAAATTGTGTTTTGAGTTTAAAATATTAAAATTAAAAAATTAAAACATTTACAAAATAAAATAAAATATTTAAATAAAAATTATATATTTAAAATAAAAAATAATCTTTTAAAAACATTTTTTAATATTTTAAAAAAATAAATCCAAAAATAATTTTCCAAACACTCTAAACCTATCCTTTAATCCAAAAACATTTTTTTAATATTTTTAAAGGAAAGGGCAATAAAGTAATTTCTAAAGGAAAAAGTAACACCGTTTAGTGATTTTTGACAGCAGGGGGGAATCTTGATATTGTCAGGTAAAGTAGGGGAAGTTACTGTAATTATTCAAACCACAGGGGAAGTCCCTGTATTTGTCAGAAACCTCAGGGGAGGTAAATGTAATTTACCCTAAAAAAATTTATTTATAAATTTTTTAAAATTTACTTTGAAATTTATAATCAAACTCTTTTTAAAATTTTATTTTTTTTAAAAAAATAAAATAAATATTTTTTATTTTTTTAAAATTATTTTTTCTTTTTCATTTTTTTCAAAAATATTTCTTTCAAAAATAATTTTTTAAAAATTTTTGAATAAAAATATTTTTTATTCCTTAGAAAAAATTATTTTTATTTTTTTAATTATTGCCCAAATAATTTGTTATGATTTAGATATATGGTGATCTAAAAAAATTTTAAATTTTAAAAAAATTTATAATAAGGACATATTTAAAATAAAAATTTTAAAAATATTTCAAATAAAAAATAAATTTTTTCAAAATTTTAAATATTTAAAAAAATACAGCACACAAAAATAGTAAGTATACCACATATTAAAAAATATTTACCCTAAAAAATAAAAATAAGAAAAATTTTAAATATTTAAAAAATTACCCAAAATACAACTCAAAATTCATTTTGAAACTAATAACCAAACAAGTTTTTAAGGCCTCGTTTGGAAACAGGCTATTTTAATAATTTTTTAGCTTTTTACGAAAAGATGTGCAGAAAAGTAGAAAGGTGATGTGTAACTTTTAGTAACTTTTTGACTAAAATAGCCACTCCCCGAACAAGGCCTAAAATATCATTTCAAAAACTTCTCTTTCAAAATACAACTCAAAAATCATTTTGCTTGGTTCCATTTTTTCAAAAACACTTTTCAAAAAATTCAACTTTCTTATTTTATGTGTTTTTTTTTTTGTTTTTACTATTTTTTTTTAATATTTTAAGCAATTATTTTTACTTTTTAGACATACTTAATATAAATATACTCCAAAAGTAAAAAAGTTGTAAAAAAATCATTTTAAAAATTCACTAAATACCAAAAATACAAAAAAATATGAGAATTCAGTATATTTTTTGTATTTTTATGTATTTTTTAGTTTTTTAAAATATTTTTTTATAAACTTTTTACTTTTTAGATACATCTAAGTAAAATGCATTTAAAAAAGTAAAAAAAACTATTTAAAATTTTAAAAATATTCACTAAAAACAAAAAAATACAAAAACCAAAAAACTTAATTTTCAAAAAATTTAATTTAAAAAATTCAAATCAAACACACTGATCTTATTTCAAAAACTAAACCAAACAAATTGTGACCTGCTTATTTAATAATATTTTAAAATTTTATTTTTCTATTTAGTAAATTTTAAAAAATTTTAAAAATCACAATTTTAGATGAATTCGACGAGACAAATCCAAAAATAAAAAGATTCTAAAAAGACAGAAATAGTAAACCTTTTTGACTGATTTTGCCTTTTTAAAATTATTTCAAAAAATTTTAATCTTTTTTAACCTTTTTAGATTCACCAGACAGACCGAAAAAATTTAAAAATTGATATAATTAAGAAAAAAAGTCACTAAAAAAAAAAACGCCTTATATAGCTCGTTTCAAACAATTTGAGAGTTAATTTGATATGTATTAAGTAATACATATAGTACATGACATGTTGTTTCAAGGCTACCAAATAAAATTTTTAACTCTCACGAATTATGTTCAATAGATGAAAAAAATTAAATTTGAAAAATAAATAAATAATTACAATAGCGAGATGATTGAGATTGGAATTGGTTTAGCCATTTAGAGTTTGGATATGTTTGGTGCAGTTTATTTAAGTTATTTACAATTTTTTTAAAAAATTTATGTCAAACAGTTTAATACAACTCCTTATTAGTTAAAATAATTTTTAAAAATAGAAAAAACGAATTGTCTAAAAATTGAATGAAAAGTGTTTTGACATCTATATTTATTTTTTAATTTATAGTAAAGTTACACAAAACAAGCACTTTAAATTTTTTTTTTGGGGGGGGGGGGGGAGGAGAATTTTATAGGATACAGAGTAAAATTTTCAAATTTTATTTTTTAATTTTTTATATATATTTTGTATGAATAAAATTAAAGATTCGTTTGGAACGTGGGTTGACCTTTTGAATTTTTAGTTATTTTAATTTGGGACTAAAAAAATTTGTTTGGGATAGATTTTTTAACTTTTGTGAGAAAGAAAAAATAATTATAGTTTAGATATGACATTTTATCTTATGAAGCTAAAATGTCCACTTTATAACTATTTTAGCCAAAAAACTCTCGATTAGCTTATGCTAAACGGGGGTAACTCAATAAAATTATTTATATAAACTATGATTCTTTTGAGATGTAGGTTGGTTATTTAATTTTTTAACTTTTTTGGTCTAGAGTTAAAAAGTTTTGTTTGGGATAGGTTTTTTTGACTTTTTTAACTTTTGTAAAAATAAAATGAAATGATTATGGTTTGAATGTGATGTTTTGTTTTGTTGAGCTAAAAAACTTATTTTGCCTCAGTTTGGGAAGCGGTTTGGCTTTTTTCCTATTTTAGGTTGGGTTAAAAAATTTAGTTTTGAAAAGGCTTTTTGACTTTTTGGCCTTTTTGATTTTTTTGTGAGAGAATAGTGTAATGATTATGGATTGGATGTAATGTTTTGTTTGTTGTGACTAAAATAGCTTACTTTATCTTTTGTGACTAAAATGGCCAAAAAAACTCTTGCCAAACGGAACTTATTTTTTCTTTTTGTGACTAAAATAATCAAAAAAACAAAAAACTTGACCTACCAAACAAAGGCTTAGGGTTGTTTTGGAAAGATGGTAAAAAGTGACTTTTTAGCTTTTAACTAAGCTTTTGGCCTTTTTAGACAAATGATTTCGGAAGTTGCTAAAAAGTGACTTTTGAATTTTTTGATTAATGTTTGTTTGTGATGTCAAATCATAATAAAATGATCAAATTACCCCTATTTAATTAAAATATTTATAATTTCACCTATGTAACACATTTTGACCCATGAAGGATAAAATTATAATTTCACTGTTGGCCAAAAACCAATTTTCCAAATGAAAAAAAAAGACAAAAAAATCAACTTTTGACTTTTATTACTAATCAAAAAAATTAACTAAAAAATATGTTCCCAAAATAGCCCTTAATATGTAAAAGAAAAATGCTTGGGAGCACTAATTAGTGCTCCCACTAATTAGGTGGCAGTGGGTCCCGCCAGAAATGATGTGATGTTTTGGTCTTGGAGTTATATTTTATTTATTTTTTTTCTATTTTTTTAATGCATTAGTGCTATTAGTGGTGATGTTTTTAGTGGGATGAATCATTGTTGTATGTAAAATAATTGGACATCAAATGGTCAAACTACCAAGGAAGAAGATGACAATGATAGAGCTTTAAAATGCGTTCTACTCAGGTGACAGTGGAAGGAAAAATAAATAAATAAATAAATAAATAAAAATAAAAAACTAAAAACTAAAAAACTAGCACACTTGTCACATTATAGCGGCTCCAGCTCATTAGAGTTTTTTTTAAAGCTCATGTTTTAAAGCTCCAAATAAGTAGTGATTAAGAGTTTTAAAACTAAACTTCTAATTTAAATTCTAATAATATGACATAAAAAAATTTTAAAAAAAAATCATATCATAAGTCCCACCATTAAAACTTCGGTTAGAACTCAAAAAAAAAAAATTTCAACAACTTGTTCGGTTCTAGTTTTTAAAAAAATTCTATTTTTTATTTTTTGTATTTCAATATTTTCAATGAATTTTTTTAATATTTTAAGCAATTTTTGAAATTTTTAGATACACCTAACATAAATACACTTAAAAAGTATAATATTTGTGAAAAAATCTTTAAAAAATACACTATAAATACCAAAAAATGCAAAAAAAATATAAAAATTTAGTACATTTAAATTTTTTTGTATATTTATTAATTTTTTAAAATATTTTTTTCACAAATATTTTACTATTTAAATACATATAAGTAAAGTACATTTAAAAAAGTAAAAAATTTACTTAAAATTTAAAAAATATTTACTAAAATAAAAACTTAATTTAAAAAAAATTAAATTCAAAAAACTGAATCTAAAAAACTAAAACAAAACACACTGATGTCATTTTTCCCAGGTCATTATGAAGTGTAAGAGGAAAGGTCGGATTTGTGTCAGTGTATACATATTCCAATCGCGAGCGGATCCTCTAGAGTTAATTCTCTAGAGTGATCTCCTAAAGTGGAGATCGGACGGCTCTGCTTTTTTCCAAAAAAAAAAAAAAAAATTCAGATTCTCAGTCCCAAACTCTATCAACAATGGCGATCTCTGCATCTCCAACAACGAAGATCAAGCCCAAGACGAAGATCAAGAAATCGAAACCACCAATGGCGAGAATCTGAAGATCAAAAATCTGAAGATCAAAAAAATTCAAAAAATCTGAAGATCAAAAATCTGATTGTTGATAGAGTTTGGGACTGAGAATCTGAAGATCAAAAATCTGAAGATCAAAAAAATCGAAACCACCCATCTCTCTCTCCTCCTCCTAACCCCCCTCTCTCTAGAGGATCCGCTCGCCTCTAGAAGAAGGATTGGTCTAGCCATTGTTCTCTCTCTCTCTCTCCCTCTCTCTAAAAATGGATGATAACAAAGACATCCATGGTGATAAACAAGAAGAAACAGAGGAAGCAGAGGCACTCTCTCTGAGTGATTTTCTAATAACCACCACTGATGATCAATCTCACTCTAACAATAGCATCTCCATCTCCAAATCCAAGTATGAAGATCGCAGATCATCCTCTAAACCTACCGATTTCTTCGAATTCTTCAACAATCTCACCTCCGAAATGTCTCACGCCGAAGACCTCATCTTCTGCGGCAAACTCATTCCCTTCAAACAACAACAACAACGATGATCAATCTCACTCTAACAATAGCATCTCCATCTCCAAATCCAAGTATGAAGATCGCAGATCCCCTTTCTTCTTCCTCATCCTCTCTCGATCTGCAACTCCGAATTTTTAATTTTTTTTTTTTTTTGGAAAATCAAAACGACGTCGTTTTGTATAGGCATCATCTCAGCCATTGATTCCGTTAATGGGACACGTGTCGCTCACTGAGGGATCACTCTAGAGGATCACTTCACAGGATCACTCTAGAGGATCCGGACGCATTCCAATCAACAAGCTAAGTGCAAACATGGGATGATGTGTCATTTTCGAGGATCATTTTTAAAGGTTACTCAAAATTATTATTAAACTTAAATTTGATAAAAAATATTTTTTTTATTTTAATGATTTTATCAAATACATATTAAATTTAAAATTTTATTTTTCTTTTATCAAACTAAGAATTAATATACTTTTCATTAAAGGGTCTGACTTTGGTCCAGTCTATCATCGGATTGGACCGTATTATTGGGCCTATGGGGGCCCACCACGGGTCCCGTTTGAAAATCTGAACCGTTTAATGTGTAGAAATCTTCGAGTACTATATGCCTGTAAAAAATCACGTTGATCGGATATCGATAGTTATGTGATCAAATCAGTTTTGTATAAAAAAAATAGACGGTGAATAAATTAACGGTTGACAAAAAACTGATTTGATCACATAGCTATCGATATCCGACCAACGTGATTTTTTACAAACACATAGTACTAGAAGAGTTCTACACATTAAACTGTTCAGATTTTCAAAACAGGTGGTGGGCCCCCACGGGCCCAATAACACGGTCTAATCCGATAGTGGACTTGACCAAAGCCAGACCCTTCATTAAATTACTATTTATTATTGTTAGATTTTTATCACCGGATATCTCCTAGGATGTCTCTTGGATGTTTTCGAGATGAACATCTCAAGACAAAAATTTATAAAAAAATTACACTTCGTCTATTGGTTTGATGAAATTACAAAACCCTCTATAAAGAATTTGATATCAAAAGAAGTTTTTTTTCAAATTTAATAAAAAAAAATTAATTCACGGTTGAAGATGCTTTAAAATCTTGCATTTCTTTTTTTTTTTAACAGTTAAAATCCTGCACTTTACTACTCCCTCCGTCCCAAAATATTAATTCCTTATTTCATTTTTCATTGTCTCAAAATATTAGTTTCTTTTCAAAAATCAAATACAAAAATAATACAAATTTCTTATTTTACCCTTTTTTAAATACATTAACAATATAAAAAAGTACAATTATGACATTAATATTTCTCAAAAAAATATACTATTATAGGATAATTTTTAATTTTTAATTTTTTTAAAATACAATAATTACGCTACAAAAAAAATTAAATTTCCTAAAAAGGTTCATTATTTTGAAACGGAGTGAGTACTACTACTTCTTTCAATTGTTAATGAAGCAAAGCAACAAAAAGTGGTCCACCTTTCTTCATGGCATAGGAGAGAAGTAGAAAAAATAACCCGTATGGAAAGGTGTAAATAACACTTTCTTTCATTTGCACCCATCATAGATATACTTAGGTTAAGTGTGGCAAGTTTATAAAAAGTTAAAAAGTTAATGTTATTTATCAAAAGTTAAAAATTACGGTTACACAATTTTTAATCCTAATTTTTCCTTACACACTAATTTATATAATTTTTTAATACTCATTTTTTCATAAAAAGTCAAAAAATTAATCCAAACATCCATATTTTTTTTCTCAATTTTTTAATTCAACAAGACAAAAAATATACTTATTTAAGACATCCCAAACAACCCCCTTACACTTTCATGTGTGAATAATTTTTTTTCCTTCTCCCATCTATACGTAAGAATTCTATGAATTCATAAGAGTTTTTTGGAAAGTGATTACTTTAGTTAATTTTTTAACTTTCTATAAATAAATAAATAAGTGAAAAAATAGAGAGAAAAATTAATTTTTTAATAGTATTTTTTTTATTTTTTAGCTATTTTAGGTGCTTCCGAAGGCTTGGTTTGGGAAATAGGTTGACTTTTTGACTTTTTGAATTTTTTTGTTATTTTAGCCTAAGGTTGAAAAGCTTTGTAAAGGGGTTTTTTTTTTTTTGAAAGAAATAATGTAATAATTATGAATTGAATGCGATGTTTTATTTTATTGGACTAAAAAGTTTATTTTGTTTATTGTGGCTATTTTAATCCCAAAAAAAACCTCCAAACCCACTTCCTAAACAAGCACTTAAGTTTTGAGAATTTACTCAGTGTATTATTGAGATAAAATTTGTATAATGTAGAATAAATTTATAACTAGTAAAAAAATTTTGCTTAATATCTAAGTAAAATTTATAAATTTGTAATATTACTGAAAATCTTGACTCCCATATAGAATTGGTGTGGTAAATTGGAAAAATTATGTAGTGATCTTGGAATAAATTCACTTGACCTCCCAATTTGATATTTTTTTTAGTTAAAATTATGAGACACGATACTTCTACTTTCTGTTAAGATTTTAGCAAATAATTTATCAAGTGCTAAATAATAAGTAATAAATAGTGTAAACTAATAATTTAAAATCGCCAAATAATGACTTGTTAAATTGAAGTTGATTAATGATTCATCGATGTAATTTTTTCATTTTGAATGAGATTTTTATCGATAAGAATTTGATTTTTATCAATAAGAGTCTCATTAAGGTTTTGTTTGGCATGATCTAAAAAAGTTAAAAAGTCATTATTCTAGTCACATCATCTTATTTAAGTCACATCATTTCTCTAACACATCACTTCAAATCCAATCTATATTTTATAAAAAGTCAAAAAATATACTTATTTAAATCATTCCAAACCACTCCTAAGTTTAAGTGAGATTCCAAGGAAAAAAAATTGTATGGATAAAGTCTTTTTTTGACAAATAAATTAAACGTATTTAAATTATATTACTTTTTTATTTTTTTATATATTTTTTAAAAAGAATTAAATTTTTTTTTTTTTTAAGTTCAACCTAGGTTATTCCCAACAATGCTAGAGACCTCTAAAAACACACCTCTAATGAGGTGGAAAAAGAAAAAAAAAAAAGAAAAAAAAAATCAAGACACATGATTGGTTGTGGCAGTGGTGGGACCCACTGCCACATCATTAGTGGTACCTCTAATTAGAGGTCCCAAGCATTTTTCAGGTTAATCCTGTTGAGGTTGGATGAAAAGTTGATAGAAACAGAAGGTCCATTAAAATTCGGGGGGAGTTCACATCTCTAATCTCAAATGACTACATGACTATGACTATGACACTCCCAAATTCTGAAGCAAAAGATCTTCTATCACTAGTCACAAGTCTATTATTCTCTACTCTCTCTCTCTGACTTCATATGAGAGAGAAAGGAAAGGGATAATTATGAGAGAGAGAGAGAGAACATGACGACGAGATCTCTCAACAGAGTCCTCCTCCTCAAACCCGTCAACACCACAACAGCTATTTTAAACCGAAACAGATTCAATCATTTGTTTTACTCCCTCCGTTTTAAAATAATGATTTTTTTTAAAGAATTAAATTTTTTTTAATAGTATAATTATTACATTTGAAAAAATTAATTTTTCAAAATTATCAATGTCATAATTGTATTTTTTATATTGTTTATTAATTTAAAAGAATGACAAAATAAAAAATTTATATTATTTTTGTACTTAATTTTTGAAGAGAGACTAATATTTTGAGACAATAAAAAATGAAATAAATGACTAATATTTTGGGACGGAGGGAGTAGGTTTTAAGAAAAACAAAAACAAAAGGTGTGTTTAGTTTGTATTTTGAGATAAATTTTTTTAAAAAAAAATTAAGCAGAGAGTTTAAAATTTTTTTTGATTTGTTTGATGGTATATTTTGGAAATAATTTTGGAATTTGAGAGTTTGGAATAATTTGATATTTTGTTGTAATTAAGTAGATGTGTGTAAAAGAAAAAGTGATTGAGAATGAAAGAGGAGAGAAAAAAAGTGATTAATTGATTGATATATAGAAGCCAAAAAGTGAATTTAAAATTTTTTTTTCAAAAAATTTGAACCAAACAAAATTTTAAAAATTTTCCTCAAAAATTATATTTTGAAATACAAACCAAACAAGCCCAAAAGTTCTTAAATTTTAACGGCTTCCTTTGGAAACTTGATCATTTTAGTTAATTTTTTTATATTTTAAGCCTCATTTGGCAACATCATTTTTTCACCTAAAAGTCAAAAAGTCACTAAAAGAATCAAAAAGCTAACACCTTATACTAAAAAGTCAAAAATTTTCTTTTCTCTCTATTTTTTACATATCTTTTCGTAAAAAATTAAAAAATCATCCCAAACGTACTAGTTATTTTACATCATATTTTAATTAAAAAATCAAAAAAAAAGTTTGTTCTCAAACGAGGCCTTAACTATTTTATTTTAGTTAAAAAAATTATATTTAGAATGATAATTAATTTTTTTAAATAATTTGATGATTATAAAAGAAAAAATAAAATAATTATAATTTGAATATAAAATTTTATTTTATTGACTATTGTAACCTACCTTCTCTTTAAGCCTCCATTGGGATTAAATATTTTAGCTAAAAATCTAAAAAATTATTATAAGTTATTACATCCCTCTATCAATTTTTCTATACATTTTTTTATAAAAAAAATTAAAAAATACTAAAATAACATATTCCAAACAAGACCTATTTACTATTTTAATCAAATAAGCCACTAACCTCATTTCCCAAACACGCCCAATAACTCATTTGATTACATCATTTTGTACATTTTTTTTAATCTATTATTAAAGTTTTGTTTAGGAATAAATTATTTTAACAATTTTTAAATTTTTTATAAAAAGATATGTAAAAAAATAAAAAAAATGATATAATAATTTATAGTAATTTTTTTGGACTAAAATATCTAATTTAAAAGGAGGCCTAAATTGTGTGGTTTTTATTTTATTTTATTTTATTTTTTTTAGGCTATGTTTATTAGTGCTGTGTTTTTAACTGCCATTTAGGAGAGCCAATTAATTACAGTAGTTCCCTCTTCTACCCATTGGGGACTAGCTTGAGTTCTCATCACCGTACATATTGCATAAAACAAGTCCTGCTTATAGTAGTAGTTTTTATTTATTTATTTATTTTAATTTTATAATTTATAGCAAAAAAATAATTTACATAAATTGAAAAAACTAATCATTGAAAACTTGAGGCAAATGTTTTTTTATTTTTATTTTTTGATTATCAACTTTTAAAAATTATGCCAAATAGACTCATTGTTTACACTCATAATAAACAATTAATGAAATGGATCCACACCTCATATTGTTGTATGAACAGTGTTTTATGTACCAATTGATATATTAGTATACCAATTAATGATGTGACATAATTTAATAGGTTTTTGAAATTTGTAATGTGATTAATGAGTAGAGTCAATAATAATGTCATAACTAGTATTGATAAACTAGTTAGTACATTAATTGATGCATGTAACACCACCGATTATTGTATAAAGGTAGATTACACTTACTTCTTCAAAAAAAATTACAATAAATATCATAAGTTTAGTATAATTATAGTGAGTTATCTTTAATTTTTAATTTACATAGTACTTGCTTTCATTTTTATCAATAATTTATGAGTTATATTTATAAAAAATAATATTGTATCTTTTTTATATTAACATGTATTTTATCTTATTTATCTTCATATGTTTAAATCATTTGTATTAGTATTCTACTTCTTCTGCAATCACCCAATACAAATTATTAATATTTCACATCAATCATAATATCATAAAGTAACACGTGACTGCACTTCTGGATTACCGAATAATTACCCACGGAGATAGTAGTGAGACATTTTAGTATTTATTAAAGAGAGACAATAGTTCTACCGTGAAGTAGAAAATAATAAAGGTAAGACACATGACACCTCCAGTAGAAAACAATAAATTGGTTCTCAGTATTTATGGGTTTTTCTATCTAAATTTATTCAAAATAATTAAATCATTTTAAAAAATTAACATACATGAATTTTTTATATGATTTAAATGATTAAATATGTGTTAAAGGTTTGGGAAGTGGGTTGGCTTTTTGGCTTTTTTGGCTATTTTAGCCTGGGCTTAAAAGCTTGGTTTGGGAAGGACTTTTTGGCTTTTTGGCTTTTTTGAGTTTTTTTGTGAGAGAATAGTGTAATGATTATGGGTTGGATATAATGTTTTGTTTTTTTGGGGCTAAAATAGCCTGTTTTGTCTTTTGTGGCTATTTTAGCCCCAACCCACTTGACAAACGGGGCACCAGAGAAGGTCACGGATGGGGAGTGTAATCTTGAGCTTACTTAACATGTAATTATGAGAAAAGATCATGTTTGAAAATTAACTATTTTGGTTGATTTTTTTGTTAAAATATATACAAAAAGTAAAGAGCACGTGACAATTTATAATAATTTTTTGAATTTGAACCCAACTTCCCAAACGGATAATGATTAAGCGTTATTTTGAAAAAATAGTTATAATCAGTTTTTTAACTTTTTATAAGAGAGGGAAATGGGTTATAATCTGGAAAGTAGATTATAACCCACTTCCCAAAAGACCGCTAAAAAAAGAAAATTAGGAAAAAATAATAATAAGTTAGTCAAACGATAAAAATTTAAAAATAAGATTTAAGTTCTTAAGTTTAAATCACTCTAATCTAATGAATAACTAAAGATTTGTCCAATTATTAATTTTATGACTAGAGAATTAGTTAAAATGTACAAACTGATTCAAATACTCGATTATATAAAATAAAATAAAATATCAATCACGAGATTAGGAAGCAGCCAATGAAAAGGAAATTCTTTGAATCTTGCCATGGGTAATGTATGGGTGGCATTTATTCAGAGTTTAGGCAGTTGTGGCCAACCACTGAAGCTGAATATGTGGACAAAGAAGGTTTTGGGCCCATTTACCTAAATATATATATATGTATATATATATTTTTTAATTAAAAAAAAAAAAAAGTGGGTAAGTGAATTCTCACCTTTCTCTCTTTTTTTTTTTGAACTGACTTCTCACCTTCCTGTCTGTGTTTGAAATGCATTCAAACTTTCAAAAGTGTCCTTTTAAGTTGACAACCAATGTAGGTTAAAAGAATTTAAACAGTATTTGGGTTAGGTTAAGAGAATTTAAACAGTATTTGGGTTAGTTTGGGATATAAGTTGACTTGTTAACTATTTTAGTTTGGGGTTAAAAAGTTTCATTTGGGAAGGATTTTTTGACTTTTTTAATTTTTTGTGAAAGAAATAATATAATGATTATGAATTATATGTGATATTTTGGCCTATTTTGGGAAGTGAGTTATAATTCACTTTTCAAATTATAACTCACTTCCTCTCTCACAAAAAAACTACTTATAAGCAGCTTTTTACCAAAAAATTGATTATAATCATCTTCCCAAAATAGGTCTTTGTTTTATTATGTTAAAAAATCAAATTTATCTTTTTATGGTTAAAATAATTTGAAATCCACCCAACTCATTCTTCTCAGATGAAGCCTTTATAATGGTAAGGCGATCACCAAGTGATTTTGATTATTATGTGTGTTAATACAATGAGTCCTCGTGGATGGACTGGACCGATCCAAGCTCCTCGAGCCCACTGGATAACCTGCAAACAAGTTCAATCGGGGAACGGGGTAGTCCCCCGGCGAACCCTCCGGTGTAGGAATTAGAGGAGGTGATAACGTAGAAGAAATGTAGAGAGAGAGATAGGAGATAGAAAACTTAACCTTCTTCTTTTCCTTGAGTTTAGCTTATATCCAACTGTAATCATTTCGCTGTCTCTGTCGTTCGATTGTCCCCTTGAAAGCTTGAGGCGTGGTTACTTTGTTCGAGGGGTGTGATTCCGTGAGAGGTGTTGTCGATAAATCTTTGTGATGAAATTGCATTAATGGTGATGTCTTTGTGCAATAACTTTGCGATCTTTGTCTGGCCGACGGTCTGCTCTTTCTGCGCCGCCACTTGTCCGAGCATCATTGGTCTTTCTGTCTAGTTGGACTCAAATGTGTTGGGTTTGGCCAACCGGGTTGTATAATGGGGTTTGAATGGTGGGTAGTGGGCTCTATCCTCGGGCCTATGAAGCGCAGCCAACGGGGAATAATAATAATGGTAGATGGCCAGTGGAGGTGGTCGAGCCGAGGGCGGAGTGGCAGTGAGGGTGGCCGAGCGGAAGGGCCGACCGTGAGGTGACCGAGTGGGAGAAGCCGACCGTGAGGTGACCGGGCGGGAAGGCGGCAAGTGAGGTGGCCGAGTGGGAGCCGGCCGTGGTGGCCGTGAAGCCGCGGTGGGGGCCGAAAGCGGAAGGGCGCGGGCTCAAGAGGCGGCGTGTCACGTGATGACTTGAAGTGGAAAAGACAGCAGGGAGAGTTCGGTGCATCTGGACCGTACACGTGGGGATGTGGAACGTCAGCGTTGGATCGAGTGAAACGTCGGGGTATTATTATGGGCATTGATGGGGCGGTTTGGCGAAGATTTGAAAAAGTTTTCAAACCGGCGAAAATTAATTGGGATCCTTGGAATACGGCAAACCGTGGGCTTTTGGTGTCATACGATTCACCTACTTGTTTACAAAAACTCAAAATATCCAAAGTATCAATTCTTCGTTGCTCACGATACCCCATTTAAAATACTGCGATTTCGAACTCGCATCTCAAGCTATTCGCAAATACGATTTAGCAATGGCGCAGAAGGGACCGGAATGTGAGGATGGATCCGCTAGGAGAGCGATCTTTGTGGAGCTGGCGCAGAAGATAGATCGATGAGGTGGAGGTGCCATCGGTCGCCGGAGCGGGCCAGTGGAACGAGATCACCGGCACTCGAGGTGATAGGTCCATTGTAACGGGCGAGTTGGAGGCTATCCGCGAGAGGTACCAGATTCCGGGCGAAGTGGGAGGTGGTGCCAAAGTCCGCCATCTGACGCGAGGTGGCGGGAGTTCTCCTCTACGAGAGGCGAAGGTGAGGTTGCGATTGCCGCCGCGGAGTGTGGTGGATGTGCTTAACCGTTGAGACATGTCACCAGGACACTTGATGCCCAATTCATGGAAGATTTTGTTGTCGTGGTGCGCTGGCGAAGGCAATGGAGGGCCATGACAATGACGAATTCTTTCTTGCTACAAAGCGTCGAGTGAGGAGACTTGGGTAACCCTCTGGTGCCGTGGCGGAAGGGCTTGGTGGCGGGTTACCAACCTCGATTAAGGGTTGGAGGCATAGGTGGTTCTATGTGTCTAACTCTGGAGGGCTGGGCACGCAAGACGTGGAAGGTGCCACCAAGTTTGTGGAGTCGAAGGGAGTGCGGTGATGGAGGAGAGGGTAAAAAGGTGAAGGAGTGGAGGAGAGGAGAAGGTTAGGTGGGGCAGCTGGTGCGACCATCCGCCTGCTTGAGGCGGGTTGGGACCACAACTGGCCGGGGGGATCTCGACCGAGCGGAGTTGGAGGCCAAGAGAAAGGCCAGGAGGAGGAGGATCGGGCTATGCTACTTAGGGCTCGAGAATTCACGGAGGCTCAAGCGCCGACCTCCTCGGCCAAGTGGTGAGGAGAGGATTCGCCCGCCAAAAGCGTTGGGAGAGAAAGGATTGGAGGAGTCTGCTCACGATCGCTTCCAAAAGACCCTCTGAGAGGTCATTGAAGGAGATGGAGGCAGGGGGGGGAAGAAGAAGAAAAGAGGTTGAGGCGAGGGAGGAGCCACCTGAAAAAGAGGAAGGAGGTAAGGGAAGAAGAGGCCACCGGCCAAGCGAGTGGAGGTGGGGAGGTGGAACAGCCCCGAAGGGCGGTCGTCTCACTGGGAGAAGTCCTTGTGACAAAGGATACCCCGAATGGCGATAACCATCCGACAAAGGGACGTGGGAGAGAAGGCCCCAATGAGAACAAGTAGAAGCCGGGTTGGCTAGTGACCCAAGTGTGAGGTTGGGGAAGACCTCGATCTGCCAATGAAGTTAGGTTGGTTGGGGTTGAGCCCAGTGAGAAGGAAGCAGACTCAAAGGGGCTCTACACCGCAGAAAGGAGCTAGTCTGGGGCCACGACTTACCATGCTCGTCAAGAGGCTGGGAAGCGGAGGAGATGGAGGCCAATGAGGTCGAGGCACCGCTTAGTCAAGATTGTAGATTTAAACGGCTCTGCTTACCAGATGTATTCAACGAGGCCGACTTGTTCAGGGGTTATGCTCGCCCAAATGGAGGTAACTACCTAGCAGGGCTCTCTTGAGGAAAGTGGGCTGCTAAGGTGAAGACCGATCAAAGCCAAGGCGGTAGCTAAATTGAAGATGGAGAGTCAGAGTGGAAAATTGCCCACGCCGAATGCAATCAGTCAAAGTGGATCTGGAAGACACACGCTGCCGGGTGGTGTCATTGGAATTCCAATTGTCTGGAGAGCAAAGAAAGTGGAGGAGGCCCACAGGCGTGTGCCATTGCCGCCGAGCGGCATGAGGAGGCCATGGCGACAACGAAAAGCTCGTCAGACGGAAGGATGATCAGAATCTGAAGGTTGAAGCTCTGCAAAAAGAGGTGGGGGATGAGCGCGCTAGGGCCCTGGAGCAGGGGTAGTACCTGTTGAAACAGGTTGAGGTAGAAAGGACAGAGTTGATCGCAGATTTGAGGTGAGAGCCAAAGCTGCGGTGACAAGGAGGCCCTACAAAAAGAGCCGAACGAGGAGAAGGCGGCGGTCTCGAAAAGGGCGGCCTACCCTGACCTTTGTGTTGCAGCTGTTACTCAATTCAAAGGGTCTCCTGAGTTCCGGGTGGCGATTGATCTGATGATTCTTGCCGCCAAATGAGGATGGGGTCTGGTGGTGCTGGGTCATCAAGGACAGATGCTGGGGCGAGGACAGAGTCTGAAATCATTAGCAGTTTCCAGCAATCTGACTACTATAAGCACGAAATGGTGAAATCTTTGGGGCGATGGTTGGAAGATGTTCAAGCACAAGCGAGGAGCTGTTTCGACTTAGACACGAGTGGTGTGGTGATTGGGGAAGATGACGAGCCTACCCCCTTGGACGAGGGGTTGAAGAAGCTGACCTCATCTCAAGCGTGGAGGGGGAGTGACTTGCATGATCAGTAGACTTAGGAGTCTTTGTTTTCTCTTTGTATACATTTTTGTTTCGTTTTGTTTTGGAAGTATTGTAATAAATGGATGTGTACATGTTTTTGAATGAATAAAATGGTTCTAGTCGATGAATAAATTGTGAATTGACTTTGTGTAATAAATTGTGTTTCATCTCTGTTTGAGTTGATTTGGTCTTGATTGAAGGCTTGTATCTTAACAACATGACTTAGTGTCGAATTACCTTAAAAAGGTAGGCGGGATGTGAAGTTGAAGATGTGATTTGCAAATGAAATGTGGGCGACATCTTTAAAATATGGACTAAGTGTCAAAGTACCGTGAAAGGGTGGATTGAAATGTGATGTTTGAACATGTGATTCGAAATGAGACGTGGGCAAACCTCTTTAAAATAAGACTAAGTGTCGAATTGCCTTAAAAAGTAGGTGAAATGTAGTGTTGAAGATGTGATTTGCAAATGAAATATAGAATATGACTAAGTGTCAAAATATGTTGAAATTGTGGTTAAGGGTGGACCATGACCGAAAGTCACGTTGTTTTATGAGCCTTCATTCATAGGTCCGACCGGGTTTGTGACAATGCTTAGGTTGGACGAGGTCTTTGAACGCTTGGTCCAGCCGAGGCCGGTGCTCGACCGAGGCTTCGAAAGTGCTCAGCCTGACCGAGGCTTCGAGAGTGCTCAACTGGCCGAGGCTTTTGAAGGTGCTCGACGGGCCGAGGCTTTTGAAAGTGCCTGTATGACCGAGGCTTCGAGAGTGCTCAACTGGGCCGAGGCTTTTGAAGGTGCTCGATCGGCCGAGGCTTTTGAAAGTGCTCAGTCTGACCGAGGCTTCGAAAGTGCCTCGATCTGGCCGAGGCTTTTGAAGGTGCTCGGATCGGCCGAGGCTTTGAAAGTGCTCAGTCGACCGAGGCTTCCGAAAGTGCCTGATCCGGGCCGAGGCTTTTGAAAGTGCTTTCGGTCTGGCCGAGGCTTTTGAAAGTGCTCGATCTGGCCGAGGCTTTTGAAGATGCTCGGACGGCCGAGGCTTTTGAAGTGCTCAGTCTGACCGAGGCTTCTGAAAGTGCTCAGATTGGACTGAGGCTTTTGAAAGTGCTCAGATCTGGCTGAGGCTTTTGAAGGTGCTCAGATTGGACTGAGGCTTTTGAAAGTGCTCAGATCTGGCTGAGGCTTTTGGGGGTGCTCAGGTTGGACTGAGGCTTTTGAAAGTGCTCGGATCTGGCTGAGGCTTTTGAAGATGCTCAGATCGGGCTGAGGCTTTTGAAAGTGCTCAGGTCGGACTGAGGCTTCTGAAAGTGCTCAGATTGGACTGAGGCTTTTGAAAGTGCTCAGGTCTGACTGAGGCTTCTGAAAGTGCTCAGATCTGGCTGAGGCTTTTGAAGGTGCTCAGATTGGACTGAGGCTTTGATGCTCCTGCAAATAAAAGTTTTATGGAAGCTACATTCAGACAGGCGAATTTTAGAAGGTGGGAACGCCAATCGATACTTGTATTATGTACTGAAAAAGGGAAATTCAAAAATTTTGCCAATACAAAAATAAGGATTCATTGATAGTAACGCTTCAGATGTTCAAGATTCGAGGATGGGAAGGTCTCGGCCATCCATGTCTTGAAGTCGGTAAGTGCCCTACATGATGCCTTCACCACATAGGGCCCCTCCCATTTGGTCGCCAATTTGCCCTCGGTTGGATTTTTGTGGCAAGAGTTGCCTCTCTCAAGACAAGGTCACCAATAGAGAACTCCATGGTCGGACTCTGCGGTTGTAGTGTGTCCTCATTTTCACCTGGTAGGAGGCCAATCTGACAACAGCGATCTCCGAGCTCCTCAATGAGATCCAGTTCCGCCGACGGAGTTCTTCACCGAGGCGAGATCTGGATGTAAGACCTGGGGTGGGCAGACCGACTTCTACAGAATGACCGCCTCGCCATATGCTAAGCGAAAAGGGTCTCCCAAGAGGAGTTCGAGCGATGGTTCGATAAGCCCGAGTACATGTGGTAGTTCCTCACCAAAGGCCTTTGGCGACCTCAAGCTTAGTTTTGATGATCTTTAGAGAGGTTGGTGACCTCAACTTGACCGCTTAAAGGGGATGACCGGGGAAGAGAAGCATGGTTGAATTTGGAGGTCTGTACAAAATTTCTGTTTGGCATTGTCGAACCGCTTTGCGTTGTCGGTGACGATGGCCTGAGGGATACCGAATCTGCAGACGATCGATTGCCAGATAAACTTGGTGGTGTTCCGCTCGGTGATTGTGGCAAGGGGTTCTGCCTCGACCCACTTGGTGAAGTAATCAATAGCAACAATTGCGAACTTGGTCTGGCCTCGACCAGTAGGAAGTGGACCAACCAAGTCGATACCCCATTTGGCGAATCTGTAAGGCGCAAAGAGTGATCAACTCAATGGGAGCATGGGGATGTTGGCGGTTACCGCACTTGTCGCATTTCAGGACGAAATCAGAGGCATCTTTGTTGAGGGTCGGCCAGAAGTAGCCTGTGCGGAGCACTTTTTGTGCGAGAGACCTGCCACCCGAATGATTCCCACAGATCCCTTCGTGGATTTCCTGCATTACATAGGTTGCTTGGGCGGAATTTGAGACATCGGTATGGTCGTGAGAAACCGCGCTTGTACAGAACGCCGTCGACCAGAGTGTAGTTGGCCGACCGGGCTCTGACCTTGGCAGCCTGCTGTTGGTCATCTGGGAGTTCGCCAGTGGTCAAGAAAAGGAGGATGTCGGATGCCCAAGGTATGGGTTCTGTCTGGAGGACTTGCACTTCTTGCAGGTCGGGTGAGATGGCTGGGTGAGTCAGGTACTCGAGGCGGACTCCATGGCTGAGGCCGGATTGGTCGGCAGAAGCCAGTTGAGCCATCTCATCTGCTTTGGAGTTTTCCGCCCTAGGTATGTGTCTGATCTGGAAGGTG
Source organism: Camellia lanceoleosa (assembly GCA_025200525.1). Taxonomy (NCBI): domain Eukaryota; kingdom Viridiplantae; phylum Streptophyta; class Magnoliopsida; order Ericales; family Theaceae; genus Camellia; species Camellia lanceoleosa. The sequence continues at coordinate 125,046,661 of CM045767.1, read as the reverse complement.
TTGAAGAGACGGACAAGAGGGAGTGCCATGTCCCTGTAGGTCCGCATCGTGGTATCCTTGGCATCGAATTCACCCGTGATCTGGCCGACGATAAGTTGGGAGTCACTGAACACTCTGATGTGGCTAACACCAATGTCTTTGGCTATCAATGCTTAGACTCGGCCTCATTGTTCTTTGGTCGCAAACAAGAAGCGGAGGGCACATTTGAAATAACTTCCGGGGATGTGAGATCGAGCCGCCCCGCTTCCTCTCTGCGAGACGAGCCATCAACATTGAGTGTCCAACAATGCGGATCTTCGTGTTACGTGGAGTCGGTGCGGTGGAAGGTTAGCGGTTGGATTGGTAAATTCCAAGATGAAGTCGGCTACGGCTTGCCCTTGATCGCCGTCCGGGCGGTAGAGATGTCGAATCGACTCGGTTCTCGACACCGCATTAGTCTTCCCGAGAGCTCGGGTTCTTTGCATGACCTTCTTCGTGGGTGGTCGGTGAGAACAACTATGGAGGGCTTGGAAGTAGGGGCGAGTCGTCTGGAGGCAAAGAACCAAGGCCGAGACAGCTTTTCTAATAGGGGTAGTTCGCCCGCCTCCGAGAGCGCTTGGTGATGTAGTAGACCGGCCAGACCGAGCCGCCCTCTTCGATGAGTCTTGCCGACCGACGGTGCTTGATATCGCTAAGTAGAGAAAAAGGGCTCGCCATGATTGCTGTGAGAGAGGGGGTTATGCACCTTGTTTCAACCGTTGAAAGGCTTCTCCTCGATTACCGTCCATTCAAAAGTTTGCCGCAGACTCTGAAGAATGGGAGGCACTTATCCGCGTTCGGAGATGAAACGGTTAAGGGCTGCCACTCTGCCCGTGAGCCTTTGGACCTCCTTAACGGTTTTAGGTGACTGCATCTCAATCAAGGCCTTGATTTTCTCAGGGTTGGCCTCGATGCCGCGCTGACTGACCATGAAACCCAGGAACTTGCCAGATCCCACACCAAAAGCGCACTTCTCAGGATTGAGCTTCATCTGATATTTGCGAAGTGTGGCAAAAGTCTCTCGCAGGTCGGTGAGGTGGTCAGCGGAGAGTTTGCTCTTGACCAGCATGTCGTCCACATACACTTCCATGTTCCGTCCGACCGATGGTGGAAGACTGGTTGACCAAACGCGTTGGTAGGTGGCCCCAGCATTCTTTAGTCCGAACGGCATGACACGGTAGTGGTAGGTGCCCCGATCGGTTATGAAAGATGTGTGTTCCTGGTCGGATGAGTGCATCGCGATTTGGTTGTACCCTGAAAAAGCGTCCATGATGACGGCCGTGGCGTCGACCAAGAGATCAATGCGGGAGAGGATAGCTATCTTTGGGACAAGCTCGTTGGTCGGAGTAGTCGACGCAGACGCCACTTGCCATTGTTTTTGCGGACCAGACCACGTTGGATGTACACTTGGGATAATCCACATTTCGATAAACCGGGCCTCGAGAAGTTTGTCAACCTCTGCAGCCTATGAGATTGTTGCGCTCTGGATGGAAGATACGCCGCTTCCGCCTCTGTAAGGTCGGAAGTGAGGCTCGATCATCGAGACGGTGGGTTATGAAAGAGGGTCGATGCCCGCATGTCTGCATGGGTCGGCGAAGACATCTCTGTTCGGTCGAGAGCGGTGAGGTCGGCCTTGGCTTGGGAAGGCGGTTGTCGCGATTTTAGCGATCTTGAGTGGATTGGTGGGATCGATGTTAACCGACGAGTTCCTCCACAGTTCACCTCGATCGATTCGTCCTCATCTCGGACGTCAAGTCCTTCTATGATCATCGCCTTCCTTCGGTTTGACCTCTTTGAGCGAGGCAACATAACATTCTCTGGCGACGGTCTTTCTCCTCTCACCGTTCCGACCCCAAAATCGAGGGGAACTTGAGGGCAAGGTGGTAGGTGGAGGTGATGGCTTGAAGGCGTTGAGGCGGTGCCGAGGATGATGTTGTGGCGAGGCGATCGACAACAAGGAAAATGGCGGCAAGTGATGCCGTGGGTACTCTCCGATGGTAATGGGGAGATCAATGGAGCCGATAGAGGTCACCCGGTCACCGATGAATCCAACCAGAGGAGTTTGGAGGGGCTAGGCTTTCTTCCCGATCTTCGATTGGCGGAAGCGATTAAGAAAATGATGTCGGACGAGCCGCCATTGTCGATGAGGACTCGTCGACCTTATAATTGAGAGGACGGTGGAGATGACAAGGGGATCATCGTGAGGATAGCGGATGCTGCCGGTCGGCGTCAGTGAAGGTAATGGGCTCCGCCCATCGCTGCTTGGGGGGTTGGTTGACCGTGGCAACCGTCTTGTCCGAGCCTCGTCAGATCTTTCTAAGCTCGCCCTCTGGTGGCGTGATGGTCCCATAAGCAAGACCACCGAAATAACTCGATTTCTCCAATGGGAGGCGGATTACCTTGAGGCCGAGGTTGTTGGTGGGTCGATCATTCCCCTGGTCTGGTTGAGCTGGTCGCCGTGGGGGTATGCTGCGATTATCTCTGTGGGACACGGTCCTTTGTCTCTGCTGGGGGCGGGTATCTGTGAATCGGCTCAGGCGCCGCTGGCGAATGAGGGTCTCTACTTGGTCTTTGAGGCTGATGCAGTCGTCGGTGTTATGGCCATGATCTTGGTGGAAGCGACAATATCTGGATTGGTCTTCTGCGTGGAAGGGTTCCGTGGCGGAAGAGGCCACTTGAGGGGTAGTCCCGTTGGATTTGGTGAAGAACTTGTTCCATGGGAGTGTTGAGGGTATTGCTCAATTGCCGACCGGGTAGAATTGAGCCGGGACGAGTCGGTCGACATAGCGGGATGTTTGGTTATGAGGTCGGGTGTTATTGGGCTCTTGGTCTTTTCTCTTTTCTCTGGGGGTCAGGTATTTGGTTGTGGAGTCCTGCCGAGCGGCTAGAGAGTCCTCGGCGTTCATGTACTTTTGGGCTTTGGAGAGCAATCTTGCCATGGATGTCGGGGGTTCTTGGAGAGGAGAAGAGGAAATCGGATGATCAGCAGCCGCCCATGAAGGCTGTGAGAATGACCTTATCGTCATTTTCAAAGAACTTGTAAGGCTTTGTTGAAGCGGGTGACAAAGGCTAGAGTGATTCCCCTCCGACGGATGTTGAGGAGTTGGGTCGCCGGTCGTCGCTGGCGTTGGGCTCCAATGAAGTGGCTCAGGAAAGAGTCACTGAGGTGTTGAAAAGTGGAGACCGAATCTGGTGGCAACTGGCTGAACCATAGCCGAGCCGATCCCTTTAGGGTCACGGGGAAGGCTCGGCACATGATTTCGTCGGGGAAAGCATGGAGGATCATGAGTGTCTGAGGTTTCAGTGATCGACGGGCTCGGTGGTTCCGTCGAAGGCATCGATGGTAGGCATTTTGAACTTGGGGGGTAGGGGTTTGTCGCGGATGGAGGCGACGAAGGGGGAGTTTGCTGTGGTGGAGGGCTTGTGTTGGATGTTTTGCATGACCCCTTGGAGCTGGAGTTTCATGGCTCGGAGTTCTGCGTCCCAAAGAGGAATGTTGTCTCCCCCAGAGGGGGATAGATGTTGAACGCTGCTGGCTTCTCCCTCGGGAGCTGGGGCTATGACTGAGGGGCGTGGGGGTGGAGGAGGAGGATGTATATGTGGGTGAGGGGGCTGCAAGCCCCCAGAGTTGGGAGGATTGGGTTGCGGGACAGTATGGCCTGGGACTTGTTCTGGATGGGAGGGAATATCTGGAGGTGGTGGGGGAATAGGGAGGTTCCGTTGGAGCAGGGCGTTGATTAAGGCCTGGTTTTGTTCAAATACACGGTTGATCTTGTTGGTGAGCTCGATGAAGTATTGTGGTGGGTTGTTCGGATTGGGAGGGTCGGTCGGTGATCCGCAGCATTGTGGTGGGAAGCCATGGATCTGGTCGTTACCATGCACGTGACGGATGAGGTGAAAAAGGTTGTCGGAAAAGGGTCTCCGTGAATGAACACAATCAAGACGGATAAAACCAATTCCACGACGGCGCCAATCATTAATACAATGAGTCCTCGGATGGATCGACCGATCCAAGCTCCTCGAGCCCACTGGATAACCTGCAAACAAGTTCAATCGGGGAACGGGGTAGCCCCCCGGCGAACCCTCCGGTGTAGGAATTAGAGGAGGTGATAACGTAGAAGAAATGTAGCGAGAGAGATAGGAGATAGAAAACTTAACCTTCTTTTTTCCTTGAGTTTAGCTTATATCCAATCGTAATCATTTCATTGTCTCTCGTTGCTCGATTGTCCCCGCCAAAGCTTGAGGCGTGGTTCGCTTGTTCAGGCGAGGGTGTGATTCCTGAGAGGTGTTGTCGCAATAAATGCCGTGATGGGTCATTAATGGTGATGTGTCAGGCAATAACTTTGCAGATCTTTGTCTGGCGTGGCGCTCAAGGCTACCGCCACTTGTCCGAGCATCATTGGTCTTTCCTGTCTAGTTGGACTCCAGCTGTGTTGGGTTTGGCCAACCGGGTTGTATAATGGGGTTTGAATGGTGGGCCGTGGGCTCTATGGGCCTATCCCTGTCAATGTGGTTCACAATCACAATGTGATTAGCATTCTTTGTTATATAATTAATGCATTTTATTTTTAAGTGTGACAGCTTAAAATAATAATAATAATAATAATAATAATCAAAGCAACGAGAGATTAAAAGTGGAGTGTAAACATTACTATTTTCACTTCAAATTTAAAAAATCATATCATGTATAATGTTAAATAATAGAAATAAATTTTTTGTGCATTTAAGAAGAGTGACGCAAATTGAAACAAGATTAGTAATCATTAAGCCGTTACCTAAGGTCCTTAAAAGGAATTTTATATTTTTTCTTATAAATTTTAATCGGATAAAATCTCATTTATGTTTGGCTTAACATTTCGGGAAATGTTTGGTAGCTCTAAAATAACCTCCCCTAATCCCCCTAATTTCCTTTTTAGGAAACTGTTTCTTTTTTTTTGAAGTTTTTTCTTACTTGAAATGGAAATTAGGGGGATTAGGGGGAGTGTTTTTAGGGGGATGTAACATTTCAAAAAGTCTTAATTAATAACTAATTAATTCTATACCAAGTCAATAACTATATATAAATATATATTTTAGATTTGAAATAATCTATTTATTTATCTATCTATTTATATAGGAAAAAGAGTTGTGCCTCGAATTTCTTTCTCCCGTATGACCCGAATGCCTAAAACGACGTCGTTTTGGGCATTCTAATTTTTTTTTTCCTTCTTCTTCTTCACGCAATGATCGAAAGCAGGGAGAGGGAGAGGAGGAGGAGAGTCGTCACTCACCACCGCCATGTTGCCGCCGATCGCCTACTCACCACCACCGTCGAAGACCACCGCCGCCTCCGCCTTCTCCCACTAGTATGGCCCTCTCTAGTCCACTCCTCCTCCTCCTCCCTCTTCTTCCTTCTTCTGCTCTGAAAAAAAAAAAAAAAAAAAAGAAATTTAGGGCATTCAGGGGAGCTCAAATTCGAGCTCCCAATCGCGATTGATTTATATATTGGCCTTTTTTGGGAAGTTGAGGAAGTTATTTTAGTTTTTGACTATTTTAATAAGTTAAAATATTAGTATTTGGAAAGATGGTTGAATTTTTTTGTAATTAGATGTGATATTTATGAAAAAAAAAAGTTAAATAATTATAGGTTTGATGTTACATTTTGTCTTATTAACTATTTTAGCCTATTTTATCCTTTTGTGAATTTTAGCCCAAAAAAACCAATTTTTGGCTTTCCAAACACTCCTATTATATGAGCAAAATGAAGTTTTTAGTGAAAAAAAAATATGAGAACTCCAAGTGCTCAATCTAAATTTTTTGATTTTTTAATTTTAAAAAATAACTAATAAATCACACACTCTTTCTTGGACAAATAATGCATTTTTCATTCCCAAAATCATTCTTTCATTATATAGTCAAACAAACAAGGAGTTTTTCAATTAAAAATAATAATTATTAAATTATGCACTCACATAGTTTTTCAAGTAAATAGTAATAATTAATAAATCATACACCGAAAAATATTTCCTGTAAAATATTTTTTATTAAAATATTTTAAATTATTCACCATAAAGCATAAAATGATTTATATAATTAAAATTTTACAACATATTTTTTTTCTCACCATGACCATTACTACTTAACAGACATATCAAAACTTATGCATATAGATGTAGAGATTTACACATGTTATGATTGAGAAATTTATGTTTATATTTTTCAATTTTAAATAATATATATCTATATTATATATAATTACAATTCAATAAGGTTTTGTTAAAGTTCAAACCCTCAACTATTTTTTTTAATTTTAATTTTTTTAATAATGAAAATACTAAAACATTAATATATTAACAAATATGGCAAACTAAAATTACAAAACTTATAAAATGAAATGTATTTATATTTTATTATAAATACAACTTTTGTAATTTATTATTTAATTTTTATTAATTAAATTATGACTTTAATTAATTATAATCATTTTCACTACATATTTTAGATAAATTTTATATTATTATTTAATTTTAAAAAATAAATGCTTATTAATTACTTATATCTATGCATAGCATAAGTAATATGCTAGTATCTTATACGATGCTAAATGATTTTAATACTAAGCAGCATTGTGTAAATGATACTCGTAATAAATATAAGTTGCAATACATAATTGTCGTTTGGCAAAAAAAAAATTTAGTTGGCATTTTAGAGTTCAAACTTTTTAGCTTGGGATTAAAAAGTTTGTTTGACAATTTTTTAAAAATTTTTTTGACTTTTGTAAAAATATAAAATAATTATAATATAAATATAAATATAATATTTTATCTTATTGATTTTTTAAATTTATTTTATCTTTTGTACCTTAGTCAAACGTAGTTATATTAACAATTTCTATCAAAATAAGGTCAAGTTTGGAAAAACTAAATAAGTGTACTTTTTGACTTTTTTATGAAATATGGGTTGGATTTGAGTTGGGTTTGAAGTAATGTGTTAGAGAGGTAATGTGACTTAAATAAAATGATATGACTTAAATAGGATAATGACTTTCTGACTTTTTGGATTTTTTTTAGGATGCCAAACTTGGCTTGCTATATTTCACACGTGAATTTTTTAATTAGATTTTAATGCCTTGTTTGGGGTGAATTTTAATAGCACATTTTTTTTTTTAATCTTTTTATCTCTTTTAGTCATATTATTCCTCTATTTTTTTAATATATTTTTTCAAAAAAAAAATCAAAAATACACTTATATCTTCCGCCAGAAGTCAATAAATAGTATTTGTACCATCCGCCCTTTGTGTACTCGAGGGATCGCTATGCTGTCAAACCAATTTACTCCCAAACATTTATAAAACAGTACTATGTCCTGTGCTCATTTGAATGATATTTAAAAGATAGTACCTTTCTTATTAAAAAAAATAAAAATAAATTACACTTATACTCTTAAGATTTAAATTTAATACATATTACTTTTAACATTTAAAAAATTACATTAATTCTTAATCATTGTAATTATTTATATGAAATTAATGTTGATATAAAAGAAAATATTGGATTCATACACTATCTATTTTCTTATTTTGCTTTACTTTTTTTTGTTTTTTTTTTCTTTCATTTACTTTATTTCTTTTTAAAATATAATTTCTTTTATTTTTCTACTAGGATTTATCACTTTTTAAATAAACAGAAGGTTGTGAAAAATGAGATTATTAATTACAGGAGTAAAAATATAATTTTTTAAATATCAAAAAATAATATGTATTAAATCTAAATCTCAAATACTGACAGTGTAATTTACCAAAAAGAAAATTATTTGTCTAGGACATCTAGTGAAAAACATGCCCCTTAAAAGGTCCATTATAAAAAGTATTGCCCACTTTAGTGAAATGTTTTTGAAATCGAGTGTCATTGAATTCGGATCGTCGGTCGCACTCCCCTGTCGCCCTTCAAAACGACGTTGTTTTGGAGGGTTTTTTTTTTTTTTTTCTTCTTTCTCTTCGGTCTGTGTTTAGTTTTTGGAGAAAACCAGAGAGGAGAGAGAGGAGGGGGGAGAAGAAGAGAGAGAGGAAGGGAGAAGAAGAGTTGAATCAAAATACATAGACAGAATTGTTTTGGTTTGGGTACCATCACTCTCCCTCTCTCCAATGTCCGATCAGTGAATTCAATCAGCACAGAATCGAGATCTTCAATCGCCCAAGTGGGTTTTCTCAATGCCCACAAAAATGGAAGCTCCGATTTCTCAAGCCCATGAGCGATCTCGTGAATTTCTTCTTTGTTGAGTTTACACTCACTCCCAAACCCAACAAAAAGAACCGATCTGGGTTTCTGATAATCAAGCCATTTGAAGATTCGAGTCCAATTCTCATCTCTGGTTCGTTTTTGAGCTTTATTCGATTTCAATGGCGGAAGCAAACCCACTGGAATCACAGGCTTTCCAATGATCTGCTCGAACAAGCTCAAATACATATATTTGCAAAACTCTTTTCCATTTTTTGTATTCACCACTTTTTCATTTTTTTTAGATCAAAGGATCCAAAAAAAATATATACATTTGCGACAAAGAAAAATATAAACAGAATATGAGATGTATGTATATATAAACAAAATATATACATTATAGATCTCCAGATCTGCCTCGTTTGTTTTTGTTGTTATGTTTTCTGAGGAGAAGTGGCTTCTTCAAGTACTTGGAGAATTTCTTATCTTCGAAAGCCGATTCATCTGAGCTCTGTTGCTTCTGGGTATCAGAGGACTCCCCTCTTCTTCTCCCTTCCTCTCTCTCTTCTTCTCCTCTGGTTTTCTTCAAAAACCAAACACAGACCGAAGAGAAAGAAGAAAAAGAAAAGGAAAAAAAAAACCCTCCAAAACGACGTCGTTTTGTAGGGCGGCAGGGGAGTGCGACCGACGATCTGGATTCGAGTGTCATTACCCCCCCAGGGATTATTTACCCATTGTCCGATTCAGATGAATGATCATATTGACCAGAATTTATGTCCTGCTGGAGGAGGCAAAAAATCGCAGATTCAGCCTGCGTTTGTTGTGTTTTGTAATTATAATTTGAGAGTATAAGTTGTATTTTGAGTTTGTAAGGTTTGTAATTATGATTTGAGTATAGAAAATTTATTTAGTAAAGAGTTTTGAAAATAGTTTTGAGAAGAGTTTTAATTTGAGTGAGGAATTGTTGATGTGACATTTGATATTTGATACAAAAATTTATAACTCATAACTAAATATACAACTCAAAATTATTTTAAAGCACATAAAAAATTTTAAAAAGTTCAGAAAATATTTTTTTCGATTTTACAAAAATTAACATATCAATTATAAATAATAAAAAAAAATTCACTATTCCGGTCAACCGGCCGGACGACCGGCCAGACGTCCCATTAGGCCAAATTTTGAAAAAAAAAATTCTGAAAAGCGCGACTGCTGCAGAGAACTCTGCAGAATTTTAGAAACGTGTTTCCAAAACACGCTCCAAACACCATACTGAAAACACAGTGTAGAATCATATTTTGAAAACGCAAACAAATAGACAGTTTTTATGATTTAAATTATTTATTTTATTAAAATTTTGTGTGTATCCAAACAGCATACGGAAAACACAGTGTAGAATCATATTTTGAAAACGCAAACAAACAGACAGTTTTTATGATTTAAATTATTTATTTTATTAAATTTTTGTGTGTATATTATTTATGAAAAAAATATTAGATTGATCTAATAATCACAAATTTTTTAGGATAAATTATAAATACACTCGAGGTTTGATTAAAATTTAATCGTTCTTGTAATTTTGAAAATTACATTCCATCCCTGAGGTTTCTAATTTCATAACAAATCTCCCATTTTGATAAATCATCAAGTCAATTAATAGTTTTTAATGATGTTAAAAATATGTTTCAATTAATAATTTAAGAAATTTTATTATTAAATAGGAGAGTATTTATGAATTTCATTATTTTAGTTAATTCAGTTAAATAAAAAATTCTAACAAGGGGGCATTTGTAATTTTTCAAACAACAGGGGGTAATTTGTATTTTAAACAAATCTCAGGGGGTGTATTTATAATTTATCCTCTTTTTATTTAGGCTATGTTTGGGAAGCAACTTTGGACTAAAATAGTCATATAGGACAAAATAGGTTATTTTAGTCAAATAAGACAAATCCAACCTATACTCATTTCATTTTTTTCTCTCATAAGAATAAAAAAAACTAAAAAGCCTATCCAAACGATACTTTTTAGTCTCAGGCTAAAAAAGTCAACTCACATCCCAAACAAAGGCTTATAGTGTTTATCTTATAATAATAAGGTGTTGGCTTCTGTGTAGTCCTTAATCGGACTAGACCGTGTTGTTGGGCCCGTGGAGGCCCACCACGGGTCCCATTTTGATAATCTGAACCATTCAATGTGTAGAACTCGTCGAGTATTATAAGCCTCTAAAAAATCACGTTAATCGGATATCGGTAGCTATGTAATCAAATCAGATTTTTGTCAACTGTTAATTTATTCACCGTCCATTTTTTTTTATACAAAACTGATTTGATCACATAGCTACCAATATTCGATTAATGTGATTTTTTGGAAGCTTATAGTACTCGACGAGTTTTACACATTCAACGGTTCAGATTATCAAAACGAGACCCGTGGTGGGCCTCTATGGGCCCAATAGCATGGTCCAAATTAAAAAACCGGACGTATAAGCCCTAATAATAAATAGTTTATTTCAAAAATATTCTTGTCATCTTTTTTTTTTTTAAAACAAATATGATAAAATGAAAATGGTATAATTATCGAATCAATTTATTTTTTTAGTAAATAATATATATTAAAAATTCTACCAATGAACTATTTTGATTATTAAAACGAACGCATGTGTGCCCTCAAATCTCTCAAAATAATACTGACGTGGTCTATAAGTTTTTATATTATACTTTTTGTTTAGTTCTTTGAAATTATTTATATTTAAATTTTGAAATACAAACTAATAGTAGTAATTAATTTATTATCTTAAAGTTTTGCAAATATGTTGTTTTCAAATAATATTATGATTAATTAATTTAATTCATCATATAATTTTTGACAGAGAACGGAAAAAATAGAAGGGGAGGGGTTAGTAAGAGAATTTATAATCCCTCGCTACTTTTTTTAAAAATATTATTTTATATCTAATTTAATTTTAAAACTAATTAATAAATTTAATTTGATATGAACTATTTTGATTATTTCATTAAAATCTTAAAAAAAAAATAATCTCTTGTCTTAAATTTCTCTTTTCATCAAAATTTATGAAGAAAAAAATTTATTTCAAACGTTGTACAATTGTATCCTCTTAAATTTTTATCAAATTCAATTTTTTTTTTGAAAGATTTGATAAATTTTTAATTTGATGAGAAAAATATTTCTCCTTTAAACAACATTTGATAAAAGAATTTAAAATAAATTTCAACCAGTTTTTTTTTTTTTTTTTTTAATAATAAATTCGATTAAAAAGAAAAAAGTTAAGGATTCGAGATTATTTTGAGAGATGGTTGTGAATCATGATATGGAAGACGAGGCAGGAGACGTTGAAATGGGGGAGATAAACGGAGGGCATTTGGGTACTGTTATATTAGCCTACCCCTCGTGTTATGTATAGAATTAAATAATAATTGATAGGGTCCAGCTTGTCTCAAGTTGAGATCAAGACTGCATCCCGTCCAATTCGGTCCATGGGGCCTATTTTTTGGGTCCTTTTTGATAATTCGAACCGTTTAATGTGTAAAACTCGTCGAGTACTACATGCTTGTAAAAAATCACATTGATCGGATATCGATAGCTATGTGATCAAATCAGTTTTGTATTAAAAAAAAAATGGACGGTGAAACAATTAACGTTTGATAAAAAACTGCTTTGTTCACATAGCTATCGATATCCAATCAACGTGATTTTTTACAGACATATAGTACTCGACGAGTTCTACACATTAAATGGTTCGGATTATCAAAACGGACCCGTAGGGCCCCCACAGCCCAACAAAGACGGTCAAGTCCGATCTTGGACTGGACCAAAGCCACTGCCTAATTGATAAATTTATTTTTAAATTTATTAAAAATAATTTTAAAAACAAAAAATAAATAATATTAAGTAAGTTTTAACCTTTTTTTTAACAAAAAAAGTTTTTGAAATTAACTTTTTCAAATGGTTTTTTGAATTTTTTAAGAGATAAAAAAATGGATTTTTATTGATAAATTCATTTTAGCATAGCATAGCAAGATAAGAAATGAGAGGTCTTGAAAGACCTAATACCAATGATGGCCATCAATCAAGAACAATGATGGTTCCAACAAGGGAACCTATAGAGATCTTTGTAACAGTAACAGTCAGTAACGGTAGTTGCTAAGGATGCCACAATACAGTTCATAATATAGGACATACATTCATTCAGTTAATAGTAGCAGTTTAGTAACAGTACAGTTCAATTGTTCAGAAGATAATCATTTTTTAACATATCTTTACACAGTTGTTACTCACAGAGTTCTGGGCCACAATAAGCTAGAGAGCGTCTCCAGTCGCCAACCCTACATAGTTAACAGATCGAACACACACTAAGCTACACAGTTGGGAAAGATAATAACTTAATCCCTAATTGCCTCGGTGTGTTCTACATCTATATCTTCATTAAGATGCCTTAAACTAGGCCTAAGAATGCCTAGGATGGAATGAGGATGCAAAGATGCACTTTAAAAGTATTTTCAAAATTTTTAGAAAACAAAGGTTCCACTCGAGCGTAGGTTTCCCCGCTCGAGCGGACATGCAGACAAAGGTTTCCGCTCGAGCGTCACTTCCCACGCTCGAGCGGACTGCAAAACATGGTAAAAGTACTGGATGCTCAAAAATCACGCTCGATGGGCGCTCGACATCCGCTCGAGCGCAAGACACAAGGTCCCGCTCGAGCGTCAGTTGTTCCGCTCGAGCAAACTCCAATACAGTGCAATGTACTGAGAGCACGAATTTCCCGCTCGAGCGCCATTTTCTTCGCTCGAGCGGGAGTCCAAAATCTGGAATTCCCAGATTTGAACTTCCAAGCTCAAATCAAGTTCAAATGCACAAATTTCGATCTTCTTGGGCTAATTTTCTGGAAAACACTTCAAAATCCATAATATTACATGTTTCAAAGATCAATTTGATAAATCAAAGCCCAAGAGTATTTCAATTAAATCCAATTTCAAACCAATTTTTATGAACATGAAGAACATGCAAACATGCATGAATTTAAACCATTTTAAAGCTTCATTGCTTGCTCAATGAGCTCAAATCTTGCAAAAACATGATGACAACATGAACTATAATAATATTATGAACATGCATGTGAGGAATTATGAACTTACAACCTCAAAACCTAAGAATGGTAACATGCATGCAACAATTAAGCTACAATTCAACATTATAAGCCGTGCCTAGGCTCCAACTTTTAACAATTCTCTAAAACATGCTAGAAGAAGCTCAAATCAAACACAAGAAGGCAAAAGCTCTATCTTATGTCTTGAATTAAAGGTAAAGAGGCTCAATTATGCAATCTCTCTTCCAAATCTTCAAGTCTCCAAGCAATTTTCAAAAGAGAACTTAATTTCTCTCCCTCTACCTCTCTTGGTTGGCAAGAACAAGGAAAATGAGCTGATGAAAAGTGTATGAATGAATGCAAGAGGCTTAAATGTGCATAGGTAGTGGCCCACTCACAATGGCAAAGTTGTAGATAAGCCTAACTCTTTAATTAGTTTTATTTTAATCTATTTTAATCATACTAAATCACTTTTCAGATAATTACACCATAAGATCACATAAAATCTAATTAATATAGAACATTAATCGATTTTATATTTGGCCGCCGATAAGGCCTTCAATTTGCAGTTTAAAGGATAAAACGTGAACAAATAATTTGGCAATCAAATAGATAGAAATGCAATTTAACCAACATACTCAATCAATTTAGTTCCAGATTTCAATCAGTCAGTTTAATATTCCAATTAGTTCAATTACCCATCATGATTAGTCTCAGTTTACAGAAATCAGTAATTAATCAGTAAGTAGTGGTGAGGGTTGTCACAGACAATGAGAAAGAATTTCAGAACATGTTATTGCTTGCTAAATCAATGGGGGTACAACATGTAGAAGTTGTCGTTGAGTTGAAAAGTGATATTGGTCAGTCAAGTAGCTCTAGGTCGCTATGTGTGGGGGTTGAGGAAGAAATTGATGCATTACGGAGATTTTGCTACCATAAGGAGAAGGTGTTGTTGTCAACCCCTTGAGCAAATGGTGTTACGCATGCGGGACAACGGTTTGTTGGAGGTGCACAAGAATTTCGTGATGTTTTATGTAAGTATGCCATCCAATGTGAGTTTCAGTTTACGTATGTCAAGAACGAGACAACAAGTGTTACTGCTGTGTGTGCAATGAGTGAGGAGAGAGGTCGCCAGGGCTATACATTGTAGAGTACAACGAGCAAATGATTTTTTTTACATCAAGAGGTTTAGTGATGTGCATAGTTGTGGTATGGATGTCCGAACATCGAAGAATCCGCAAGTTAGTTCGGATTTGGTGTCGAGTATCATATCTGAAATTGTGAGGGACAAGCCGTTGACTCAGCCATGTGAGGTGGTGACTATTTGAAGAGGGATTATGGGCTAGATGTGAGTTACCACGTGGTATGGTTGGGCATGGAGAAAACAAAGGCTATTATTCATGGAGATCACTCATTATCGTTTGACCAAATCGGTGGTATTCAGATGTTGTGATGCGTTACAATCCGGGGAGTTATGTCAATATTGACTATGATGTGAGTAGTCAATAGTTTTGTCGTTTCTTTGTGTCATTCGCTGCGTATATTTCTGGTTTCAATTCTTGTCGGCCTTTATTATTCCTGGATGGAACATTCCTCAAAGGAAAGTACAAAAGTAAGCTACTTGCGGCAACGATGAAAGATGGAAACAATGGTTAGTATTTTTTTTAGCTGTCTATTCATGTAAATATTCACATTGAGCAGCATAGTCTGGACATATGACAGACGATTACACAATGTGTTCCACATTTACACTAGTGTCAATGTTTACATCAATACACATTGATGTGAACAACAACAAAATATGACTGATTGAGAAATTATCAGTAATGTGAACATTCACATTAGTATACACTGATGTGAATGTTCACACTTGTGTCTGCTAAAGTGAGTTTATCCATTACTGGACGTTAATGTGAATGTTCACATCATTGATGTTTACGAACCCAAATCAAAAAATAACAATAGTAATAGGGCAATGTAGATATAAATATTCACATGACCTGTTTCCTTTATATTGTTTTCTATTCACTTTTGAATATTGTGAACAGTTGTGTAATGGTGTTGTATTGTAGATCTATTTCTTGTTGCATTTGCGATTGTTGATTCAGAGACCACGGCCAATTGGTCGTGGTTCTTACATGAACTTGGGAAGGTTGTTGATGGTAAGCGCCAGATTACTTTTATTTCGGATCGTAATCTTGGTCTGTTAGAAGCTATGCCAAAAGTGTTCCCATCAACTCACCACAGTTATTGCTTACAACACTTGAAGAGCAATTTAAGAGACCGGATGAAAGGAATTGATAATGGATTTAGAGATCACCTAGTAAGTAGTTTGGTGACTGTGCTTACAAGCCAACTGTGGTAAGGTTCCATGAAAAGCTTACAAAATTAAAAGAGGAGGGTAAGTAATAAGCACATAATTTTTTCAAGGACTTGGCACCTGAGTACTGGGCAAATTCATACTTCAGGTAATAGTAGTTTCTTAAAGTATTCCATTTGTCAAGTTTAGAATGGTAGTGATGTGAATTTTCAGTTATGTTTTGTGGCAATGTGAAATTTCATATTGAGTTTCGAAGAAATTAAATTCCGTATTGTACAATGTTTGTGATGTTGTGCAAGGGCATGCGTTATGGAGAGATGACATCCAATGCGGCGGAGTCATTTAATAATTGGATTAAAGAAGCACGTAATCTTCCTATCACTCAAATGATGGACATAATTCGTACTCAGTTGATGCAACAAATGTCTGCACGGCGTGACAAAGCAAACAAATGGAATGAGCTTATTTGTTCTACATTCGAAACAATGCTTATGGATTCGTTCAATGACAGCAGGTCTTGGCAAGTTAGCAAAGCTAATGAGGATGTGTTTGAAATTCATTCGATATCATCTGTTACAGTTGATATTGCAAGGCGTACATGTTCTTGCTTCAAATGGAAAATCAACTGATTCTCATGTAACCATGCTGTTATTGCTATTCAGAAGAGCCACTACAATCTCAATAATTGTGTGGAACATTACTTACGCATGACATATCGTGTAGCCTATTCGATGCTATATTTCCTATACCATTGGTAAAAAGCCGATTTTAATCCCACGGACTTCACTATATACCCACCAACTGTGAAAAGACCACTCAGAAGACCGAAAAAGAATAGAATCCCATCAAAGGGTAAGAAACTGAAATACATAAGGTGTGGAAGATGTGATAAGTTGGGAAGCCACAATCGGAAATCATGCAAGGAGCCGATATAGGGTGTACAATTTTTCATTTCAACATTGTATTTTACACGAAATTCTTATATTGATTTTTGAAATAAGACTGTGTTATGTTAGCAAACATTATGTTACAATAAGATTACATTATGCTGGCAAACATAATAATGCATTAGTATT
Source organism: Camellia lanceoleosa (assembly GCA_025200525.1). NCBI lineage: Eukaryota > Viridiplantae > Streptophyta > Magnoliopsida > Ericales > Theaceae > Camellia > Camellia lanceoleosa. The sequence continues at coordinate 125,029,947 of CM045767.1, read as the reverse complement.
TGATTTATATTTTATTTTTAATTTTTTAAGGTACCAATCAAACATTTTTATTGTTGTGTTAAGGATGAATACATGATGTTAACATTCACACTTGTGTAAGATAATCACATTATGTGAATAATTGCACATGGGTTGAACTTTTAAACACTATTGTGGTGTGAATATTCACATTTTTGTTACCGTTGACAGCATCAAAGTAGATGACATGAACGTTTACATTAATGTAACCATTCACATCATCAACTCAGAAGATGTGAATATTCATATATGTATTACGAAATGTAATTGTCAGTGTTTGTTGCTAGCAAAAATTAGATGTTATTGTGTATATTATGATGCATGCATGGGCGTGGTGTGAATGTTGACATCGTTGCTGCCATTCACATCATCAAAAGTTACGATGTGAATATTCACATCATCAAATTAGTAGTCGTGAATATTGACTTATGTGTTAAGAAATATCATACTCACAACCGCTCATATTGTGTTACAATAACACTTTAAGCAATATTCATATCCATGTAGTAGGGCTTTAAAACATAAGAATGTATATGATCATTCTGTGATGTGGAAATTCACATCATGTCGTGTGTCAAAAAAAAAAAAAGATAGAATCTCATGGGACATGACCAACACAAAATAAGCCGCAAAATGCATATACATATATTGACTGAAAAATAGCAGGACAAGGAGTGATACAGAATTGATTTACAATTGCTTAGTCTGCTCCAATATGTCAAATCTATTAACACTAAATTGTCTTAAATGTGGATAACAATTTTGGGTAACAAAGGATAGGTGGACACCCTCAGAATAACGCCATGGGGACCTCGCTTCTGATTCGACTCGATTTTTGTTGCGGTTCCAAATCTTGAACCAAAGAGTCCAAATCCGCAAATCGCTTTTGAGAAAACAGATTTTTTGAAAGAAGTGCCAAACATGGATCGCTTTGCCGGATAATGTAGTCGCCACCTAAATATTTTTTAAATGGGAAATTTAGGAAACCCTAACTCAAGGTCAAGGCCACGTGTCCGCTATCACCAAAGTTGGCTCGGGAACTTGGGTACGATTAGGAAGGTCACATCGTGAGCATTCCTCTCGCCAAAGACCGCCTCTACTAACCATGATATCTGTTTTGAAAACTTTGTGCGTTTATTCCGGTTATTAGCCTAGGTTACTACGTGATGCGCGCAGCAAACAAGTATAGACTGAATCGCCTGAATTGGAACTGAACATCTCATGTTTGTTTGTTTGAAAATGGTTTGATGATGCTACCCACAGGTAGGCTAAAATGCAGATTTGCCACTCTCGAGTGGGCTTTAAGAAAACAATGATTTTGCCACTATCTAGTGGGCTTAAAACAAACAGTTGATGAATTGTCCCAATTCAAGTAACTCAACCTCCACCCACAGGCATTCAAGGCAGTTATATCACATAAGCACATAGCCTCATGGCAAGCATGCTATCATGGCAACACTCACACGCATGCAAGGATGCTAAAGCATAAAACTCACCGAGTACTCCAAGCCAAAACAGAAACTTATTAAAAATCATGCATGATCCTAAGTATACTGTAATGCCTAATGCAACACATGCAGAAATGCAACTATAGTAGGCTCGGCTGTCCTAAACATGGCATGTGAAATGCTACATCTAACATGTATTCAACTTGGAATTGAAGTACAAATGCAGTTTGTATGATGCGCCGAGCCCGGTGCATGCAAAACAGATGAATGAATGTAAACATGCTATCATACTGTATGCTAATTGAAATATGCCCTAATCTAACCAACATAAGCGAGTAAATAAAAGGGAGAAAGAAATGGGGGTTGGAAGACATACATCGCACTCACACACCCTTATTACAGTTATGCCCTCGCGCAGAGGGTCCGAATGAATAATACAGTCCGGAATGAAAGAATATACAGTCCGAATAAACAGATTCTAATTAATTAACAAATTAAATACAAAAGAAGTAAAACTGGCATGCAAGCCAAGGACTGCCTCGCTTCTGATAGATGATGTACGCTATCGGCGCGAAATCCAATCGAATGCCCCCGATTAGCCTCTGCTTATGAGATTTCGAAATGCGCGCCGAACTCCGAAAAGTTGTTGATCCTCGATTTTGCTGTAACAGAGAGCAGGAAAAGGGCATAGCAATGTATTTTCACAAATGTATGCATGCCTCGATCCTCGTGCCACCAATCACGCATACCGATGCATGATGGCAGAGGAATCGGATTGCACAACTCAATATGGGATGAATGCAGATGAAAACCTAACTCCGCTGGGTAATCCGGAGTGGTGGTGACTTGGGAATTGAGGCCCGCTCACTCGGAGTACAAAACGCGTCTCGTTTCCCGTGCAATATGCATGCAATGCAACTAATATACAACCTAGCATGCGCAATGCTTATGAAAATGAGATGTCTCGAAATACGTGCCCACAGGCACGCAAACCGAGGAATGCGAAATGACATGCGAAATGCAATGATGGGCTTATACCAACATGAGGGAGCCTCAGCCACACTCACATAGGATGCCGGAATGATGAAAATGAGATGAAAATGAAACGCCTCGAAAAGCGTGCGCGCGGGCACGCAAACTGAGGCGATTACATGAAATGCAAAGCGGATAAACCGGCAGCCAAACGCTGCGCTACAGCGCGCAAAACCGAGGCGATGATGAAAGATGAAAATCGGATAAACCGGCAGCCAAACGCTGCGTGCCAGCGCGCAAAACCGAGGCGGCGATGAAAGATGAAAATCGGATAAAACCGGCAGCCCAAACGCGTGCCCACAGGCGCGCAAACCGAGGCGATGATGAAAGATGAAAATCGGATAAAACCGAAGTGCCTCGAAACGCGTGCCCACAGGCGCGCAAACAGAGGCGATAATGAAAGATGAAAATGGCATACGGAATGCAAATTGGGCTTACGCCAACATGAGAGGACCTCAGCCGCACTCACATAAGCTGCCGTCGGATAAAACGGAGGTGCCTCGAAGTGCGTGCCCGTAGGCACGCAAACCGAGGCGATGCATTAAGGCATAAAATGACATGGGAAATGATATGCAAGCATGCAAACCACTAAATGAAGGGGAAAACAGCCCCGAAATGATACGAAATAACAACCGAAGCATGCAATCATCCCGAAATGTGAAATTAGACACCCGAAATGGCCTATAGCCATACTAAACATGCAAAATTGATACACGACAGAAAAAACAGTAGCAAGGCAGTCCCAAATATGGAATTTTTTCAGTACAAAACAAGGCCAAATTGTAAGCATAGATGGGTCAACATTAGCATGCAAGAATAAGGGCCAAAAGAGGGGTATTGAAGCAAGTAGTATATACAAACCCCAAATGAACAAACATGCTTCTACAACATTGAAGAGGGCCTAAAAATAAGCACATTTACAGAAGATGGCAGCCCCAAAAACAGAATATAAACATGCTATAAATTCCATGCAAAATGGAGCTCAAAAGAGGTTATAACAAGAGATATGCAAAGCATGCACCAAACAACAAAACTTTATTCATGAAACATGTAGAGGGGGTCAAAATAAGACCCCTTTCAGTTCTGACCAAGGACTAAAACCAAAAGCACAAAAGGATACAAAACATGCAAGAATTAGGGCCCAAAGTGGATTTCAAAGGGAGGTGGTATATATAATGGCCAAAAGAGGTTGAGCCCTTCTACAATGTTGTAGAGGGGCTCAATATAAGCACAAAACCAGTAGGGGTCGGAGCCCCAATTCTCAACCAATTGGAGTAGAGAAATGAATCAAGAAAAAGCCCTAAAAGTTGGTTTTGAAGACTTACCCTTGAAGACTTGTCTTTCTTTGCTTCTTGGCTTGGATTTGTAGCCTCTTGACCTCTGAAGAACACTTCCTTGCTGGAATCGAAGTTGGAATGGTGAAGCTAGGTGTTGGTGAAGAAATCAAGCAAGACTTGAAGCTTTTTTGAAGGTTTTGGCTATGGAGATTAGGGTTTTTGCTTAAGTGTTCTTGAAGACAATTTTTGTAACCTTGAGGAAGGAGCTGTTGGTCCCTTTAAATAGGCACAAAAAGGTGTAAAAGAGGAGGGAGAAGCATCCAAGCTTTCTCTCCCAAAATATCCCCCGGATGGGGAGATATTTTGACAAAAATATCCGGACAGCTGGAACAGGCTGGAAAGCAAGAATCTGGCCGGCCAGGTAGTTTTCTCGAGGAGGTGGCCAGCCACCCCACCTGGTCGGCCAGCCACTCACCATGGCCGGCCAGCCACCACCAAAAAATGAACAAAAGATTTTCTGGCCGACCAGTATAGAAAGGTGTCCTCCCAAGTGTGTAGAATAAGGCCCCATGGTCGAAATCTGGCAACTCAAGGTGAGTCACAACATAGAGCTTGAAGAAGAGGCCCAAAAATGAACTTCACAATTTCTGGCCGACCACCAACATTTTGTGTCCTCCCAGATGTGTAGAACAAGGATCCAAGGTTGAAATTTGGCAACACTGAAGCAGGAGCCACAACATAGAGCTTGAAGGAGAGGCCCAAAAATGAAACCCAGATTTTCTGGCCGACTAGTAGCTTTTAGGGTTCTCCCATGTTCCCTCATCACAAATATGTAACTTTGGTTGGAAGAAAATACCCCCAAGGTGTTCAACATTGGCCCGGAAGTGAGAAAAACGGGCTCCGGAGGAGCGAAACTGGTTATCTGGGATAATTGCTGGCCTCCCACCCCCCAGTGATCTTCCTGGTGTTGAAACAGAGGTACCTGCCAAATTTGAACAAAAACTAATGAGAAATGAACGCTCGGGGCCAAAACCGAGCAATTCGGGATCCCGAAAATGGGCTGCAGTCGGAAGTGGCGTGACGGCAAAGTGGGTATCTCATGCGACCCAGTGTCCCTGAATGACAAAACAGAGGTTCTCGCCAAAAATCGAGAAAACTGATAAAATGAATGCTCTGGGCCCAAACTGCGATTCGGTCCCGAAAACCCACATGTGCACCGAAAGTGGCATACGGCCACGATGTGGGCATCAGAGGCCCCAGTGTTCCTCGGAACTATAAAACAGAGGTGCAAGCCAAAAACCGGAGAACTCGGAGATGGTTGGGCGGTCCCGAGCCGAGGCACACGGCCTGACGGTCCCGAAAACCGGGAACCGGGCTCCGAAATGGGCAGAATGGCCTACGGCCATGAAAAGTAGCTCACGGCCACCGGGAGATAATCTACGGGACCACTCCCTTCCCTCCGGAAAGAAAATAGAGAAAACCGGACCTGGTTCGCAAACCGAGACAAGGTAGAGAAGAAAGTTCGGAAATCCGGAGGCAGGGCGCATACAAGAACTCGAGACTTCGAACGAAAGCACAAGATGCAACATCACCGAAGCGCCAATCGGTGACGCCCGAAGTCTTAACGTCACAAAAATGGGGTGTCTACACCCCACCTATAGGTTTTCACATTGCACTGTCTTTCTATGATTCAGAAAAAGGTGTACTAATGAGTCTCTTATTTGACACCATTCAAAGCGATTTAGACTGTCAACAATTTCTTCACGGTATACATGCGCCATTATGATGTAACAAACGCAGTTCAAGAATCCACCTTAAAAATGCAAACTTCTTGTTAGATTTTGAAATTTAGGTGTGTAATGGTTGTGGAAAATGTGTATAAATTGATTTTAGGCTTACGAATCTGATGCTTGCTGAGGACAGATGTCTACTGATATGATTGGTTGTGAAGTACTTTGGCCTGATAATTTGGTCCATAATGGTGATGATGATCCGATGTTGTGCACCCGAGCCTCGATGTAGTCCCTCTGCCAACAATGAAATTTCATATTATGCACCAAGCAACATAGTGCATAAGTCCAAGTTCAAATATTACATATCATGACAAGTATTATATGTGTCAACCACTTACCACTATTTGTGCTTTGTCAATATATGGGTCATGTATGCTGGGTCTTGGTCGTAGCGAGTTATAATGCCTCCATAAATTGTCTTTCACATCGTACACAACAATCGTCCAGTGAAAGTTGTCATGTATTGAGAAGATGAAGTATCTCTGGCCTTGATAGTCCTTGATATGTACATCAATTAGTTTATTTCTCTTGTGGGGAGGAGGGGTACTCTTGCATAACTTTTTGCACACAAAGGGCATACAATGATGTACCAAGTATTTATATCAATGTTCAATGTGAATGATGTGAATGTTCACATCTGTTAATTTGTCAAACAGTCATGCAATGTATTACAAATGTGAATGTTCACACCTGTCATATTATGTTGTTGTTAACATTCACATATGTCTATCATTTAAGCTAACAATATAATAAGCATATAATGTTCATCGCGAATGATGTTAATGTTCACATCTGTCAATGTGAATGTTCGCACTGTCATATTATGTTGTTATTAACATTCACATCTGTCTATCATTTAAGTTAACAATATAAGCATATAATGTTCACTGTAAATGATGTGAATGTTCACACTTGTCAATTTGAATGTTCAGACCTGTCATATTATGTTGTTGTTAACATTCATATCCGCTCATCATTTAAGTTGCTAACAATATAAGCATATAATATTCACTGTGAATGATGTGAATGTTCACATCTGTTAATGTCAATGTTCACCCCTGTCATATTATGTTGTTGTTAACATTCACATGTGTCTATCATTCAAGTTAACAAAATAAGTATATAATGTTGAGATGAACATTCACATCTATTGAACATGCAAATCAAATACTGTTTATGTAAACATTCTCATTAACATCAAACACAAATAAACTAAAAGTGTAGTGGTTACCAAACGTGTGCTTGTAAAGATAAATGCCGAATCCTCCAAACTTGGATTGACTAGCCCTTGTAGTTTGAGTAGAATTTCACCATATGTATCTATCACCTATACAAACAAAGGAGTGGCAATACATTATTTACAGTGTCTTTACAGTGTGTGTGTGTATGTATGTGTGTGTGTGTGTGTGTGTGTTTTGTACACATTTACGATTGTTATACGTTGTTGTGTATTGATTCTTCCTTGATGATGTATATGATGTCATCAAAATACACGTCTCTAGTCTTTGAGTCCCCTTGCCACACAAGCAACCTATGCATTGTGATTACAAAAAACGTTAATGTCAACATTGCACATTTATGAAATGATCTAATCTAGTAAGTACATATGTGAAGCTTAACATCAGCATAAAAATATGTATGATCACTTCCTCATCACCGCTGTTCTTGTGCAAATTTTGGACCTTCTACTTGTTGAGTTTGCTCATGTTGGCCCAAACCTTCAGTTTGTTGTTCAAGGTTAACTTCTTGTACTTTGTTAGGTGCTTTTTTTGTGGATGTTTGTCTAAATCTTGTACAATTTGGATTACATGGGATTGCTCTTCAGCTCCCTCTTTCCCTTTCTTTTGACCAGGCAAGTTGGGGTATTGAAACTCATCCAACCGGTGCTCTTTCCTTACCTTCTTCTTAATGCGCTTTACCCTAGATGGTGGGCTGAGAATGTGTTCTAATGCTGTAATGGGATACTTCTTAAGGCTGTCATGAGCCTTTTGTGCTTTGACTTGAGTGATAATGTAGACGGACTGATCATCATAAAGGTCTTCAAGAATTGTTTTTTCACATTCCAAGTTAATGACCAATTTTGTCAACCGCTGAATTTCTGTATCTTTCCACTCCATGCAATTCTTGATGTCTATGTCCATATTGGATGGGCCCGATTGGTCAAATAATTTGGCTTCAATGGCAGCAATCACCCTTGCCCTCAACTCCCACGATTCTTCCAACTATTTGTATTTTGCTTCCCATTGTCGTACGAAACCCCAAGCTTTTTGGTTTTCTTTTATAAGTACATCCACAATGTCCGGCTCACTTGGTTGTCCTATGATGATACCTCTCTCAGCATTGTGGTTGTTAAAGCTGGTGTTGATGTCATGTTCAACATCATTTAGGTCCATTGTATCACCAGAAATTCCATCGCTGTGGTCACTACCTTGATTGTCTTTGCTTTCATCGTCATTGCTTTCATCTTGCTTTGCTGGTGCACTCGACAAAACCTCAGGTTTGGGCTCCACATTCAATTTGGTATGATGGTACATCTTTGCTTCAGTTGAGGATGCCATCAGCTCGCCGCCATATACCTACAGTTGGAAACATTATATTAGTTACATAGTTTCTTGTCTCACTATGTGAATGGGCACAATATTTTTAGTTGTATTTCTACCTCATTTAAACTAAGCTTCGCCAAAGATATGAACTTCATGTTGGTATGTAAGGCTGTGAGGTCCTACTTCACACACCGCGGAATGGCATTAGGGTTGCAGGGTTGTAAGATTGTTGTATGCTCACATAACCAGTACTGAAACAAATAACAAACATCAGTAATGTGAATGTTCATATCAATTAACACTGATGTGAATGTTTACACCGGTGGCTAGTAATGTGAGTTTGTCCATTATTGAACAGTAATGTGAATGTTCACATCATTGATGTCAACTTCCACACCATTGCCTAGTAATGTGTGTTCCACATTTGTTTTGGTGCTAACATGAGGAAAACACTAGTATCAATATTTACATCAATACACATTGATGTGAACAACAACAAAATATGACTGATTGAGAAATTAACAGTAATGTAAACATTCACATCAATAAACACTGATGTGAATGTTTACACCAGTGTCTACTAATGTGTGTTTATCCATTATTGAACAGTAATGTGAATGTTCACATCACTGATGTCAACTTCCACACCATTGCCTGGTAATGTATGTTCCACATTTGTTTTGGTGCTAACATGAGCAAAACACTGGTGTCAATGTTTATATTAATACACATTGATGCAAATGTTCCTAACATTCCACACTGTCGTGAACATTCACATCAGTGTGTACTTATGCCAACCTTGCCACCAGTGCGTACCGATGTGTATCACATTTGTTTTGCTGACAATATGAGTGGACAGACCCCGTAAATGTTCATATTAAATATAAAATAAGATTTATAAGATTTACCATTAACAACATAACACATACGGTGACTCGCCCTGATTTTTCCCAGTTTTGGCCCACTGACCCCATCAAGGTTGCCTGGATGTTCTCAACCCAGTCATACTCGATCATGTTGTCTAATGGGTCCATGTATGAGTAGAACGCCCACCCAATTGTTTCTCCGAACGTAGAAAAGAACAGTTTGACACATGCATACATACAAACTAATCTTGCAACCTCTTCATTGTCTTGTTTCTTTGTGCCCTTTAATGCTTCGTTCAGAATTTTACGTATTTTTGCAGCGCTTAACCGACTAACATCCTTGTACATTCGGTGTATGATGCCGGCCGTTGGTTTTGCACCATAAGAGAGGTCCATTGGCTTGGTGCCGCAGTCTACCCCAAAAATAAGTGATACATCACTTCTAAAAATTGGAATCTCTTGTCCCCGATGTAAAACCTCCCACTGGGTGGCTTGAATGTCTGCACTATACGTACAATGACATCATCATATTTCATGCAATAGTTGAGGTCAACTTCATTACTGATCAAACAAATAGTGTTTTCCTAAGGCATTTCAATTGACCATTTGTAAATTTTGTAGCCTTCAATAGTTTCACCAATCCAGTGATATTTGACCGATAGTTGACCTTTTTCATGTTCACTTGCTCGAGACTAGCTGTTTGATCGGGTTTGCCTTTGGCACGCGATTCCTCTCTCTTTGTTTTGCCATCAAATCTACGGGGAAAACCTGTTTGTTCAAATAAGAACATATTTAATATTACTGTTCATAAATGAATAGTGATAATAAGTGTAAATAGTATGCCATGTGAATAATGGGATTGTGATGATGAAATAGTATGTGAATAGCTGGTGCAAATATTCAGATGAAGAGGTGATACACCACATGACAAACCAAAATTCACATGAAGAGGTGACAACAGTCACACATTACAACTATTAAACTAACACGATGTATACACGATGTTAATCTTCACATCATTACACTTATATGTTTGAATGTGAATGTTCACAGTTAAATATATGGTGTGAATATTTAATGTGAATGTGACAATGTGAATATTAACATTATATTCACAATGTAAATATTAAAATTATATTTAGAATGTTACAATATGAATATTAACATTATGTTCAGAATGTAAATATTAAAATTATGTTTAGAATGCTACAATGTGAATATTAACATTATGTTCATAATGTAATATGAACAACAACATAATATGACTGATTGAGAAATTAACAGTAATATGAACATTCACATTATTATACGCTGATGTGAATGTTCACATTAGTGTCTACTAATGTCAGTTTATCCATGTGGGGACATAATTTTTGAATGACAACACGTGGCCGAGGTGGCACTCGGCTAGGCCGAGGTTATCTACTGAGATACCTGAATCCGAGATAAGCGAATAAGGGACAAGAGTTCTAGAATGGGAGAGAACTTCAGTTTGGGTAAAGATAAGACTCTTAGAGAGTTTATCCCAATCCTACTGGAAGTCCAAGATTAGCAATAATCCTAAGTCTATTGAAGCTAAGCTTCTATTGGGACTAAGTTTGTATTAGCTATAAAAAATAGGCACCCTCATGGGTCTATGGTATGGTTTTTATTCTGAATAGTGAGTTAAACACTTTTTTTATCTTTGAGAGATAACTGACTTGATCGTCGGAGTGCCCCCGGGTGGACGAACCACCGCCGGAATCTTTTCTTTCAAGGTTCGTCGTTTCGCTTAATCTATTCTCGCCAAATGTTCTCCAAATTGAGTGCTTAGCTGGCAATGTGGTCGGAAATTGACACACACAATCCAGTAATTAACAGTAATGTAAATGTTCACATTATCGATATTTACAAAATCAATTCCAAAAACAACAATAGTTATAGGGCAATGTAAATATATACATTGGTGATCACATTATGTTATAATTGGCTAAAAAACAGGGGGTGGAACCAACAACACCCAAGATCACCAACTAGTCTGACATTGATGTCACATTGTGAATATTTACATCATATTTCATCACATTTTTTAGTGAAGATTGGGGTTTTTATAGACATCAACAATCAACAATATCAACAATGACAATAATGTGAACATTCACATTATTATATACTGATGTGAATGTTCACACCAGTGTCTAGTAATGTGAGTTTATCCATTAATGAATAGTATTGTGAATGTTCACATCATCGATGTTTACAAAATCAATTTTAAAAACAACAACAGTAATACGACAATGTAAATATATACATTGGTGATCACATTATGTTATAATTGGCTGAAAAACAGAGGGTGGAATCAACAACATCCAACAACACCAACAAGTCTGACATTGATGTCACAATATGAATATTTACATCTGTTGGCTACATATTTTATATAAGCCAATTACAATTCAACACGTGGTAGAATAAGGGCAATACGGGAAGAATATTTAAGTCTTCGATCATGATCGTATACGTGGCAGTTAGTTTTGGTTCTTACGAGATCTGAGTAGCATTGGATCAGCAAAGAGATGCAAAGTGATGTGGCTTTAACGGTTACTCACATTCAAATTCAAAATTAAGAGGGAAGCCTAACTGCAAGTGATGGCATAGTGGAGCTAATCATAAGGCAACATGATCAGCGATCATGGAGAAGCAATTCGACGGTTGAAAATGCAGTTCGATGGTCATTCTTGAGAAGTATAAATAGCAGAGAAGGTCCCAGAAAAAAGCCCCAAACTCAGATCTAGAAAACCAGTTTTACTTTACATTATTTTCCAGTTTTACATTTCTTGTTCTTTACATTTTCTGTACTTCAAATTCCTGCACTGCATTTCGTTCATAGGAGTAGATTTCAAGTAGATTGTTGCTGTAAACCTCTACGTGGCTGATTCAGATCATTGTAAGTCTTTCATTTTGCTTAATGAAATACTACAACTGTTCTTTATTTACCCATTGTTTGTTTAATTCTCCTAACAAAGCCACCAGTAAAAGTCCTTTGCATTGAGACTGAAAGAACTAAAACACAATCGTCTGATAATTGGTTGGCAATTAAATTTCTATAAGGACTGATTGATCCTTGCTGGCACGCTCATAATTACAATAATAACCTTCAAAAGCCAAAAAGCCAACATATATTTTTGGCACGCCCAGTGGGACTAATTGAAATGGCTAGACGTAGGAGACAAGGAGAAAATAAACGCTTGGAAGAAAGTGTGGAAGGAGAGGTAGAAGTGCCTAATCCAGAGGATAATGTGATAACACATCTTATGGAAGCACCCAGTTCATCAGAACCTATGGTCAAACAGACCAGCACTTCGAAACAACTACCACATGTTCATAATATTGGACGAGGCCAAGGAATTGGACCATTCACTGTTCCATCTACTCAGCCAATAAATCATGTGGTGGCCTAGTAGATGTTATGGGATAGCTGTTAATGAACACAATAGAAAGATGGGCAACATCCTTTTTGGATCGAATGAATAACCATCAACCAACAAACACAAGACACATGGAGGAAATTTCAAATGTTCCTCAACAAAGATTGGCTAGAAATAAACAACCTATGCAAATTAATGGACATTCTAATGGTCAAACTAGTAATCAAAACTATGAAAGACCATCACCCTAGTCTTGGTATGAACCTATTTCGAGGCCTATGGCAGGTCAAAATGCATTAGTACTTAACAGTGAAGCCATGCAAGTTGGTGGATTTGGCCTAGTACAAGAAAATGGCATAAGAATGGTCCCAAATCCCATATTCGAAGCCATACCTGGCACGAGGGGATTTACTAATCCTTTATTCGAATTTATGCCCGGGGGGTTGGAAGGTTTTCCTATAAATGGAAGAGACACAACACCTATTCCAGCACATTTCGCAGGTCCTTTCGCAGAACAGGCTCAAAGGGGTTACCCACACCCCCAACAAAGAATCGCACCACAGGGACAACTAGTCCCAAATATACCACCTTATGGACCAAGAGGACCCCAAGCACAAGGTTGTCCACCAAACCCTGTGTTTGTCCCTCCAGTAGTGGTTCAGCAGGCACAAAATATGGTTCCTAGGGACCAAATTGCTGATATTGTTAGAGAGATGTGTGGACCGATGGCTTGGGGGGTCCAGACTCCTGTGTACAGGAAACCGTACCCAAAATGGGCAGATAGGGTACATGAATACCCAAGAGGTTTTAAGATACCAGATTTTGCCCTTTTTTATGGGAATGGAAACTAGTCAACAGTGGAGCATATTGCTAGGTTTGCTGCTCAATGCGGTGAATTTACTAATAATGACTATATGAAGTTAAGATTATTCCCAAATTCTCTAACTAGGAGAACATTTGTATGGTATATTAACCTTACACCTGACTCTATCCAAACTTGGCAACAAATGGAAGAGGCATTTCATGCCCAATTCTTCCAATCGGAGCCAGAGGTTTCCATGGCAAACTTGGCAAGATTGAGTCAAAGGCCTGATGAGAAGGCTACTCAGTTTATTGCTAGATTTAAAAGAGCACGAAACAAATGTAGGGTCATCCTACCAGAACTAGAATTTGTGAGATTGGCTCAAAATGGCTTAGAGTTTAGGCTTCGAAAGAAGTTTGATTCAACTGAGTTCAGAGACTTGGCGGAACTAACTTATAAGGTGTCTAGGTATGAAGCATTACTAGAAGAGGAACAAGATTGAAATAATGCATCATACAAGACATATTATAGAGATCCTAATTATGAGATTGATGCAGCAGAGATTGTGGGGAAAGAACCTGCGATCTGTGAGGCATTAATTCATAAGGATACAATAATTGACCAGTAGTTTAAAAAGAAAGATCTTCATAGGAAATATTCTTTCGATTTAACGAAGGTAGATGACATTTTTGATCATTTGCTTGCGGTCAACTTCCTTAAGTTACCAAAAGGAGTCAAAATCCCATCTCCAGATGAACTTAAAGGAAAAGTGTATTGTAAATGACATAATTCTTGGTCTCACTCGACTAAAAACTGTATTGTTTTTCGAGACAGGATCCAAGAACAAATTCAAAAAGGAAGTCTAAAATTCCCAACTAAAGTAGAAAAGGCCATGGAGATCGACAGTAATCCATTTCCAGAAGTTGGAGAAAGTGCAGCTAATGTTGTTGTACCAGACTTCCAGAATTTATCTTTACAGGAATTGGAAGAGGTCAATGTGCAAATGCATGTTGCCAGCCAGGCTACTGTTAAGAAAGACACTAGAAGTCTGCCAGTTGTTGGACAAGGCTCTACAAGTCAGGGAAAAGACTCTGATGAAGAAGCACTGGATGATGATTCCTTAGAGGCAACAGTTATCCAAAGAATGTGTCCCAGGTGTAGGTTGAGCTATAAGTGGCTGAAAAGGCTCCCGATTGATGGGAAGCAACACTACAGGGATGCGCAGAGACGTCCTAAACCAACCAGTGCTTCTAACAAAAGGCCATATCCAATCATTTCCTCGGCAAAGACCATTCATGGCTGAATCAGCAGCTACTAGAGTGCAATTCAAGGGTAAGAGGCCTCTACATGAGTCCAGACCTACCAACTATTACAGAGTGGAGAGCAATCATCCTGAAAGAAGAACTGAAATAAGCTCAAGTTATGGGATCAAAGCCAGAAATTGGCCCCCTAGACCAGCCTTACATAAGATGGAAAGTGACCACCTTCGTGGAAGGCCTGAATTAGGCCCAAAACAATAAGTCAGGGTTAAGCAATGGCATTCACAAGCAGCTTCAAAACTGGATCCGAAGTAAGAAAGAGACATCTCAACAACTGAATTGAGGTGTTCATGGGTACCTGGAGTTCCAGATTGGTTTGTCATGCAGAACAAACCTAGGGAGATACCTGCCCAAAGAAATGCTATTAGAGATCAAGGTAGGATGGTTAAACCTCCCCTGGTGGCCCCAAATAATTGGGTGTTGCTAAAGCATCCAAAAACAAAGGAACCAAACATGGTCCCCGTAATTTCTAGATCACAAAGGAGGAAGATTCAAATTTAAGTACACTCAAGACTGTAAAGATCAAAGAAAGTGAAGAAAGCTTTTCATTGGTCCAGACAGAAGGAAAGAAGAATCCAAAGTCAGACCATACTTCAAAACCAACTCTACAAGACAAAATAGATTGCAACAAAGAACAGTTAGCCAAAGTTTACTATGATCTAAAAGCTAGAGAGAGGTCCAGCATAGCAGGATTGAAGAAGGCTTTGATGGAGAGTGATAGCAAGATAGAGGAAGAAGTTGGCCTAGGCCAAAAGAAAGAAGTGATTGAGGAAGAAATGTTCGAAACCTTCATGGCTGAACATACATTTTTGGTTGAGAAGCCAGTCGAAAAAGACCATTCGAAGGAGTTTGTTAGTAATGAAGTGCCAGAATGCAGCATGAAAGATGCTTCTGAAGTAACTGAACAAGGAGGCCAAGAGGAGAAAAAGGCATAGCCAGCCATCCAATTTGGCTCGTTTCCTCTAGTATCAGTGAATATGGTACATATACTACCGCATGAGTTCCAAGCTGAAGATGAGAACCAAGAGGGTCAAGAAATGGACCCAATTCCAGTCTCTAGTGAAGACTCACAAGTGAGTATGGTGCAAGATGAATCGAATGGCTACCCCAATGGAAACGGAATACGAGTGAAGAAGAGGTGAGTATTAACCTCTCAGATCCTTTTGAGTATCCTTGACATCTATGACACAAAGATGTCAAGCCTTTGTATATCAAGGCCTTCTTCGATGGGATACAACCGAATCGAAGTCTTGTGGATAATGGGCAAAGAATGAACCTACTTTCGAAATCTTCCTTGAAGAAACTAGGGAAAAGGAACCCAGGTTAATCCCAACCAGCACAACCATTGCTGGCTTTGCTGGAGACAAACAGATGGCTTAGGGAATTTTGCCTATCAACCTAACTGTGGGAACCAGGGACTGCATGACGACATTCTTCATTATCGACAGCAATGCTAAGTACAATGCTTTATTTGGTAAAGATTGGATTCACACTAACAAGTGTGTGCCTTCCTCTTTGCATCAGAAGATAATGATGGCTTTGGGCAATGAAGAGACAGAAGAAATTGATGCAGATTCTCAACCCTTCATAGCCTATGCAGACTTCGCAGAGGCCAAATTGTATATTGAGGAAGTGACACCACTCAGTATACTATGAAAACCTGATGGCTCAGCTGAAGTGACGGCTGATGAGGAATTGGCACACTTGAAGCACTTAGTCCAGGAGAGTGCTGAGGAAGAGGTTGTCGTTATGATGACAATGATGCTCGGTTGTAGGCAAAGGATGAAGCATAAGAAGCCAAGTCTTTGGCTCTAATTAAGCTCTCAATATTGGATGTAAAATCAATAGTCCGGAAAGTACAAGAGCAAAAAGAAAGAAGCCATGATAATTGGTCGCAAGGTGAGCAAAGAATAAAGCTAGAGTTTTGGCCCTTGATAAATACCGTGCATTGGACATTGAAACAAAAGTCCGTGAGATACAGAAGAAGAAGCCTTATGGACATGACTTTGTCTATGAGAAGGAAGGTAAAGATGTTGAATCAAAGAACTCGGGAGCGTAACAAAGCAACAAAATTGCTTCAAGGCGTATGAATCAAAGAAGGAGCTTCAGTAAGTTCTCAGATACAAGACCCCTTAGAAGAAGTAAATTTAGGGGAAGGTTCTATACAATAGTCCACCTATATAAGTGCATGGTCGAATGCTCTTGACAGGACCAGTTGTTGGTTGTTTTGAAGAAATATAAAGATTGTTTTGCATGGTCTTATAATGAACTGTTAGGATTGGATAGGTCATTAGTAGAACATAGGCTCCCTATGAGGCCTAATTTCAAGCCACACAAGCAAAAACCAAGAAGAATGAGTCCAGAAGTGATTCAAAAAGTTAAGGAGGAAATTCTTAAACTACTCAAGGCAGGCTTTATTAGGACAGCCAGGTATGTTGAATGGCTATCCACTATTGTGCATATAGTTAAGAAGAATGGTAAAATGAGGGTATGCATTGATTTCAGAAACTTAAATCTAGCAACTCCAAAAGATGAGTATCCTATGCCTATAGTAGATTTGTTGGTAGACAGTTCAGCAGGGTATCAAATTTTATCAATGATGGATGGGCACTTTGGTTATAACCAAATCTGCATTGCAGAGGAGGATGTCCACAAGACAGTATTCAGATGTCCTGCGAATATTGGCATCTTCGAATGGGTTAAAATGCCATTTGGCCTAAACAATGCTAGGGCTACATATCAGAGGGCTATGAACACTATCTTTCATGACCTCATTGGAGGGTATTTAGAGTGTTATATTGATGACATTGTAGTGAAATCCTAATCCATAGAAGGGCATCTGTTTCACTTAGAAGCAGCTTTGAAAGAATAAGAAAGTTTAAGTTGAAACTCAATCCTCTTAAGTGTGCTTTGGGCGATTATCCGAAACTTCTTGGGCTATGTAGTACACAAGAAAGGAATACAGATTGACCAGAATAAAGCCAAAGCCATCATTGAAGCCAAACCTCCATTAAGTAAGAAAGAATTACAAAAGTTCCTTGGGCAGGTTAATTTTCTTCGAAGATTCATTTCTAATACTGTAGGGAAAACTAAAATATTTTCTTCCTTGTTAAGGCTAAAAGATGAAGAGGAATTTGTGTGGACAGCAGAGCATCAAATTGCTTTCGAAAGAATCAAAGCTTACTTGGCCAACCCTCTAGTGCTGATGCCACCAAAGGGTGATAAGCCCTTGAAGTTGTAAATAGCTGCAGCAGAGGATTCATTGGGAGCTTTCTTAGCCCAAGACAATGAAGAAGGCAAGGAGCAAACTATTTATTACCTCAGTAGGTTTCTAAATTCTTGTGAATGTAAATACTCAGCTGTAGAAAAGCTGTGCCTTGCATTGTATTTTGTTGCAATGAAATTAAGATACTATCTTTTGCCTACAACTGTCTTGACAATTGCAACCATAGATTTGGTTAAGTATATGTTATCTAGACCTATGTTGAGGGGGAGAATTGGCAAACGGATACTAGCCTTATCAGAATTTTATTTAGAATATGTTTCCCAAAAAGCAATAAAAGGACAAGTTTTAGCTAATTTTTTTGCAGACCATCCATCTTAAACAGAAAGCCAAGAGATAATGGAACTTGGTATGGCTAGTGTTGAACCATGGCAAATGTTGTTCGATGGATCAAAAACCAAAGGTCTAATTGGAATTGGTGTGGTAATTAAGTCACCACGATGAATAGAAACCACACATGGTTTCAGAGTGGAAGAAATTACTTGCTCCAATAATCAAGCTGAATATGAAGCCTTAATAATGGGACTGAAAATTCTCATTGGATTACAAGTTCATGCGGTTGACATATTTGGAGATTCTCAATTGGTGGTTAACCAAGTTTCTCAATTGGTGGTTAACCAAGTGAAAGGGATTTTCAAATGTCAAAGTATAAGCATGTTGCCATACTATGTTGTTGTATTACAACTCCTTTCTCAATTTCAAACAGCAAATGTAACCCATGTCCCAAGATTCTTGAATAATAGAGCTAATAATGTGACTTAGAAAGCTTCGAATTTCAAGAGAAGTGATAATGCTCAAAGGGACATAATCCAAACAACATATCAGAAATTAATACCACCCTTAAATAAAAGGAATGTGGTCCCGAAGTCAATCAAAATAACTTACAAGAGCAAGATTGGAGGCATCCGATAATGCAAGATTCTGGTTGGCCCATCTTCAAAGGCCAGCAAAAATTAAATTGCTATCTATGCAATACATGATGTATGGTAATGCTCTCTACAAAATGGGAGGAGATGGTTTATTGCTGGAATGTTTAGGCTCAAAAGCAGCATTGACAGCTATGTCTAAGGTTCATGAAGGCATCTGTGGTGCTCATCAGCCTGGTGTGAAGATGAGATGGTTGCTTCAAGGCATTCCTATTATTGGCCAACTATCTTAAAGACCGCATAGAATATGCAAGAGGTTGTCAGCATGTCAAAAGCATGGCACAAGAAGGCATGTGCCCATAATCGACCAAGATGTAGTAGTGAAGCCTTGGCCATTTAGAGGATGGGCCATGGATATGATGGGGAAAATACACCCACCCTCTTTGAAGCATCATTGTTTCATTTTAGTGGCCACGGATTACTTCACTAAGTGGGTCAAGCTAAGCCATACAAGGTCAGAGACGAGACCGAGGTCATTGGATTCATTAAGGATTTAATCCATAGATTTGGTATCCCGCAGACTATAATCAAGGATAATGGACCAGATTCGATGGGAAAATGGTAAAGTCTTTTGTGGCAGAGCTTGGAATTAGCCTTGTTAATTCTACTCCCTATTATGCACAAGCCAATGGTCAAGCTAAATCATCCAATAAATTCTTGAAAAAAAGAATGTAAAAGGTTGTGGAAGACAATCCTAGAGATTGGCATAACTTATTGTTAGATGTATTATGGGCTTATAGAACTTCCCTAGGGTCAAGCACAGAAGTCACTCCTTATGCCTTAGTAAATGGGCATGATACAGTGTTACCTGTGGAAATTAATGTTAAGTCCTTGAGGGTAAGATGCCAAGACCAGTTAGATCTTGAGCAATACCATCAGAGTATGTGCTTGGAGTTAGAAAGCATAGAGGAAGCTAGAATTCTGGCATTAAATAGCATTCTTTTTCAAAAGAAGAAAGCAGCCAAAAGCTATAATAAAAAAGTCAAACATATTGGTTTTGATGAAGGTGATTTGGTATGGAAAACAATACTCCCAATAGGAATTAAAAGCCATAAGTTTGGCAAATGGTCACCTAACTGGGAAAAACCATATCAAGTTCATAAAGTCCTGCCTTTTGGAGCATACCATTTGAGAAATTTGAATGGATATGTACATCCCAAAAAGATTAATGGCAGATATTTGAAGGCTTATTTTCCAACTATATGGGAAACATAAGGAATAGAATAAATGTTAAGTAAAAGAACATGAGAATATTCAAATGATAAATAAGAATTTGCTTTTCATAAAGAGTTGAATACACTCTGCCATAAATTAGCCCAAAAGTCATTACAATGTCTCAGTTGTTCTTTTACAATGGATGTTCTATTCTTAAATGATGAGAACAACTGGATGGCTGTGGTCATTTCCTGCTTTCGGTCGGCCAGTCCTTGATTGGTAATCTGTAACTTGGTGTCAGTTTGGATTAAGGCCTGGTTAACTGCGGATAACTCCTCTTCAAGTTGAGCTTTCTTCTCCAGTAGTTGAATCCGAAAGTGGGAGACAGAGGAATGTTGTTCCTTTAGCTCTGATACTTCAATATGTACTGTGGAAACAAAGCTCTGGTCTTTAACCAATTTCTCCTCTGCAGCCTTGGCAGCATGGCAAATGTTGATGTAAAAGTCAATAGTGGCTGCTGCTTGAGATAAATGACTTGAGACATTCATGTCGGATTGCTCAATGATTTTACAGCACTGAAGGAAGCCATTTCTTATTATAGGCCTCTGTAAAGCCTCAAAAGGGACCTCGAAAAAGATGTCACTAGCTCTCGGCACGTGTCCAACTCTATCAGAAGCGTAGAACTCTTACTATGGGTGGAAAAGCCCTCAAAAATTTCTAGCAAGGAATCACCAGATCGATGGCTCAGTCTCATCATTAGCTATTGGAGAGGTGGAAGGTATGTCGAAGAGACTAGCTAATCTCACTTCGAAGATGTCTACCTCATCCATAGACATGAAGGGTGCAGAAAGAGCTTTGGTAGAAGGCACAAAGGACTGCATAGGGATAAGAGAAATGGGTGGAGTATCTTTAGCAGTTTCTTTGGTTCTAGCCACCAATCGATCGAGGAAAGAGGGTCTGGAACTAGGTAGAGGTGATAAACCATGAGTTGGAGAGCTACTAGTACCCTCTATAGAAGAATTAGCTACCATCAAAGAGGAAGTAGTAGCTAAAGTTTCCTTAGGAGGGGAAGGAAAAGTAAGGCTCGAAAGAGAACTAAATTGAGAAAAATCAAAAGACAAATAAGGGAGATATGGGGTTAAGCCAGAAACAAAAGGAGCAGGAATACTTGGCCTTAGAAAGGGTATAGAAAATATAGGGCTTGGAAGTGGTAGAATTATTTGAATGGTCTCCACATCTTGAGTTTGTTCCACTTCAACTGAAATTGAGGAAGTCCTTATTGGAAGAATAGGCTCATTAGTTGTTGCTGTAAAAGAAGAAGTTCAAAGTAATGTCAAGTCTCAATACCAAGAAATTGACAAGGAAAAAGAATAGAGACATGAAAGAAGTTACTTGTTTCAGAAGTGGTAGCAACAATGGGAGGGCTGCGAAGAGAATAGTGCTCAGCAATATGCTGCCTCCTTGCAACTTCTCTTTGGATTGCAGCAGCAGCAGAAGCTTCATCTCCTAACAGTTGTTGCTGCCGCCTTTTTTCAGCTCTCTGAAAAACAATTATAGCCTTAGAATGTTCCTGTTCTACTGCCTTGACAGCTGCCTCATGAATAGGGTCTTCGACCAAATCAGAAGGAGAGACAATCATCTTCCTTCTCTTTTTTCTCTATATTGGTATTGCCTGCTCCTTCTCAATTTCTCTCTCTTTAATCTAGGATTCAGATTCCTCAGAAGTGAGTTCCTCTGCTAGTTGTCTCATGAGTGGGATTTTTAACCAAATCAGAAAAAGAGACAGTCATTCTCTTTCTTCTTTGTAAGGGTGGCTCTTGCTCTTGATCTGCTTCTTCTTCTTCTTCTTCTGCTGATTGAACTTCAGGTGCTTCCTTTTCAAGATCAGGTAAAAGTTTCCTTTTCTTCTTTTGCTGTTTGCTCCTGAGAAGATTTAAAGCTTGGGTCTTCTGAGGAGAATCTCCCTATGAAGCACCCGCACCACCTTCACAAAAAGAAGAACTAAAGATAAGGCTGAAAAGCATTATAAATAAGGCAAAAAGAGAAAAGACAAGGGTATATACCTTTCTTCGAGGCCGCCCGAGTAACTCTAGGAGGAGTTGAGGTAGCAGGAGTAGACTGTATGGTGGCAGGCACAAGAACTGAAGTGGTAAGAGCAATGGAAGAAGTAACAACTCCAGCTCCTTTGGGTTTGGATTGGGGCACATCCAACACCATTAATAAGTCTTGAGGAGGAATGGCTAAGTATACCTCCATATTGGTTACCCACCAGTTTTGGCACCTTTTTAGTAGGTTGACTTGAGGAATGAAAGGGACATATTCAAACTCAATCAAGTCCTATATAAACTTAGAAGTTGTTTCTTCTAGTCTGGACCTTCGAACCTTTAAATCCCTCCTGGTAAGACTTAGATTGGTGTTACTGCAGAGAGGTATTGGGACCCCTTGTGAGAAGCCCAATTGTCTAGCAAATTGAGCAGGACAATAGGGCTCAGCAATGCATTTAATGCATTTTATTTTTAAGTGTGACAGCTTAAAATAATAATAATAATAATAATAATAATCAAAGCAACGAGAGATTAAAAGTGGAGTGTAAACATTACTATTTTCACTTCAAATTTAAAAAATCATATCATGTATAATGTTAAATAATAGAAATAAATTTTTTGTGCATTTAAGAAGAGTGACGCAAATTGAAACAAGATTAGTAATCATTAAGCCGTTACCTAAGGTCCTTAAAAGGAATTTTATATTTTTTCTTATAAATTTTAATCGGATAAAATCTCATTTATGTTTGGCTTAACATTTCGGGAAATGTTTGGTAGCTCTAAAATAACCTCCCCTAATCCCCCTAATTTCCTTTTTAGGAAACTGTTTCTTTTTTTTTGAAGTTTTTTCTTACTTGAAATGGAAATTAGGGGGATTAGGGGGAGTGTTTTTAGGGGGATGTAACATTTCAAAAAGTCTTAATTAATAACTAATTAATTCTATACCAAGTCAATAACTATATATAAATATATATTTTAGATTTGAAATAATCTATTTATTTATCTATCTATTTATATAGGAAAAAGAGTTGTGCCTCGAATTTCTTTCTCCCGTATGACCCGAATGCCTAAAACGACGTCGTTTTGGGCATTCTAATTTTTTTTTTCCTTCTTCTTCTTCACGCAGTCGACTGAGCAGAGGGAGAGGGAGAGAGAGGGAGGAGGAGAGTCGTCTGCTCACCACCGCCGTTGCCTCGTCGCCGCCGATCGTCTACTCACCACCGCCGATCGTTGCAGCACCACCGCCGTCGCCTCCGCCTCCTCTCACTGGTATGGCCCCCCTCCAGTCCACTCCTCCTCCTCCTCCTCCCTCTTCTTCCTTCTTCTGCTCTGAAAAAAAAAAAAAAAAAAAAGAAATTTAGGGCATTCAGGGGAGCTCAAATTCGAGCTCCCAATCGCGATTGATTTATATATTGGCCTTTTTTGGGAAGTTGAGGAAGTTATTTTAGTTTTTGACTATTTTAATAAGTTAAAATATTAGTATTTGGAAAGATGGTTGAATTTTTTTGTAATTAGATGTGATATTTATGAAAAAAAAAAGTTAAATAATTATAGGTTTGATGTTACATTTTGTCTTATTAACTATTTTAGCCTATTTTATCCTTTTGTGAATTTTAGCCCAAAAAAACCAATTTTTGGCTTTCCAAACACTCCTATTATATGAGCAAAATGAAGTTTTTAGTGAAAAAAAAATATGAGAACTCCAAGTGCTCAATCTAAATTTTTTGATTTTTTAATTTTAAAAAATAACTAATAAATCACACACTCTTTCTTGGACAAATAATGCATTTTTCATTCCCAAAATCATTCTTTCATTATATAGTCAAACAAACAAGGAGTTTTTCAATTAAAAATAATAATTATTAAATTATGCACTCACATAGTTTTTCAAGTAAATAGTAATAATTAATAAATCATACACCGAAAAATATTTCCCTGTAAAATATTTTTTATTAAAATATTTTAAATTATTCACCATAAAGCATAAAATGATTTATATAATTAAAATTTTACAACATATTTTTTTTCTCACCATGACCATTACTACTTAACAGACATATCAAAACTTATGCATATAGATGTAGAGATTTACACATGTTATGATTGAGAAATTTATGTTTATATTTTTCAATTTTAAATAATATATATCTATATTATATATAATTACAATTCAATAAGGTTTTGTTAAAGTTCAAACCCTCAACTATTTTTTTTAATTTTAATTTTTTTAATAATGAAAATACTAAAACATTAATATATTAACAAATATGGCAAACTAAAATTACAAAACTTATAAAATGAAATGTATTTATATTTTATTATAAATACAACTTTTGTAATTTATTATTTAATTTTTATTAATTAAATTATGACTTTAATTAATTATAATCATTTTCACTACATATTTTAGATAAATTTTATATTATTATTTAATTTTAAAAAATAAATGCTTATTAATTACTTATATCTATGCATAGCATAAGTAATATGCTAGTATCTTATACGATGCTAAATGATTTTAATACTAAGCAGCATTGTGTAAATGATACTCGTAATAAATATAAGTTGCAATACATAATTGTCGTTTGGCAAAAAAAAAATTTAGTTGGCATTTTAGAGTTCAAACTTTTTAGCTTGGGATTAAAAAGTTTGTTTGACAATTTTTTAAAAATTTTTTTGACTTTTGTAAAAATATAAAATAATTATAATATAAATATAAATATAATATTTTATCTTATTGATTTTTTAAATTTATTTTATCTTTTGTACCTTAGTCAAACGTAGTTATATTAACAATTTCTATCAAAATAAGGTCAAGTTTGGAAAAACTAAATAAGTGTACTTTTTGACTTTTTTATGAAATATGGGTTGGATTTGAGTTGGGTTTGAAGTAATGTGTTAGAGAGGTAATGTGACTTAAATAAAATGATATGACTTAAATAGGATAATGACTTTCTGACTTTTTGGATTTTTTTTAGGATGCCAAACTTGGCTTGCTATATTTCACACGTGAATTTTTTAATTAGATTTTAATGCCTTGTTTGGGGTGAATTTTAATAGCACATTTTTTTTTTTAATCTTTTTATCTCTTTTAGTCATATTATTCCTCTATTTTTTTAATATATTTTTTCAAAAAAAAAATCAAAAATACACTTATATCTTCCGCCAGAAGTCAATAAATAGTATTTGTACCATCCGCCCTTTGTGTACTCGAGGGATCGCTATGCTGTCAAACCAATTTACTCCCAAACATTTATAAAACAGTACTATGTCCTGTGCTCATTTGAATGATATTTAAAAGATAGTACCTTTCTTATTAAAAAAAATAAAAATAAATTACACTTATACTCTTAAGATTTAAATTTAATACATATTACTTTTAACATTTAAAAAATTACATTAATTCTTAATCATTGTAATTATTTATATGAAATTAATGTTGATATAAAAGAAAATATTGGATTCATACACTATCTATTTTCTTATTTTGCTTTACTTTTTTTTGTTTTTTTTTTCTTTCATTTACTTTATTTCTTTTTAAAATATAATTTCTTTTATTTTTCTACTAGGATTTATCACTTTTTAAATAAACAGAAGGTTGTGAAAAATGAGATTATTAATTACAGGAGTAAAAATATAATTTTTTAAATATCAAAAAATAATATGTATTAAATCTAAATCTCAAATACTGACAGTGTAATTTACCAAAAAGAAAATTATTTGTCTAGGACATCTAGTGAAAAACATGCCCCTTAAAAGGTCCATTATAAAAAGTATTGCCCACTTTAGTGAAATGTTTTTGAAATCGAGTGTCATTGAATTCGGATCGTCGGTCGCACTCCCCTGTCGCCCTTCAAAACGACGTTGTTTTGGAGGGTTTTTTTTTTTTTTTTCTTCTTTCTCTTCGGTCTGTGTTTAGTTTTTGAAGAAAACCAGAGGAGAGGAGAGGGGAGGGGAGGGGAGGGGAGGGGAAGAAGAGAGAGAGGAAGGGAGAAGAAGAGTTGAATCAAAATACATAGACAGAATTGTTTTGGTTTGGGTACCATCACTCTCCCTCTCTCCAATGTCCGATCAGTGAATTCAATCAGCACAGAATCGAGATCTTCAATCGCCCAAGTGGGTTTTCTCAATGCCCACAAAAATGGAAGCTCCGATTTCTCAAGCCCATGAGCGATCTCGTGAATTTCTTCTTTGTTGAGTTTACACTCACTCCCAAACCCAACAAAAAGAACCGATCTGGGTTTCTGATAATCAAGCCATTTGAAGATTCGAGTCCAATTCTCATCTCTGGTTCGTTTTTGAGCTTTATTCGATTTCAATGGCGGAAGCAAACCCACTGGAATCACAGGCTTTCCAATGATCTGCTCGAACAAGCTCAAATACATATATTTGCAAAACTCTTTTCCATTTTTTGTATTCACCACTTTTTCATTTTTTTTAGATCAAAGGATCCAAAAAAAATATATACATTTGCGACAAAGAAAAATATAAACAGAATATGAGATGTATGTATATATAAACAAAATATATACATTATAGATCTCCAGATCTGCCTCGTTTGTTTTTGTTGTTATGTTTTCTGAGGAGAAGTGGCTTCTTCAAGTACTTGGAGAATTTCTTATCTTCGAAAGCCGATTCATCTGAGCTCTGTTGCTTCTGGGTATGAGAGGACTCCCTCTTCTTCTCCTTCTCTCTCTTCTCCTCTCGGTTTTCTTCAAAACCAAACACGCATCAAGAGAAAGAAGAAAAAGAAAAGGAAAAAAAAAACCCTCCAAAACGACGTCGTTTTGTAGGGCGGCAGGGGAGTGCGACCGACGATCTGGATTCGAGTGTCATTACCCCCCCAGGGATTATTTACCCATTGTCCGATTCAGATGAATGATCATATTGACCAGAATTTATGTCCTGCTGGAGGAGGCAAAAAATCGCAGATTCAGCCTGCGTTTGTTGTGTTTTGTAATTATAATTTGAGAGTATAAGTTGTATTTTGAGTTTGTAAGGTTTGTAATTATGATTTGAGTATAGAAAATTTATTTAGTAAAGAGTTTTGAAAATAGTTTTGAGAAGAGTTTTAATTTGAGTGAGGAATTGTTGATGTGACATTTGATATTTGATACAAAAATTTATAACTCATAACTAAATATACAACTCAAAATTATTTTAAAGCACATAAAAAATTTTAAAAAGTTCAGAAAATATTTTTTTCGATTTTACAAAAATTAACATATCAATTATAAATAATAAAAAAAAATTCACTATTCCGGTCAACCGGCCGGACGACCGGCCAGACGTCCCATTAGGCCAAATTTTGAAAAAAAAAATTCTGAAAAGCGCGACTGCTGCAGAGAACTCTGCAGAATTTTAGAAACGTGTTTCCAAAACACGCTCCAAACACCATACTGAAAACACAGTGTAGAATCATATTTTGAAAACGCAAACAAATAGACAGTTTTTATGATTTAAATTATTTATTTTATTAAAATTTTGTGTGTATCCAAACAGCATACGGAAAACACAGTGTAGAATCATATTTTGAAAACGCAAACAAACAGACAGTTTTTATGATTTAAATTATTTATTTTATTAAATTTTTGTGTGTATATTATTTATGAAAAAAATATTAGATTGATCTAATAATCACAAATTTTTTAGGATAAATTATAAATACACTCCTGAGGTTTGATTAAAATACGAATCGTTCTTGTAATTTTGAAAATTACATTCCATCCCTGAGGTTTCTAATTTCATAACAAATCTCCCATTTTGATAAATCATCAAGTCAATTAATAGTTTTTAATGATGTTAAAAATATGTTTCAATTAATAATTTAAGAAATTTTATTATTAAATAGGAGAGTATTTATGAATTTCATTATTTTAGTTAATTCAGTTAAATAAAAAATTCTAACAAGGGGGCATTTGTAATTTTTCAAACAACAGGGGGTAATTTGTATTTTAAACAAATCTCAGGGGGTGTATTTATAATTTATCCTCTTTTTATTTAGGCTATGTTTGGGAAGCAACTTTGGACTAAAATAGTCATATAGGACAAAATAGGTTATTTTAGTCAAATAAGACAAATCCAACCTATACTCATTTCATTTTTTTCTCTCATAAGAATAAAAAAAACTAAAAAGCCTATCCAAACGATACTTTTTAGTCTCAGGCTAAAAAAGTCAACTCACATCCCAAACAAAGGCTTATAGTGTTTATCTTATAATAATAAGGTGTTGGCTTCTGTGTAGTCCTTAATCGGACTAGACCGTGTTGTTGGGCCCGTGGAGGCCCACCACGGGTCCCATTTTGATAATCTGAACCATTCAATGTGTAGAACTCGTCGAGTATTATAAGCCTCTAAAAAATCACGTTAATCGGATATCGGTAGCTATGTAATCAAATCAGATTTTTGTCAACTGTTAATTTATTCACCGTCCATTTTTTTTTATACAAAACTGATTTGATCACATAGCTACCAATATTCGATTAATGTGATTTTTTGGAAGCTTATAGTACTCGACGAGTTTTACACATTCAACGGTTCAGATTATCAAAACGAGACCCGTGGTGGGCCTCTATGGGCCCAATAGCATGGTCCAGTCCGATTAAAAACTGGACAGAAGCGAAGCCCTAATAATAAATAGTTTATTTCAAAAATATTCTTGTCATCTTTTTTTTTTTTAAAACAAATATGATAAAATGAAAATGGTATAATTATCGAATCAATTTATTTTTTTAGTAAATAATATATATTAAAAATTCTACCAATGAACTATTTTGATTATTAAAACGAACGCATGTGTGCCCTCAAATCTCTCAAAATAATACTGACGTGGTCTATAAGTTTTTATATTATACTTTTTGTTTAGTTCTTTGAAATTATTTATATTTAAATTTTGAAATACAAACTAATAGTAGTAATTAATTTATTATCTTAAAGTTTTGCAAATATGTTGTTTTCAAATAATATTATGATTAATTAATTTAATTCATCATATAATTTTTGACAGAGAACGGAAAAAATAGAAGGGGAGGGGTTAGTAAGAGAATTTATAATCCCTCGCTACTTTTTTTAAAAATATTATTTTATATCTAATTTAATTTTAAAACTAATTAATAAATTTAATTTGATATGAACTATTTTGATTATTTCATTAAAATCTTAAAAAAAAAATAATCTCTTGTCTTAAATTTCTCTTTTCATCAAAATTTATGAAGAAAAAAATTTATTTCAAACGTTGTACAATTGTATCCTCTTAAATTTTTATCAAATTCAATTTTTTTTTGAAAGATTTGATAAATTTTTAATTTGGTGAGAAAAATATTTCTCCTTTAAACAACATTTGATAAAAGAATTTAAAATAAATTTCAACCAGTTCACTTTTTTTTTTTTTAATAATAAATTCAATTAAAATGAAAAAAGTTAAGGATTCGAGATTATTTTGAGAGATGGTTGTGAATCATGATATGGAAGACGAGGCAGGAGACGTTGAAATGGGGGAGATAAACGGAGGGCATTTGGGTACTGTTATATTAGCCTACCCCTCGTGTTATGTATAGAATTAAATAATAATTGATAGGGTCCAAATTTTGTCTCAAGTTGAGATCAAGACTGCATCCCGTCCAATTCGGTCCATGGGGCCTATTTTTTGGGTCCTTTTTGATAATTCGAACCGTTTAATGTGTAAAACTCGTCGAGTACTACATGCTTGTAAAAAATCACATTGATCGGATATCGATAGCTATGTGATCAAATCAGTTTTGTATTAAAAAAAAAATGGACGGTGAAACAATTAACGTTTGATAAAAAACTGCTTTGTTCACATAGCTATCGATATCCAATCAACGTGATTTTTTACAGACATATAGTACTCGACGAGTTCTACACATTAAATGGTTCGGATTATCAAAACGGGACCCGTGGTGGGCCCCCACAGGCCCAACAGCACGGTCAAGTCCGATCTTGGACTGGACCAAAGCCACTGCCTAATTGATAAATTTATTTTTAAATTTATTAAAAATAATTTTAAAAACAAAAAATAAATAATATTAAGTAAGTTTTAACCTTTTTTTTAACAAAAAAAGTTTTTGAAATTAACTTTTTCAAATGGTTTTTTGAATTTTTTAAGAGATAAAAAAATGGATTTTTATTGATAAATTCATTTTAGCATAGCATAGCAGTACAGTAAACAGTAGGTCTTGAAAGACCGAACAGTCAATGATGGCCATCAATCAGTAAACAGCAGTGGTTCCAACAAGGGAACCTATAGAGATCTTTGTAACAAGAATACCAAGAATCAGTAGTTGCTAAGGATGCCACTGTCTGATTCATAATATAGGACATACATTCATTCGATTAATAGTAGCAGTTTAGTAACAAGATGCAGTTCAATTGTTCAGAAGATAATCATTTTTTAACATATCTTTACACAGTTGTTACTCACAGAGTTCTGGGCCACAATAAGCTAGAGAGCGTCTCCAGTCGCCAACCCTACATAGTTAACAGATCGAACACACACTAAGCTACACAGTTGGGAAAGATAATAACTTAATCCCTAATTGCCTCGGTGTGTTCTACATCTATATCTTCATTAAGATGCCTTAAACTAGGCCTAAGAATGCCTAGGATGGAATGAGGATGCAAAGATGCACTTTAAAAGTATTTTCAAAATTTTTAGAAAACAAAGGTTCCACTCGAGCGTAGGTTTCCCCGCTCGAGCGGACATGCAGACAAAGGTTTCCGCTCGAGCGTCACTTCCCACGCTCGAGCGGACTGCAAAACATGGTAAAAGTACTGGATGCTCAAAAATCACGCTCGATGGGCGCTCGACATCCGCCGAAGAAGACATAGTCCCGCCGGCGTCAGTTGTTCCGCTCGAGCAAACTCCAATACAGTGCAATGTACTGAGAGCACGAATTTCCCGCTCGAGCGCCATTTTCTTCGCTCGAGCGGGAGTCCAAAATCTGGAATTCCCAGATTTGAACTTCCAAGCTCAAATCAAGTTCAAATGCACAAATTTCGATCTTCTTGGGCTAATTTTCTGGAAAACACTTCAAAATCCATAATATTACATGTTTCAAAGATCAATTTGATAAATCAAAGCCCAAGAGTATTTCAATTAAATCCAATTTCAAACCAATTTTTATGAACATGAAGAACATGCAAACATGCATGAATTTAAACCATTTTAAAGCTTCATTGCTTGCTCAATGAGCTCAAATCTTGCAAAAACATGATGACAACATGAACTATAATAATATTATGAACATGCATGTGAGGAATTATGAACTTACAACCTCAAAACCTAAGAATGGTAACATGCATGCAACAATTAAGCTACAATTCAACATTATAAGCCGTGCCTAGGCTCCAACTTTTAACAATTCTCTAAAACATGCTAGAAGAAGCTCAAATCAAACACAAGAAGGCAAAAGCTCTATCTTATGTCTTGAATTAAAGGTAAAGAGGCTCAATTATGCAATCTCTCTTCCAAATCTTCAAGTCTCCAAGCAATTTTCAAAAGAGAACTTAATTTCTCTCCCTCTACCTCTCTTGGTTGGCAAGAACAAGGAAAATGAGCTGATGAAAAGTGTATGAATGAATGCAAGAGGCTTAAATGTGCATAGGTAGTGGCCCACTCACAATGGCAAAGTTGTAGATAAGCCTAACTCTTTAATTAGTTTTATTTTAATCTATTTTAATCATACTAAATCACTTTTCAGATAATTACACCATAAGATCACATAAAATCTAATTAATATAGAACATTAATCGATTTTATATTTGGCCGCCGATAAGGCCTTCAATTTGCAGTTTAAAGGATAAAACGTGAACAAATAATTTGGCAATCAAATAGATAGAAATGCAATTTAACCAACATACTCAATCAATTTAGTTCCAGATTTCAATCAGTCAGTTTAATATTCCAATTAGTTCAATTACCCATCATGATTAGTCTCAGTTTACAGAAATCAGTAATTAATCAGTAAGTAGTGGTGAGGGTTGTCACAGACAATGAGAAAGAATTTCAGAACATGTTATTGCTTGCTAAATCAATGGGGGTACAACATGTAGAAGTTGTCGTTGAGTTGAAAAGTGATATTGGTCAGTCAAGTAGCTCTAGGTCGCTATGTGTGGGGGTTGAGGAAGAAATTGATGCATTACGGAGATTTTGCTACCATAAGGAGAAGGTGTTGTTGTCAACCCCTTGAGCAAATGGTGTTACGCATGCGGGACAACGGTTTGTTGGAGGTGCACAAGAATTTCGTGATGTTTTATGTAAGTATGCCATCCAATGTGAGTTTCAGTTTACGTATGTCAAGAACGAGACAACAAGTGTTACTGCTGTGTGTGCAATGAGTGAGGAGAGAGGCTGCTTGTGGGCTATACATTGTAGAGTACAACGAGCAAATGATTTTTTTTACATCAAGAGGTTTAGTGATGTGCATAGTTGTGGTATGGATGTCCGAACATCGAAGAATCCGCAAGTTAGTTCGGATTTGGTGTCGAGTATCATATCTGAAATTGTGAGGGACAAGCCGTTGACTCAGCCATGTGAGGTGGTGACTATTTGAAGAGGGATTATGGGCTAGATGTGAGTTACCACGTGGTATGGTTGGGCATGGAGAAAACAAAGGCTATTATTCATGGAGATCACTCATTATCGTTTGACCAGCTGCGGTGGTATTCAGATGTTGTGATGCGTTACAATCCGGGGAGTTATGTCAATATTGACTATGATGTGAGTAGTCAATAGTTTTGTCGTTTCTTTGTGTCATTCGCTGCGTATATTTCTGGTTTCAATTCTTGTCGGCCTTTATTATTCCTGGATGGAACATTCCTCAAAGGAAAGTACAAAAGTAAGCTACTTGCGGCAACGATGAAAGATGGAAACAATGGTTAGTATTTTTTTTAGCTGTCTATTCATGTAAATATTCACATTGAGCAGCATAGTCTGGACATATGACAGACGATTACACAATGTGTTCCACATTTACACTAGTGTCAATGTTTACATCAATACACATTGATGTGAACAACAACAAAATATGACTGATTGAGAAATTATCAGTAATGTGAACATTCACATTAGTATACACTGATGTGAATGTTCACACTTGTGTCTGCTAAAGTGAGTTTATCCATTCTTTGGGCGTTAATGTGAATGTTCACATCATTGATGTTTACGAACCCAAATCAAAAAATAACAATAGTAATAGGGCAATGTAGATATAAATATTCACATGACCTGTTTCCTTTATATTGTTTTCTATTCACTTTTGAATATTGTGAACAGTTGTGTAATGGTGTTGTATTGTAGATCTATTTCTTGTTGCATTTGCGATTGTTGATTCAGAGACCACGGCCAATTGGTCGTGGTTCTTATGAACTTGGGAAGGTTGTTGATGGTAAGCGCGGATTACTTTTATTTCGGATCGTAATCTTGGTCTGTTAGAAGCTATGCCAAAAGTGTTCCCATCAACTCACCACAGTTATTGCTTACAACACTTGAAGAGCAATTTAAGAGACCGGATGAAAGGAATTGATAATGGATTTAGAGATCACCTAGTAAGTAGTTTGGTGACTGTGCTTACAAGCCAACTGTGGTAAGGTTCCATGAAAAGCTTACAAAATTAAAAGAGGAGGGTAAGTAATAAGCACATAATTTTTTCAAGGACTTGGCACCTGAGTACTGGGCAAATTCATACTTCAGGTAATAGTAGTTTCTTAAAGTATTCCATTTGTCAAGTTTAGAATGGTAGTGATGTGAATTTTCAGTTATGTTTTGTGGCAATGTGAAATTTCATATTGAGTTTCGAAGAAATTAAATTCCGTATTGTACAATGTTTGTGATGTTGTGCAAGGGCATGCGTTATGGAGAGATGACATCCAATGCGGCGGAGTCATTTAATAATTGGATTAAAGAAGCACGTAATCTTCCTATCACTCAAATGATGGACATAATTCGTACTCAGTTGATGCAACAAATGTCTGCACGGCGTGACAAAGCAAACAAATGGAATGAGCTTATTTGTTCTACATTCGAAACAATGCTTATGGATTCGTTCAATGACAGCAGGTCTTGGCAAGTTAGCAAAGCTAATGAGGATGTGTTTGAAATTCATTCGATATCATCTGTTACAGTTGATATTGCAAGGCGTACATGTTCTTGCTTCAAATGGAAAATCAACTGATTCTCATGTAACCATGCTGTTATTGCTATTCAGAAGAGCCACTACAATCTCAATAATTGTGTGGAACATTACTTTCACGTACAGACATATCGTGTAGCCTATTCGGATGCTATATTTCCTATACCATTGGTAAAAAAGCCGCATTTTAATCCCACGGACTTCACTATATACCCACCAACTGTGAAAAGACCACTCAGAAGACCGAAAAAGAATAGAATCCCATCAAAGGGTAAGAAACTGAAATACATAAGGTGTGGAAGATGTGATAAGTTGGGAAGCCACAATCGGAAATCATGCAAGGAGCCGATATAGGGTGTACAATTTTTCATTTCAACATTGTATTTTACACGAAATTCTTATATTGATTTTTGAAATAAGACTGTGTTATGTTAGCAAACATTATGTTACAATAAGATTACATTGCGTTGGCAAACATAATAATGCATTAGTATTTGATTTATATTTTATTTTTAATTTTTTAAGGTACCAATCAAACATTTTTATTGTTGTGTTAAGGATGAATACATGATGTTAACATTCACACTTGTGTAAGATAATCACATTATGTGAATAATTGCACATGGGTTGAACTTTTAAACACTATTGTGGTGTGAATATTCACATTTTTGTTACCGTTGACAGCATCAAAGTAGATGACATGAACGTTTACATTAATGTAACCATTCACATCATCAACTCAGAAGATGTGAATATTCATATATGTATTACGAAATGTAATTGTCAGTGTTTGTTGCTAGCAAAAATTAGATGTTATTGTGTATATTATGATGCATGCATGGGCGTGGTGTGAATGTTGACATCGTTGCTGCCATTCACATCATCAAAAGTTACGATGTGAATATTCACATCATCAAATTAGTAGCTGTGAATATTGACTTATGTGTTAAGAAATATCATACTCACAACTGTCATATTGTGTTACAATAATACTTTAAGC
The DNA here is from genome assembly GCA_025200525.1 of Camellia lanceoleosa. Lineage (NCBI taxonomy): Eukaryota > Viridiplantae > Streptophyta > Magnoliopsida > Ericales > Theaceae > Camellia > Camellia lanceoleosa. The sequence goes on along the minus strand of CM045767.1, from coordinate 124,994,884 downwards.
AATATTCACATCCATGTAGTAGGGTTTTAAAACATAAGAATGTATATGATCATTCTGTGATGTGGAAATTCACATCATGTCGTGTGTCAAAAAAAAAAAAAAATAGAATCTCATGGGACATGACCAACACAAAATAAGCCGCAAAATGCATATACATATATTGACTGAAAAATAGCAGTACAAGTAGTGATATAGAATTGATTTACAATTAAGCTAGTCTGCTCCAATATGTCAAATCTATTAACACTAAATTGTCTTAAATGTGGATAACAATTTTGGGTAACAGTGATAGGTGGACACCCCCTGTAACAACGCCCGCGGGGGACCTCGCTACAGTTCGGACTCGATTTTTGTTGCGGTTCCAAATCTTGAACCAAAGAGTCCAAATCCGGCAAATCGTTTTTGAGAAAAACAGATTTTTTTGAAAGAAGTGCCAAACATGGACTGCTTTGCCAGATAACAGAGTCGCCACCTAAATATTTTTTAAATGGGAAATTTAGGAAACCCTAACTCAGTGCCGAAGGCCACGTGTCCGTCATCACCAAAGTTGGCTCGGGAACTTGGGTACGATTAGGGAAGGTCACATCGTGAGCACCCCCTCTCGCCCGGTCAAAGACCGGCCTCTACTAACCATGATATCTGTTTTTGAAAACTTTGTGCGTTCTTATTCCGGTTATTAGCCTAGGTTACTACGTGATGCGCGCAGCAAACAAGTATAGACTGAATCGCCTGAATTGGAACTGAACATCTCATGTTTGTTTGTTTGAAAATGGTTTGATGATGCTACCCACAGGTAGGCTAAAATGCAGATTTGCCACTCTCGAGTGGGCTTTAAGAAAACAATGATTTTGCCACTATCTAGTGGGCTTAAAACAAACAGTTGATGAATTGTCCCAATTCAAGTAACTCAACCTCCACCCACAGGCATTCAAGGCAGTTATATCACATAAGCACATAGCCTCATGGCAAGCATGCTATCATGGCAACACTCACACGCATGCAAGGATGCTAAAGCATAAAACTCACCGAGTACTCCAAGCCAAAACAGAAACTTATTAGAAATCATGCATGATCCTAAGTATACTGTAATGCCTAATGCAACACATGCAGAAATGCAACTATAGCAGGCTCGGCTGTCCTAAACATGGCACGTGAAATGCTACATCTAACATGTATTCAACTTGGAATTGAAGTACAAATGCAGTTTGTATGATGCGCCGAGCCCGGTGCATGCAAAATAGATGAATGAATGTAAACATGCTATCATACTGTATGCTAATTGAAATATGCCCTAATCTAACCAACATAAGCGGGTAAATAAAAGGGAGAAAGAAATGGGGGTTGGAAGACATACATCGCACTCACACACCCTTATTACAGTTATGCCCTCGCGCAGAGGGTCCGAATGAATAATACAGTCCGGAATGAAAGAATATACAGTCCGAATAAACAGATTCTAATTAATTAACAAATTAAATACAAAAGAAGTAAAACTGGCATGCAAGCCAGGGACTGCCTCGCTTCTGATAGATGATGTACGTTGGGCTGCCTGGCGCGGAAATCCACTGGAATGCCCTGATTAGCCTCTGTTTGCAGTATTTCTCGAAATGCGCGCCGGACTCCGAAAAGTTGTTGATCCTCGATTTTGCTGTAACAGAGAGCAGGAAAAGGGCATAGCAATGTATTTTCACAAATGTATGCATGCCTCGATCCTCGTGCCACCAATCACGCATACCGATGCATGATGGCAGAGGAATCGGATTGCACAACTCAATATGGGATGAATGCAGATGAAAACCTAACTCCGTCATGGGTAATCCGGAGTGGTGGTGACTTGGGAATTGAGGCCCGTTCCGTCACTCGGAGTACAAAACGCGTCTCGTTTCCCGTGCAATATGCATGCAATGCAACTAATATACAACCTAGCATGCGCAATGCTTATGAAAATGAGATGTCTCGAAATACGTGCCCACAGGCACGCAAACCGAGGAATGCGAAATGACATGCGAAATGCAATGATGGGCTTATACCAACATGAGGGAGCCTCAGCCACACTCACATAGGATGCCGGAATGATGAAAATGAGATGAAAATGAAACGCCTCGAAAAGCGTGCGCGCGGGCACGCAAACTGAGGCGATTACATGAAATGCAAAGCGGATAAAACCGAAGTGCCTCGAAACGCGTGCCCACAGGCGCGCAAACCGAGGCGATGATGAAAGATGAAAAATCGGATAAAACGCTGCGGCGCAAAGCGCAAACCGAGGCGATGATGAAAGATGAAAATCGGATAAAACCGGCACCAAACGCTGCGCTTAGCGCCGCAAAACCGAAGCGATGATGAAAGATGAAAATCGGATAAACCGGCAGCCAAACGCAGCGTGCCTGCGCGCAAACAGAGGCGATAATGAAAGATGAAAATGGCATACGGAATGCAAATTGGGCTTACGCCAACATGAGAGGACCTCAGCCGCACTCACATAAGCTGCCGTCGGATAAAACGGAGGTGCCTCGAAGTGCGTGCACGTAAACCGAGAAGCGATGCATTAAGGCATAAAATGACATGGGAAATGATATGCAAGCATGCAAACCACTAAATGAAGGGGAAAACAGCCCGAAATGATCTGAAATAACAACCAAGCATGCAATCATCCCGAAATGTGAAATTAGACACCGAAATGGCCTATAGCCATACTAAACATGCAAAATTGATACACGACAGCAAAAACAGTAGCAAGGCAGTCCCAAATATGGCATTTTTCAGTACAAAACAAGGCCAAATTGTAAGCATAGATGGGTCAACATTAGCATGCAAGAATAAGGGCCAAGAGGGGTATTGAAGCAAGTAGTATATACAAACCCCAAATGAACAAACATGCTTCTACAACATTGAAGAGGGCCTAAAAATAAGCACATTTACAGAAGATGGCAGCCCCAAAAACAGAATATAAACATGCTATAAATTCCATGCAAAATGGAGCTCAAAAGAGGTTATAACAAGAGATATGCAAAGCATGCACCAAACAACAAAACTTTATTCATGAAACATGTAGAGGGGGTCAAAATAAGACCCCTTTCAGTTCTGACCAAGGACTAAAACCAAAAGCACAAAAGGATACAAAACATGCAAGAATTAGGGCCCAAAGTGGATTTCAAAGGGAGGTGGTATATGGGATGGCCAAATGAGGTTGAGCCCTTCTACAATGTTGTAGAGGGGCTCAATATAAGCACAAAACCAGTAGGGGTCGGAGCCCCAATTCTCAACCAATTGGAGTAGAGAAATGAATCAAGAAAAAGCCCTAAAAGTTGGTTTTGAAGACTTACCCTTGAAGACTTGTCTTTCTTTGCTTCTTGGCTTGGATTTGTAGCCTCTTGACCTCTGAAGAACACTTCCTTGCTGCTGGAATCGAAGTTGGAATGGTGAAGCTAGGTGTTGGTGAAGAAATCAAGCAAGACTTGAAGCTTTTTTGAAGGTTTTGGCTATGGAGATTAGGGTTTTTGCTTAAGTGTTCTTGAAGACAATTTTTGTAACCTTGAGGAAGGAGCTGTTGGTCCCTTTAAATAGGCACAAAAAGGTGTAAAGGGAGGAGAAGCATCAAGCTTTCCTCCAAAATATCCAGGATGGGGAGATATTTTGACAAAATATCCGGACAAATTTGGAGCAGTGGAAAGCAAGAATCTGGCCGGCCAGTGGTTTTACAGGAGGTGGCGGCCAGCCACCCCACAGTCGGCCACCACTCACCATGGCCGGCCAAAAATGAACAAAAGATTTTACGGCCGACCCGGTATAGAAAGGTGTCCTCCCAAGTGTGTAGAATAAGGCCCCATGGTGAAATCGCAACTCTGAGCGAGTCACAACATAGAGCTTGAAGAAGAGGCCCAAAATGAACTTCACAATTTCGGCCGACCACCAACATTTTGTGTCCTCGGATGTGTAGAACAAGGATCCAAGGTTGAAATTTGGCAACACCGGCGAGAGCCACAACATAGAGCTTGAAGGAGAGGCCCAAAAATGAAACCCAGATTTTCTGGCCGACTAGTAGCTTTTAGGGTTCTCCCATGTTCCCTCATCACAAATATGTAACTTTGGTTGGAAGAAAATACCCCCAAGGTGTTCAACATTGGCCCGGAAGTGAGAAAAACGGGCTCCGGAGGAGCTGATTATCTGGGATAATTGCTGGCCTCCCACCCCCGTGATCTTCTGGTGTTGAAAGCAGAGGTACACCAAATTTGAACAAAAACTAATGAGAAATGAGCTCGGGGCCAAAAGCAAGCAATTGGGATCCGAAAATGGGCCGCAGTCTTGGGAAGTGGCGTCTGGCAGCGAAGTGGGTATCTGCGACCCAGTGTCCCTCGGAATGACAAAAGCAGAGGTTCTGCCAAAAATCGAGAAAAGCGATGTAAAATGAATGCTCGGGGCCCCAAAGCCGTGCGATTAAAGTCAGCAAACTCTGAGCACAAAGTGGCATCTGACCACGATGTGGGCATCGAAGGCCCAGTGTTCCTCGGAACTATAAAAGCAGTGCAAGCCAAAACCGGAGAACTTCGGAGATGGTTGGCGGTCGAGCCGAGGCACCTGACGACAGCCCCGAAAACTCGGCCGAAGAATATGGCCTCTGACCATGAAAAAGTAGCTCCACGGCCACCGGAGATAATCTCTGAGACCACTCCCTTCCCTCGGAAGAAAATAAGCAGGACTGGTTATGGCAAACCGAGACAAGGTAGAGAGAAAGTTCGAATCCGGAGGCGAGGCGCCTGTGCAACTCTGAGACTTCTGAACGAGCACAGTATGCAACATCACCGAGCGCTCAATCGGTGACGTCTGAGTCTTAACGTCAGTCAAAAATGGGGTGTCTACACCCCCACCTATAGGTTTTCACATTGCACTGTCTTTCTATGATTCAGAAAAAGGTGTACTAATGAGTCTCTTATTTGACACCATTCAAAGCGATTTAGACTGTCAACAATTTCTTCACGGTATACATGCGCCATTATGATGTAACAAACTGCAGGCCCGCAATCCACCTTAAAAATGCAAACTTCTTGTTAGATTTTGAAATTTAGGTGTGTAATGGTTGTGGAAAATGTGTATAAATTGATTTTAGGCTTACGAATCTGATGCTTGCTGAGGACAGATGTCTACTGATATGATTGGTTGTGAAGTACTTTGGCCTGATAATTTGGTCCATAATGGTGATGATGATCCGATGTTGTGCACCCGAGCCTCGATGTAGTCCCTCTGCCAACAATGAAATTTCATATTATGCACCAAGCAACATAGTGCATAAGTCCAAGTTCAAATATTACATATCATGACAAGTATTATATGTGTCAACCACTTACCACTATTTGTGCTTTGTCAATATATGGGTCATGTATGCTGGGTCTTGGTCGTAGCGAGTTATAATGCCTCCATAAATTGTCTTTCACATCGTACACAACAATCGTCCAGTGAAAGTTGTCATGTATTGAGAAGATGAAGTATCTCTGGCCTTGATAGTCCTTGATATGTACATCAATTAGTTTATTTCTCTTGTGGGGAGGAGGGGTACTCTTGCATAACTTTTTGCACACAAAGGGCATACAATGATGTACCAAGTATTTATATCAATGTTCAATGTGAATGATGTGAATGTTCACATCTGTTAATTTGTCAAACAGTCATGCAATGTATTACAAATGTGAATGTTCACACCTGTCATATTATGTTGTTGTTAACATTCACATATGTCTATCATTTAAGTTAACAATATAATAAGCATATAATGTTCACTGCGAATGATGTTAATGTTCACATCTGTCAATGTGAATGTTCAGACCTGTCATATTATGTTGTTATTAACATTCACATCTGTCTATCATTTAAGTTAACAATATAAGCATATAATGTTCACTGTAAATGATGTGAATGTTCACACTTGTCAATTTGAATGTTCAGACCTGTCATATTATGTTGTTGTTAACATTCATATCTGTCTATCATTTAAGTTAACAATATAAGCATATAATATTCACTGTGAATGATGTGAATGTTCACATCTGTTAATGTCAATGTTCACCCCTGTCATATTATGTTGTTGTTAACATTCACATGTGTCTATCATTCAAGTTAACAAAATAAGTATATAATGTTGAGATGAACATTCACATCTATTGAACATGCAAATCAAATACTGTTTATGTAAACATTCTCATTAACATCAAACACAAATAAACTAAAAGTGTAGTGGTTACCAAACGTGTGCTTGTAAAGATAAATGCCGAATCCTCCAAACTTGGATTGACTAGCCCTTGTAGTTTGAGTAGAATTTCACCATATGTATCTATCACCTATACAAACAAAGGAGTGGCAATACATTATTTACAGTGTCTTTACAGTGTGTGTGTGTATGTATGTGTGTGTGTGTGTGTGTGTGTTTTGTACACATTTACGATTGTTATACGTTGTTGTGTATTGATTCTTCCTTGATGATGTATATGATGTCATCAAAATACACGTCTCTAGTCTTTGAGTCCCCTTGCCACACAAGCAACCTATGCATTGTGATTACAAAAAACGTTAATGTCAACATTGCACATTTATGAAATGATCTAATCTAGTAAGTACATATGTGAAGCTTAACATCAGCATAAAAATATGTATGATCACTTCCTCATCACCGCTGTTCTTGTGCAAATTTTGGACCTTCTACTTGTTGAGTTTGCTCATGTTGGCCCAAACCTTCAGTTTGTTGTTCAAGGTTAACTTCTTGTACTTTGTTAGGTGCTTTTTTTGTGGATGTTTGTCTAAATCTTGTACAATTTGGATTACATGGGATTGCTCTTCAGCTCCCTCTTTCCCTTTCTTTTGACCAGGCAAGTTGGGGTATTGAAACTCATCCAACCGGTGCTCTTTCCTTACCTTCTTCTTAATGCGCTTTACCCTAGATGGTGGGCTGAGAATGTGTTCTAATGCTGTAATGGGATACTTCTTAAAATTTGTCATGAGCCTTTGTGCTTTGACTTGAGTGATAATGTAGACGGACTGATCATCATAAAGGTCTTCAAGAATTGTTTTTTCACATTCCAAGTTAATGACCAATTTTGTCAACCGCTGAATTTCTGTATCTTTCCACTCCATGCAATTCTTGATGTCTATGTCCATATTGGATGGGCCCGATTGGTCAAATAATTTGGCTTCAATGGCAGCAATCACCCTTGCCCTCAACTCCCACGATTCTTCCAACTATTTGTATTTTGCTTCCCATTGTCGTACGAAACCCCAAGCTTTTTGGTTTTCTTTTATAAGTACATCCACAATGTCCGGCTCACTTGGTTGTCCTATGATGATACCTCTCTCAGCATTGTGGTTGTTAAAGCTGGTGTTGATGTCATGTTCAACATCATTTAGGTCCATTGTATCACCAGAAATTCCATCGCTGTGGTCACTACCTTGATTGTCTTTGCTTTCATCGTCATTGCTTTCATCTTGCTTTGCTGGTGCACTCGACAAAACCTCAGGTTTGGGCTCCACATTCAATTTGGTATGATGGTACATCTTTGCTTCAGTTGAGGATGCCATCATTTCCGCCATATACCTCTGATTGGAAACATTATATTAGTTACATAGTTTCTTGTCTCACTATGTGAATGGGCACAATATTTTTAGTTGTATTTCTACCTCATTTAAACTAAGCTTCGCCAAAGATATGAACTTCATGTTGGTATGTAAGGCTGTGAGGTCCTACTTCACACACCGCGGAATGGCATTAGGGTTGCAGGGTTGTAAGATTGTTGTATGCTCACATAACCAGTACTGAAACAAATAACAAACATCAGTAATGTGAATGTTCATATCAATTAACACTGATGTGAATGTTTACACCGGTGGCTAGTAATGTGAGTTTGTCCATTATTGAACAGTAATGTGAATGTTCACATCATTGATGTCAACTTCCACACCATTGCCTAGTAATGTGTGTTCCACATTTGTTTTGGTGCTAACATGAGGAAAACACTAGTATCAATATTTACATCAATACACATTGATGTGAACAACAACAAAATATGACTGATTGAGAAATTAACAGTAATGTAAACATTCACATCAATAAACACGATGTGAATGTTTACACGATATCTACTAATGTGTGTTTATCCATTATTGAACAGTAATGTGAATGTTCACATCACTGATGTCAACTTCCACACCATTGCCTGGTAATGTGTGTTCCACATTTGTTTTGGTGCTAACATGAGCAAAACACTGGTGTCAATGTTTATATTAATACACATTGATGCAAATGTTCCTAACATTCCACACTGTCGTGAACATTCACATCAGTGTGTACTTATGCCAACCTTGCCACCAGTGCGTACCGATGTGTATCACATTTGTTTTGCTGACAATATGAGTGGACAGACCCCGTAAATGTTCATATTAAATATAAAATAAGATTTATAAGATTTACCATTAACAACATAACACATACGGTGACTCGCCCTGATTTTTCCCAGTTTTGGCCCACTGACCCCATCAAGGTTGCCTGGATGTTCTCAACCCAGTCATACTCGATCATGTTGTCTAATGGGTCCATGTATGAGTAGAACGCCCACCCAATTGTTTCTCCGAGCGTGAAAAAAACGATTTGACACATGCATACATACAAACTAATCTTGCAACCTCTTCATTGTCTTGTTTCTTTGTGCCCTTTAATGCTTCGTTCGAATTTTCGTATTTTTGCGGTAACCGACTAACATCCTTGTACATTCGGTGTATGATGCCGGCCGTTGGTTTTGCACCATAAGAGAGGTCCATTGGCTTGGTGCCGCAGTCTACCCCAAAAATAAGTGATACATCACTTCTAAAAATTGGAATCTCTTGTCCCCGGTGTAAAACCTCCTTTGGGTGGCAGATATGTCGCACTATCGTACAATGACATCATCATATTTCATGCAATAGTTGAGGTCAACTTCATTACTGATCAAACAAATAGTGTTTTCCTAAGGCATTTCAATTGACCATTTGTAAATTTTGTAGCCTTCAATAGTTTCACCAATCCAGTGATATTTGACCGATAGTTGACCTTTTTCATGTTCACTTGCTCGAGACTAGCTGTTTGATCGGGTTTGCCTTTGGCACGCGATTCCTCTCTCTTTGTTTTGCCATCAAATCTACGGGGAAAACCTGTTTGTTCAAATAAGAACATATTTAATATTACTGTTCATAAATGAATAGTGATAATAAGTGTAAATAGTATGCCATGTGAATAATGGGATTGTGATGATGAAATAGTATGTGAATAGCTGGTGCAAATATTCAGATGAAGAGGTGATACACCACATGACAAACCAAAATTCACATGAAGAGGTGACAACAGTCACACATTACAACTATTAAACTAACACGATGTATACACGATGTTAATCTTCACATCATTACACTTATATGTTTGAATGTGAATGTTCACAGTTAAATATATGGTGTGAATATTTAATGTGAATGTGACAATGTGAATATTAACATTATATTCACAATGTAAATATTAAAATTATATTTAGAATGTTACAATATGAATATTAACATTATGTTCAGAATGTAAATATTAAAATTATGTTTAGAATGCTACAATGTGAATATTAACATTATGTTCATAATGTAATATGAACAACAACATAATATGACTGATTGAGAAATTAACAGTAATATGAACATTCACATTATTATATCTGTTGATGTGAATGTTCACATTAGTGTCTACTAATGTCAGTTTATCCATGTGGGGACATAATTTTTGAATGACAACACGTGGCCGAGGTGGCACTCGGCTAGGCCGAGGTTATCTACTGAGATACCTGAATCCGAGATAAGCGAATAAGGGACAAGAGTTCTAGAATGGGAGAGAACTTCAGTTTGGGTAAAGATAAGACTCTTAGAGAGTTTATCCCAATCCTACTGGAAGTCCAAGATTAGCAATAATCCTAAGTCTATTGAAGCTAAGCTTCTATTGGGACTAAGTTTGTATTAGCTATAAAAAATAGGCACCCTCATGGGTCTATGGTATGGTTTTTATTCTGAATAGTGAGTTAAACACTTTTTTTATCTTTGAGAGATAACTGACTTGATCGTCGGAGTGCCCCCGGGTGGACGAACCACCGCCGGAATCTTTTCTTTCTGTTGCCTGTCGTTCGGGCTTAATCTATTCTGCCAGTGTTCTCCAGCTGAGTGCTTAGCTGGCAATGTGGTCGGAAATTGACACACACAATCCAGTAATTAACAGTAATGTAAATGTTCACATTATCGATATTTACAAAATCAATTCCAAAAACAACAATAGTTATAGGGCAATGTAAATATATACATTGGTGATCACATTATGTTATAATTGGCTAAAAAACAGGGGGTGGAACCAACAACACCCAAGATCACCAACTAGTCTGACATTGATGTCACATTGTGAATATTTACATCATATTTCATCACATTTTTTAGTGAAGATTGGGGTTTTTATAGACATCAACAATCAACAATATCAACAATGACAATAATGTGAACATTCACATTATTATATACTGATGTGAATGTTCACACCAGTGTCTAGTAATGTGAGTTTATCCATTAATGAATAGTATTGTGAATGTTCACATCATCGATGTTTACAAAATCAATTTTAAAAACAACAACAGTAATACGACAATGTAAATATATACATTGGTGATCACATTATGGTATAATTAATTTGAAAAAGCGGAGGTGGAATCAACAACATCCAACAACACCAACAAGTCTGACATTGATGTCACAATATGAATATTTACATCTGTTGGCTACATATTTTATATAAGCCAATTACAATTCAACACGTGGTAGAATAAGGGCAATACGGGAAGAATATTTAAGTCTTCGATCATGATCGTATACGTGGCAGTTAGTTTTGGTTCTTACGAGATCTGAGTAGCATTGGATCGAAAGAGATGCAAAGTGATGTGGCTTTACGGTTACTCACATTCAAATTCAAAATTAAGAGGAAGCCTAGCGCAAGTGATGGCATAGTGGAGCTAATCATAAGGCAACATGATCGCGATCATGGAGAAGCAATGACGGTTGAAAATGCGATTCGATGGTCATTCTTGAGAAGTATAAATAGCGAAGGTCGAAAAAAAGCCCCAAACTCGGATCTAGAAACCGGTTTACTTTACATTATTTTCCGGTTTACATTTCTTGTTCTTTACATTTTCTGTACTTCAAATTCCTGCACTGCATTTCGTTCATAGGAGTAGATTTCAAGTAGATTGTTGCTGTAAACCTCTACGTGGCTGATTCAGATCATTGTAAGTCTTTCATTTTGCTTAATGAAATACTACAACTGTTCTTTATTTACCCATTGTTTGTTTAATTCTCCTAACAAAGCCACCAGTAAAAGTCCTTTGCATTGAGACTGAAAGAACTAAAACACAATCGTCTGATAATTGGTTGGCAATTAAATTTCTATAAGGACTGATTGATCCTTGCTGGCACGCTCATAATTACAATAATAACCTTCAAAAGCCAAAAAGCCAACATATATTTTTGGCACGCCCAGTGGGACTAATTGAAATGGCTAGACGTAGGAGACAAGGAGAAAATAAACGCTTGGAAGAAAGTGTGGAAGGAGAGGTAGAAGTGCCTAATCCAGAGGATAATGTGATAACACATCTTATGGAAGCACCCAGTTCATCAGAACCTATGGTCAAACAGACCAGCACTTCGAAACAACTACCACATGTTCATAATATTGGACGAGGCCAAGGAATTGGACCATTCACTGTTCCATCTACTCAGCCAATAAATCATGTGGTGGCCTAGTAGATGTTATGGGATAGCTGTTAATGAACACAATAGAAAGATGGGCAACATCCTTTTTGGATCGAATGAATAACCATCAACCAACAAACACAAGACACATGGAGGAAATTTCAAATGTTCCTCAACAAAGATTGGCTAGAAATAAACAACCTATGCAAATTAATGGACATTCTAATGGTCAAACTAGTAATCAAAACTATGAAAGACCATCACCCTAGTCTTGGTATGAACCTATTTCGAGGCCTATGGCGAGTCAAAATGCATTAGTATATGGTGAAGCCATGCAAGTTGGTGGATTTGGCCTAGTACAAGAAAATGGCATAAGAATGGTCCCAAATCCCATATTCGAAGCCATACCTGGCACGAGGGGATTTACTAATCCTTTATTCGAATTTATGCCCGGGGGGTTGGAAGGTTTTCCTATAAATGGAAGAGACACAACACCTATTCCAGCACATTTCGCAGGTCCTTTCGCAGAACAGGCTCAAAGGGGTTACCCACACCCCCAACAGCAACCGGCACCACAGGGACAACTAGTCCCAAATATACCACCTTATGGACCAAGAGGACCCCAAGCACAAGGTTGTCCACCAAACCCTGTGTTTGTCCCTCCAGTAGTGGTTCAGCAGGCACAAAATATGGTTCCTAGGGACCAAATTGCTGATATTGTTAGAGAGATGTGTGGACCGATGGCTTGGGGGGTCCAGACTCCTGTGTACAGGAAACCGTACCCAAAATGGGCAGATAGGGTACATGAATACCCAAGAGGTTTTAAGATACCAGATTTTGCCCTTTTTTATGGGAATGGAAACTAGTCAACAGTGGAGCATATTGCTAGGTTTGCTGCTCAATGCGGTGAATTTACTAATAATGACTATATGAAGTTAAGATTATTCCCAAATTCTCTAACTAGGAGAACATTTGTATGGTATATTAACCTTACACCTGACTCTATCCAAACTTGGCAACAAATGGAAGAGGCATTTCATGCCCAATTCTTCCAATCGGACGAGAGGTTTCCATGGCAAACTTGGCAAGATTGAGTCAAAGGCACGATGAGAAGGCTACTCGGTTTATTGCTAGATTTAAAAGAGCTGAAACAAATGTAGGGTCATCCTACCAGAACTAGAATTTGTGAGATTGGCTCAAAATGGCTTAGAGTTTAGGCTTCGAAAGAAGTTTGATTCAACTGAGTTCAGAGACTTGGCGGAACTAACTTATAAGGTGTCTAGGTATGAAGCATTACTAGAAGAGGAACAAGATTGAAATAATGCATCATACAAGACATATTATAGAGATCCTAATTATGAGATTGATGCAGCAGAGATTGTGGGGAAAGAACCTGCGATCTGTGAGGCATTAATTCATAAGGATACAATAATTGACCAGTAGTTTAAAAAGAAAGATCTTCATAGGAAATATTCTTTCGATTTACGAAGGTAGATGACATTTTGATCATTTGCTTGCGGTCAACTTCCTTAAGTTACCAAAGAGTCAAAATCCCATCTCGGATGAACTTAAAGGAAAAGTGTATTGTAAATGACATAATTCTTGGTCTCACTCGACTAAAAACTGTATTGTTTTTCGAGACAGGATCCAAGAACAAATTCAAAAAGGAAGTCTAAAATTCCCAACTAAAGTAGAAAAGGCCATGGAGATCGACAGTAATCCATTTCCAGAAGTTGGAGAAAGTGCAGCTAATGTTGTTGTACCAGACTTCCAGAATTTATCTTTACAGGAATTGGAAGAGGTCAATGTGCAAATGCATGTTGCCAGCCAGGCTACTGTTAAGAAAGACACTAGAAGTCTGCCAGTTGTTGGACAAGGCTCTACAAGTCAGGGAAAAGACTCTGATGAAGAAGCACTGGATGATGATTCCTTAGAGGCAACAGTTATCCAAAGAATGTGTCCCAGGTGTAGGTTGAGCTATAAGTGGCTGAAAAGGCTCCCGATTGATGGGAAGCAACACTACAGGGATGCGCAGAGACGTCCTAAACCAACCAGTGCTTCTAACAAAAGGCCATATCCAACTACTCCCTGGCAGCAGCCATTCATGGCTGAATCAGCAGCTACTAGAGTGCAATTCAAGGGTAAGAGGCCTCTACATGAGTCCAGACCTACCAACTATTACAGAGTGGAGAGCAATCATCCTGAAAGAAGAACTGAAATAAGCTCAAGTTATGGGATCAAAGCCAGAAATTGGCCCCCTAGACCAGCCTTACATAAGATGGAAAGTGACCACCTTCGTGGAAGGCCTGAATTAGGCCCAAAACAATAAGTCAGGGTTAAGCAATGGCATTCACAAGCAGCTTCAAAACTGGATCCGAAGTAAGAAAGAGACATCTCAACAACTGAATTGAGGTGTTCATGGGTACCTGGAGTTCCAGATTGGTTTGTCATGCAGAACAAACCTAGGGAGATACCTGCCCAAAGAAATGCTATTAGAGATCAAGGTAGGATGGTTAAACCTCCCCTGGTGGCCCCAAATAATTGGGTGTTGCTAAAGCATCCAAAAACAAAGGAACCAAACATGGTCCCCGTAATTTCTAGATCACAAAGGAGGAAGATTCAGCTTAAGTACACTCAGTACCAGAAAGATCTGAAAGAAAGTGAAGAAAGCTTTTCATTGGTCCAGACAGAAGGAAAGAAGAATCCAAAGTCAGACCATACTTCAAAACCAACTCTACAAGACAAAATAGATTGCAACAAAGAACAGTTAGCCAAAGTTTACTATGATCTAAAAGCTAGAGAGAGGTCCAGCATAGCAGGATTGAAGAAGGCTTTGATGGAGAGTGATAGCAAGATAGAGGAAGAAGTTGGCCTAGGCCAAAAGAAAGAAGTGATTGAGGAAGAAATGTTCGAAACCTTCATGGCTGAACATACATTTTTGGTTGAGAAGCCAGTCGAAAAAGACCATTCGAAGGAGTTTGTTAGTAATGAAGTGCCAGAATGCAGCATGAAAGATGCTTCTGAAGTAACTGAACAAGGAGGCCAAGAGGAGAAAAAGGCATAGCCAGCCATCCAATTTGGCTCGTTTCCTCTAGTATCAGTGAATATGGTACATATACTACCGCATGAGTTCCAAGCTGAAGATGAGAACCAAGAGGGTCAAGAAATGGACCCAATTCCAGTCTCTAGTGAAGACTCACAAGTGAGTATGGTGCAAGATGAATCTGGAATGGCTACCCCAATGGAAACGGAATACGAGAGTGAAGAAGAGGTGAGTATTAACCTCTCGTATCCTTTTGAGTATCCCTTGACATCTATGACACAGCATGTCAAGCCTTTGTATATCAAGGCCTTCTTCGATGGGATACAACTGAACTGAGTCTTGGTGGATAATGGGGCAGCAATGAACCTACTTTCGAAATCTTCCTTGAAGAAACTAGGGAAAAGGAACCCAGGTTAATCCCAACCAGCACAACCATTGCTGGCTTTGCTGGAGACAAACAGATGGCTTAGGGAATTTTGCCTATCAACCTAACTGTGGGAACCAGGGACTGCATGACGACATTCTTCATTATCGACAGCAATGCTAAGTACAATGCTTTATTTGGTAAAGATTGGATTCACACTAACAAGTGTGTGCCTTCCTCTTTGCATCAGAAGATAATGATGGCTTTGGGCAATGAAGAGACAGAAGAAATTGATGCAGATTCTCAACCCTTCATAGCCTATGCAGACTTCGCAGAGGCCAAATTGTATATTGAGGAAGTGACACCACTCAGTATACTATGAAAACCTGATGGCTCAGCTGAAGTGACGGCTGATGAGGAATTGGCACACTTGAAGCACTTAGTCCAGGAGAGTGCTGAGGAAGAGGTTGTCGTTAAGGATGACAATGATGCCTGGTTGTAGGCAAAGGGATGAAGCATAAGAAGCCAAGTCTTTGGCTCTAATTAAGCTCTCAATATTGGATGTAAAATCAATAGTCCAGAAAGTACAAGAGCAAAAGAAAGAAGCCATGATAATTGGCTGCAAGCAGGAGCAGCAACAGGCTAGAGTTTTGGCCCTTGATAAATACCGTGCATTGGACATTGAAACAAAAGTCCAGGAGATACAGGAAGAAGAAGCCTTATGGACAGACTTTGTCTATGAGAAGGAAGGTAAAGATGTTGAATCAAAGAACCTGGGAGCAGAACAAAGCAACAAAATTGCTTCGAAGGCAGAAGGAATCAAAGAAGGAGCTTCAGTAAGTTCTCAGATACAAGACCCCTTAGAAGAAGTAAATTTAGGGGAAGGTTCTATACAATAGTCCACCTATATAAGTGCTTGGTCGAATGCTCTTGACAGGGACCAGTTGTTGGTTGTTTTGAAGAAATATAAAGATTGTTTTGCATGGTCTTATAATGAACTGTTAGGATTGGATAGGTCATTAGTAGAACATAGGCTCCCTATGAGGCCTAATTTCAAGCCACACAAGCAAAAACCAAGAAGAATGAGTCCAGAAGTGATTCAAAAAGTTAAGGAGGAAATTCTTAAACTACTCAAGGCAGGCTTTATTAGGACAGCCAGGTATGTTGAATGGCTATCCACTATTGTGCATATAGTTAAGAAGAATGGTAAAATGAGGGTATGCATTGATTTCAGAAACTTAAATCTAGCAACTCCAAAAGATGAGTATCCTATGCCTATAGTAGATTTGTTGGTAGACAGTTCAGCAGGGTATCAAATTTTATCAATGATGGATGGGCACTTTGGTTATAACCAAATCTGCATTGCAGAGGAGGATGTCCACAAGACAGTATTCAGATGTCCTGCGAATATTGGCATCTTCGAATGGGTTAAAATGCCATTTGGCCTAAACAATGCTAGGGCTACATATCAGAGGGCTATGAACACTATCTTTCATGACCTCATTGGAGGGTATTTAGAGTGTTATATTGATGACATTGTAGTGAAATCCTAATCCATAGAAGGGCATCTGTTTCACTTAGAAGCAGCTTTGAAAGAATAAGAAAGTTTAAGTTGAAACTCAATCCTCTTAAGTGTGCTTTGGGCGTATCATCTGGAAACTTCTTGGGCTATGTAGTACACAAGAAAGGAATACAGATTGACCAGAATAAAGCCAAAGCCATCATTGAAGCCAAACCTCCATTAAGTAAGAAAGAATTACAAAAGTTCCTTGGGCAGGTTAATTTTCTTCGAAGATTCATTTCTAATACTGTAGGGAAAACTAAAATATTTTCTTCCTTGTTAAGGCTAAAAGATGAAGAGGAATTTGTGTGGACAGCAGAGCATCAAATTGCTTTCGAAAGAATCAAAGCTTACTTGGCCAACCCTCTAGTGCTGATGCCACCAAAGGGTGATAAGCCCTTGAAGTTGTAAATAGCTGCAGCAGAGGATTCATTGGGAGCTTTCTTAGCCCAAGACAATGAAGAAGGCAAGGAGCAAACTATTTATTACCTCAGTAGGTTTCTAAATTCTTGTGAATGTAAATACTCAGCTGTAGAAAAGCTGTGCCTTGCATTGTATTTTGTTGCAATGAAATTAAGATACTATCTTTTGCCTACAATTTGTCTTGACAATTGCAACCATAGATTTGGTTAAGTATATGTTATCTAGACCTATGTTGAGGGGAGAATTGGCAAACGGATACTAGCCTTATCGAATTTTATTTAGAATATGTTTCCCAAAAAGCAATAAAAGGACAAGTTTTAGCTAATTTTTTGCGAGACCATCCATCTTAAACAGAAAGCCAAGAGATAATGGAACTTGGTATGGCTAGTGTTGAACCATGGCAAATGTTGTTCGATGGATCAAAAACCAAAGGTCTAATTGGAATTGGTGTGGTAATTAAGTCACCACGATGAATAGAAACCACACATGGTTTCAGAGTGGAAGAAATTACTTGCTCCAATAATCAAGCTGAATATGAAGCCTTAATAATGGGACTGAAAATTCTCATTGGATTACAAGTTCATGCGGTTGACATATTTGGAGATTCTCAATTGGTGGTTAACCAAGTTTCTCAATTGGTGGTTAACCAAGTGAAAGGGATTTTCAAATGTCAAAGTATAAGCATGTTGCCATACTATGTTGTTGTATTACAACTCCTTTCTCAATTTCAAACAGCAAATGTAACCCATGTCCCAAGATTCTTGAATAATAGAGCTAATAATGTGACTTAGAAAGCTTCGAATTTCAAGAGAAGTGATAATGCTCAAAGGGACATAATCCAAACAACATATCAGAAATTAATACCACCCTTAAATAAAAGGAATGTGGTCCTGGAAGTCAATCAAAATAACTTACAAGAGCAAGATTGGAGGCATCCGATAATGCAGTATCTGGTTGGCCCATCTTCAAAGGCCAGCAGAAAAATTAAATTGCTATCTATGCAATACATGATGTATGGTAATGCTCTCTACAAAATGGGAGGAGATGGTTTATTGCTGGAATGTTTAGGCTCAAAAGCAGCATTGACAGCTATGTCTAAGGTTCATGAAGGCATCTGTGGTGCTCATCAGCCTGGTGTGAAGATGAGATGGTTGCTTCGAAGGCATTCCTATTATTGGCCAACTATCCTTAAAGACTGCATAGAATATGCAAGAGGTTGTCAGGCATGTCAAAAGCATGGCACAGTAAGGCATGTGCCCATAACTGACCTGCATGTAGTAGTGAAGCCTTGGCCATTTAGAGGATGGGCCATGGATATGATGGGGAAAATACACCCACCCTCTTTGAAGCATCATTGTTTCATTTTAGTGGCCACGGATTACTTCACTAAGTGGGTCGAAGCTAAGCCATACAAGGCTGTAGACGAGACTGAGGTCATTGGATTCATTAAGGATTTAATCCATAGATTTGGTATCCTGCAGACTATAACTGTTGATAATGGGACTGTATTCGATGGGAAAATGGTAAAGTCTTTTGTGGCAGAGCTTGGAATTAGCCTTGTTAATTCTACTCCCTATTATGCACAAGCCAATGGTCAAGCTAAATCATCCAATAAATTCTTGAAAAAAAGAATGTAAAAGGTTGTGGAAGACAATCCTAGAGATTGGCATAACTTATTGTTAGATGTATTATGGGCTTATAGAACTTCCCTAGGGTCAAGCACAGAAGTCACTCCTTATGCCTTAGTAAATGGGCATGATACAGTGTTACCTGTGGAAATTAATGTTAAGTCCTTGAGGGTAAGATGCCAAGACCAGTTAGATCTTGAGCAATACCATCAGAGTATGTGCTTGGAGTTAGAAAGCATAGAGGAAGCTAGAATTCTGGCATTAAATAGCATTCTTTTTCAAAAGAAGAAAGCAGCCAAAAGCTATAATAAAAAAGTCAAACATATTGGTTTTGATGAAGGTGATTTGGTATGGAAAACAATACTCCCAATAGGAATTAAAAGCCATAAGTTTGGCAAATGGTCACCTAACTGGGAAAAACCATATCAAGTTCATAAAGTCCTGCCTTTTGGAGCATACCATTTGAGAAATTTGAATGGATATGTACATCCCAAAAAGATTAATGGCAGATATTTGAAGGCTTATTTTCCAACTATATGGGAAACATAAGGAATAGAATAAATGTTAAGTAAAAGAACATGAGAATATTCAAATGATAAATAAGAATTTGCTTTTCATAAAGAGTTGAATACACTCTGCCATAAATTAGCCCAAAAGTCATTACAATGTCTCAGTTGTTCTTTTACAATGGATGTTCTATTCTTAAATGATGAGAACAACTGGATGGTCATGGTCATTTCCTGCTTTCGGTCGGCCAGTCCTTGATTGGTAATCTGTAACTTGGTGTCAGTTTGGATTAAGGCCTGGTTAACTGCGGATAACTCCTCTTCAAGTTGAGCTTTCTTCTCCAGTAGTTGAATCCGAAAGTGGGAGACAGAGGAATGTTGTTCCTTTAGCTCTGATACTTCAATATGTACTGTGGAAACAAAGCTCTGGTCTTTAACCAATTTCTCCTCTGCAGCCTTGGCAGCATGGCAAATGTTGATGTAAAAGTCAATAGTGGCTGCTGCTTGAGATAAATGACTTGAGACATTCATGTCGGATTGCTCAATGATTTTACAGCACTGAAGGAAGCCATTTCTTATTATAGGCCTCTGTAAAGCCTCAAAAGGGACCTCGAAAAAGATGTCAATAGCTCTAGGCAGCTGTCCAAGTCTATCAGAAGCGAAGAAGTCTTACTATTGGTGGAAAAGCCCTCAAAAATTTCTAGCAAGGAATCAGCCAGAACTGATGGCTCAGTCTCATCATTAGCTATTGGAGAGGTGGAAGGTATGTCGAAGAGACTAGCTAATCTCACTTCGAAGATGTCTACCTCATCCATAGACATGAAGGGTGCAGAAAGAGCTTTGGTAGAAGGCACAAAGGACTGCATAGGGATAAGAGAAATGGGTGGAGTATCTTTAGCAGTTTCTTTGGTTCTAGCCACCAATCGATCGAGGAAAGAGGGTCTGGAACTAGGTAGAGGTGATAAACCATGAGTTGGAGAGCTACTAGTACCCTCTATAGAAGAATTAGCTACCATCAAAGAGGAAGTAGTAGCTAAAGTTTCCTTAGGAGGGGAAGGAAAAGTAAGGCTCGAAAGAGAACTAAATTGAGAAAAATCAAAAGACAAATAAGGGAGATATGGGGTTAAGCCAGAAACAAAAGGAGCAGGAATACTTGGCCTTAGAAAGGGTATAGAAAATATAGGGCTTGGAAGTGGTAGAATTATTTGAATGGTCTCCACATCTTGAGTTTGTTCCACTTCAACTGAAATTGAGAAAGTCCTTATTGGAAGAATAGGCTCATTAGTTGTTGCTGTAAAAGAAGAAGTTCAAAGTAATGTCAAGTCTCAATACCAAGAAATTGACAAGGAAAAAGAATAGAGACATGAAAGAAGTTACTTGTTTCAGAAGTGGTAGCAACAATGGGAGGGCTGCGAAGAGAATAGTGCTCAGCAATATGCTGCCTCCTTGCAACTTCTCTTTGGATTGCAGCAGCAGCAGAAGCTTCATCTCCTAACAGTTGTTGCTGCCGCCTTTTTTCAGCTCTCTGAAAAACAATTATAGCCTTAGAATGTTCCTGTTCTACTGCCTTGACAGCTGCCTCATGAATAGGGTCTTCGACCAAATCAGAAGGAGAGACAATCATCTTCCTTCTCTTTTTTCTCTATATTGGTATTGCCTGCTCCTTCTCAATTTCTCTCTCTTTAATCTAGGATTCAGATTCCTCAGAAGTGAGTTCCTCTGCTAGTTGTCTCATGAGTGGGATTTTTAACCAAATCAGAAAAAGAGACAGTCATTCTCTTTCTTCTTTGTAAGGGTGGCTCTTGCTCTTGATCTGCTTCTTTCTTCTTCTTCTGGCGATTGAACTTCGTGTGCTTCCTTTTCAAGATCGGGTAAAAGTTTCCTTCTTCTTCTTCTTTGTTTTGCTCTGAGAAGATTTAAAGCTTGGGTCTTCTGAGGAGAATCTCCCTATGAAGCACCCGCACCACCTTCACAAAAAGAAGAACTAAAGATAAGGCTGAAAAGCATTATAAATAAGGCAAAAAGAGAAAAGACAAGGGTATATACCTTTCTTCGAGGCCGCCCGAGTAACTCTAGGAGGAGTTGAGGTAGCAGGAGTAGACTGTATGGTGGCAGGCACAAGAACTGAAGTGGTAAGAGCAATGGAAGAAGTAACAACTCCAGCTCCTTTGGGTTTGGATTGGGGCACATCCAACACCATTAATAAGTCTTGAGGAGGAATGGCTAAGTATACCTCCATATTGGTTACCCACCAGTTTTGGCACCTTTTTAGTAGGTTGACTTGAGGAATGAAAGGGACATATTCAAACTCAATCAAGTCCTATATAAACTTAGAAGTTGTTTCTTCTAGTCTGGACCTTCGAACCTTTAAATCCCTCCTGGTAAGACTTAGATTGGTGTTACTGCAGAGAGGTATTGGGACCCCTTGTGAGAAGCCCAATTGTCTAGCAAATTGAGCAGGACAATAGGGCTCAGCAATGCATTTGTAGGCTCTGGGGTTCATAGTCTCAATGAATAACTCTCTAGGGATCAGAATAAAAGCCCATATATCCTTGTGAGGAGGTGAAGCACAGAACCTATCACTTAGAAAATTCTTCAACCAAGATAGGCTAATAGTAATGGGTTCGAAGGGACGAAAGCTATAAGAAGGAAGGGAAACTGGAAGTTGGTGGAAGAAAGAGAAGTAAAAAGCAAAGGTAGAGGGATAAAATGAAGCATTGGCTAGCCTCATGCCATGAGTAGGAGGGTTTGGCTCAAAAAATTTAAGGCACTTAGATTGTAGCTCAGCAAAATAAGTAAAAAGCCAAAGCTGAAGTATCCAAAATGGACTCCCTTGATTGGCATCCAAGGGTTTCTCACAAAAAAAAAAGAGAACAAGCTCTATATACATGACCTAGAACGTATGGAGCTAAGGCCACCTTTTTCTGTAGGACAAGGGTTTTGGCAAGAGGGGCAAATTCAGGCATGATTATTTGAGAAGAAGTGCAGAAAAGGAATTTGTAAAGCCAATATAGTATGAAAGAAAATAATTCCCTATCAGTTACAGGGCCCTCCCTTCTATTCTCAGTCTTGACAAAGTCATTGTAGGATGAGTTAAGGGAGGGGAAGGAAAAGAAGATTAGTAGGTCAGGATAATCTGGTCCAATGGGGGTACCAATGGGGGACAATCCTAATAGATGGAAAATATCAAGAACAGTAGGGGCCATCATCCCACATCTGAATTGGAAGAAATTAAAGGCAGAATTCCAGAAGCAAAGGGCAGCAGGTATTAAGAAAGGGTCCTCTGAGATAGTAAACCTGGATAGTTGGAGGGTATCGAGAAGGTAGAGCTCTTGCAGGTCCAAAGTCCTATCAGGGACAACCCGATCATACCATTCTTGCCACTCCAGTCTCACCATGGGCCAGCATCGGTGGGGACGGTTCATCCTCCAGGTTCCTCAGTCAAGACCACCTTCATAAAGGAGACAATGGTCTTCTAGACGTGGATATAACGCTGGAAGCTCAGTAAGAATCTCCTTGAAGATGGACCCAAGCACATAGTCTTGTTGCTCATGACGTCGAGGGATAAAGATGCGTCTGTCGATGACGCTTTTCTCACCGGCCTTGTACCTTTCACATTCTACCTCAATGATCCTTTTCAGGGTTACAAACAGGCTCGCACGCTCTACGACTGGTACTTTTAATGAAAAAGAAGCCATTAATAGAAAGCTTTCTCAGAAGAAGAAGTTGGGAAAGGGAGTAGAGAGAAGTGGAAGGTTGGTAGAGATAAAGGGTTTGTGCAATAGGGAAACAAGTGATTTCAGAAAACAAAATAAAAGGGTTTTAAAAATCGTTGTGTCTGGAAAATATATCGTGTAATTCGTAAAGTACTAAAAATACAGATACGAAAAGTTTCCTTCAATATTGATGCTTTTGGAGGGAAAAACACATCCCAGATGTTGATGCCAGCTTCGAAATAAAATATTTGGCTTCAAAACCAGATTTTGGCGCCAAAAGTCAAATAACAACGGCTTTGAAACTAAGAAGCCGGCTTCGAAGCACATTCCATACCTAAGGATGTATGAATGCACAAATATTTGTTTACTTCGAAGGGATTAAAAACCTGTTTTACGTTTCTTAATGAGTGTAATGTCCTTCGAAGCAAAACTTGATACCCCTTAAGGATGGGAATTGGTGTTCGAAACATCAAAACCAATAGTTGGTTTATATATACAGAAATGATTGTCTTTTCGGACTAAAACAGTGCAGCCCTCAAAAGGGGCTTCTATATTTTTGAAAGTATGGACTGTTGTTCGAAGCAAAAATGGTCAATTTAAAACTGATTGATCATACTAACCATGACCACATTTTGGTTATGATTAAATCAAGCTTTAAGGGGCAAGATTGTTAAATTTGAAGCACTGGTCTAAATGAAAATCAGCAAAAACTGTCAACTGTAATCCATAAATTGGAAAAGTTCATGTTGATTTTTTAGTGTTTCATTTAAAACAATTGAATCCGAATTCAAAGGATAAGATTGTTCAGTTCGAAGTCCTAAATTTGCTTTAAAGACAAACAGAGACAAAATCAAACAATGCCAAACAAAGAGAAAAGTCTTAGTTGTATTAAAGCAAAGACAATTACATCGAATGGCCCTCTTTGGGTACAAATTCGAGCTCATAAAAGTAAGGAATAGAATAAATAACAAGATCATGAAATTTGGTCCAGCTATGGTCATTGAATTTTTATTCTTTCTTTATTCAATCCTCTATTTCTTCCAGGATTGGCTGCTGAAGTTGATGTGCTTTCACTTGATAAAAAAGCTCTTCAGCTTTTATTTCGAACGCTGTTTCTTTCAATCCTTGTTCCAGTTCGTCCATATCCAAGTCATCCTAGTACGCAGAGTCTTTATTCTTAAAGTCATCGAATTCTTCGATGAGGTTCTCTGCTTCATACTGGCATGAACTCGAAGGGATGAGAGTTGGTCCAAAGATTGGGTGGTGGTCATAGAAGTCCAATGCCAGTGAAGAAGCAATGAGAGTTGGTCCAAAAACATGTGGAGTTCTGCTTGGGCGATGGGGTTGAGAACATGACCCCGAGTCAGAATATCACAAGCCCATCGAAGGTTCTTGAGAGGAACATTGTCCTCAAGAACATTGAAAGGCAAGTGAGAGAAGGCCGCAAGCAAAAGTTGGGCTTGTTTTCGCTCGGCTGGATTAGGGAAAGGTGGAGGCTTGTAAAGAGGAAAGACCTTATCCGCAGAGAGGGTAAGCCTCAGTCTCTCTGTCCAGCAGGGATTTTGTGGAGGAGGGGGTATGGGAGCTTCCATTTCAAGAGAAGGAACAAGGGCATTAATATAATCGAGCCAGTCATAAGAGCAAAGCTTCGACTTCTGGGCTAAGAACGATGGGTTGTACCCTTGTGCCTCTTCTGGGCGTCAGGTAGCGTGCACTATCTTTGTAGGCATGGAGGATGTGTACCATGTTACAAGCAGATTGTCCTCTAAACTGCGTCGGCGGTCGATGGGCACGTAAGGATAAACCACCGAACTTCGAGCGTCGGAAGGGAATTCTAGAGGATCAGTGAACTTGACAAAATGGTGATTAACTCACTCCCTTAAATCACAGGCCTCAGGTTCTAACCAGCTTGCCTAGTCAGAAGCCCCAGAAGAAGA
Organism: Camellia lanceoleosa; assembly: GCA_025200525.1. Classification (NCBI taxonomy): domain Eukaryota; kingdom Viridiplantae; phylum Streptophyta; class Magnoliopsida; order Ericales; family Theaceae; genus Camellia; species Camellia lanceoleosa. The sequence goes on along the minus strand of CM045767.1, from coordinate 124,969,934 downwards.
AGAAGCCACAGCCTTATCCCATGCAGAGGGTTGTGAATTAGAAGAAGAACTTCCCATATCCATATTCACAACTTTCTGAATCAAAGGATTAAGGGCAACACGTTCGTAGTCCAAGGATGAATTAGAAGAAGAGCTTCCCATGTCCATATTTGCAGCTTTTTGAATCAAAGGATTAGGGGCAATGTGTTCGTAGTCCAAGGGTTGATAATTTGCAAAGGCTTCCATGACTTGAATATATAAAGGTGAGTAAAGGTGGCTAATTAATGCATGGAGATTCTTTCGAGGAGGAATAGCATCATCAGATAACTCTTCGTGTGCTCGATCAATATAGAAGAAAATTGATTTGGCCATAAAAGATGTATCAATTTGTTCGAATACTAAGGTGGTGGGGGTGTTCAAAAGATTGAAAGAGAGTTTAATGCAAATGATGAATGACGGTTGCAATTCTGAAAGAATGCAAAGCCCATGCACGTTCTAAGGCGTGGATAAAAGACCTTGATCCACTAATATCACCAAGTATTGGGTATATTAGTGCGGGGGGTAATGTTGGCTACATATTTTGTATAAGCCAATTACAATTCAACACGTAGTAGAATAAGGGCAATACGGGAAGCATATTCAAGTCTTCGATCATGATCGTACACGTGACAGTTAGTTTTGGTTCTTACAAGATCTGAGTAGTATTGGATCAGCAAAGAGATGCAAAGTGATGTGGCTTCAATGGTTACTCACATTCAAATTCAAAATTAGGAGGGAAGCCTAACTGCAAGTGATGGCATAATGGAGCTAATCATAAGACAACATGATCAGCGATCATGGAGGAGCAATTCAACAGTTGGAAATGCAGTTCGATGGTCATTCTTGAGAAGTATAAATAGCAGAGAAGGCCCCAGAAAAAAGCCCCAGACTCAGATCCAGAAAACTAGTTTTACTTTACATTATTTTCCAGTTTTACATTTCTTGTTCTTTACATTTTTTGTACTTCAAATTCCTGCACTGCATTTTGTTCATAGGAGTAGATTTCAAGTAGATTGTTGCTATAAACCTTTACGAGGCTGAATTAGATCTTTGTAAGTCTTTCATTTTGCTTAATGAAATACTACAACTGTTCTTTATTTACCCATTGTTTGTTTAATTCTCCTAACAAAGCCACCAGTAAAAGTCCTCTTTATTGAGGCTAAAAGAACTAAAACATAATCGTCTGATAATTGGTTGGCAATTAAATTTCTATAAGGACTGATTGATCCTTACTGGCACGCTCATCATTACAATAATAACCTTCGAAAGCCAAAAAGCCAACAACATCATATTCCATCACATTTTTGGGTGAAGATTGGGGGTTCTATGGACATCAACAATCAACAATATCAACAATGACAGCAATGTGAACATTCACATTATTTTATACTGATGTGAATGTTCACACTAGTGTCTACTACTGTGATTTTATCCATTAATGAACATTAATGTGAATGTTCACATCACTGATGTTTACAAAATCAAATCCAAAAACAACAACAGTAATACGACAATGTAAATATATACATCGGTGATAACATTATGATTGAAAAATAAAAGGTGGAATGATATCGCTTACTTTTGTTCCTCATGGTGGGTGGGTACAGAAATCTATGGACCACACTCAGTCGATGGAATACATTCAGTTGACCGACGGGAATTTTGGAACAACAAACCACCTTCCTTCCGATGTAAACCTTCGTAGCAGTGAGATGAAGAGGAATAGAAGTGGTCAACGACAGTGGACGATGGACGATGACGATGACGATGGTGAGGCGATGTGAATCTAGGGTTACGGTGAGGCGATGTGAATCTGGGGTCGACGATGAGATTTTGTTTGGGAAATTTTGTGGATTGAATAGATGGAATCGGAATGGGTTTGTTTTCAGAATCGATTAGACGTGGGAGAAGTGGAGAAAGGGTTATTTCGTCCTTTTACAATTAATGGGCGTAATGGAATATTAAAAAATGGTTTGGGTTTGATGGAATAAAACAGTTACAAATAGGATTTATCAAAAAAGAACCCATAAAAAAAAAAAAAAAAAAAAGCAAACATATTTAGGAATGAGTTTTTTAATTGTATGGGAAATGCAAATATTTTTATTTATTACTTAGATTTTCCATTTTATCCTTCTAAATGTGTACTCACTAACAAAAATTGTTTAGTCTTTTCAAATTGATACAATGATTTTCAAACTTCTTTTTTTTAGTACATGCTAAACCCATTTTAGAACTCTTTAATTTCTTTTTTTAATCAAAAAGATAACATCTCATACATAGCATGAGTTACACAAATTTTATTTTATTTTATTTTTTGTTGCTATTAATGTTTTGTCCTAAGTATTAGAGTTTTTTTTTTCAAATAATCCAAAAAAAAGAAACTATTTAGCGAATTGACCCGCTTTTCAAACTATAACTAACCTTTTTCCAAATTGCATTTTGAAAATGTGATTTTGAAATTGAAATTGCATTTTCAACATGCAATTTCACCTTGAAATTGTATATTAAAAATGCGATTTCACCAAGTCATCATTTTCAACTTGCGATTTTAAGGTGAAATTGCATGTTGAAGATACAATTTCAATTTCAAAATCGCATTTTGAAAAAACGCTTTCAAAAAGTAGGTTAGTTTCCTAAATAGTTTGAAAAGTGGGTCAATTCTCTAATTAGTTTTTTTTTTGGAATATTTAAAAAAAAAAAACTCTAAGTATTATATAACAAATAGATATATAATAATTATAATTAAAACAAATGAATTTTCTAAAATTATAAAAATTCTATTTTCGGTCAAATATAATTACATTATTAATGAAATTCGTAATTATAATTTATCGTACCACAGTTTGTCAAGTGATATAACAATCTTATCATTCTCTCTCTCCCTCTCTCTCTCTCTCTCTCTTTATATTTAAGGCGATGTGGCAAAAAAATTGAAATGAAATATTTAAATTTTTATATTTGTTTCAGTAAGTACATTAGGAATAATATTATCGCATTAGTAAAATTTAATTTGTCAATTGATAGAGTATGATAAATTTAAGTTAATCGTAAAATGTAAGAGTGTTTTTAATTTTTTTTAAATTTAACTTTATTTTTAAGTCATGTTAGATTTATGTCAGTCAACACAAAAACCAATTTGTTTATGTAACTATTTTTTTAATTGGTAAACATACATTGTTAGTAAATTTTTTTCATAATAAAATGTACATATTATGCATATTTAAATGTAATATTTTTTTTATAGTGCTGTAATTATGGTCATAACTTCACTTTAATGCAGACAACTGTACACATTTTTATAATATTTTTAAACAGAATTAAACAAAAATCAATTCTAACAAATTAAACAGATATTTGTTTATGTAAATATTTTTTGAATTGATATTTTTAAACAAAATCGACTGAAGATATAAATATTAAAGTAAAGTTATAAAAATATTAAAGAAAAATTATTACGTAATTTTGAAGTAATGCTCTATACCAATTGTCAATTAACACATATCATGATGTCACAAAATGTTAAAAGTAACAAATAAAAAAAGAAACATAAAATCGATACAAAAAAAAGTATTCATAATGACTTGGTTGGATTTTGATCTGTCACTTTATAATAAAGAGTTCATTGACATGTTTTTATTATATATATAAATGACACTATCACATCATTTTAGGATAAATTTTGCATACAAATTCTGGTGAAATAATATTTTTTCAACCAAAACGAAAATGGTTATAAGTAAAAAAAAAAAACAAATAATGGTTAGTACAGAGTAGATGGACAAATGATACATAAAATATGAAATGCAAAAACAAAAAATGATTAGAAGAAAAAAAAAAAACAAAAGGTGTACTTAAAAGTTGAAAAAAGTCTGCTTAAATAATGTAAGAAACTAAATATTAACTAATCTCCAATTGTCTCATAAAAATAGAGAAAAATTAATGAGTTGCGTCATTGTATGAATGTATTTTTTTATAAAATGAGGAGAGCGTGCATGAATTGGAGGATGTGCATGAATTGGAGGATGTATAATGTATGATGACTAGGGTTTTGGGATAGGAGAAAGAATTGATTAGAGAAAGAGTGCACAAAAAAGATCTTCTTCATCTTTCTTTTTTCTAAATCATAAATCATGATTTATTTATTTTTTTTAAACTTAAAAATTCACAAATTTAGTGTGGAAGGGAAACAACCAAATCAGTTTTTCAAATTAATTATAAGGAAACAAAAATCAATCAAACAAAACAATTTAAATAGATCTGAATTGATTCTTGTTTAATTTATTTTAAAGAATGAAGGATTTTATGTAGAGATTTTAGAAGATGGACAAATAATTGGAAGATCATCAAACCTTGTTTCTATAGTTGATTTAAGGAAATAATAATCTTTTAGGCAATGATCATAGAAGATAGGCTTGAAGATTTTTTATTTTATTTTATTTGTAATTTGAAAATTATGTAAAACATATGAATATTATCTTAAATTGGAAAATAAGAAATTGAGGTTAGGCATGTGGAGGCCTTGGAGGCTTTCTCACTAAAAAGATATGATAGATAGATAGATAGATAGGTAGATAGGGTCTTGTTAATAAGTGCAGTAATTCTATTTTGGATTGGGCTTCTCTTATGTTGAGATCTTCAAATGATAGAATTTGACGGGATTGTAAGACCCACCACGGGTCTTGTTTTGATGATCCAAACTGTTCATTTTGTAGGGCTCTCAATGTATGTTATCCGTGAAAAAAATTAGGGTGATTCGATAATTGTAATCCTTTCATTTTGTTGCATTTGTCACTAAAAAAATGGATACTTAATTTCGAAAATATATTTGTCGTCCATTTTTCTGAAAACAAATGTGATAAAATGAAAAAGTTATGATTATTAGATCGAAATAATTTTCTCATAGATAATATACATTGATAACCCAACAAAATGAACAATTTAAATCATTAAATAGAACTTCTGATGAGCCTTATAGGGCCCTCAAGTTATCTCATGTTGACATCTCAATATGAGAGAAATTCAACCCTTCTATTTTCACACACTAATTCTTCTCTGTTTACGCACTTAATGAAATTTTTTCCTAAAATAATTTCATATAGAATGAAAATATCATATTGAAAAATCTAAAATTCTCAAGATATTAATTTTTTATTGTGTTTCAATTTAAAAAAATGAATAACAATTCTAATCAAACAATCAAATATAAATCGACATAGTGATTTAACGTGGAAAGACCACAATTGGAGCGCCTCCAATTGTGATAAAAAAATCACAGGCCAATGGCATAAAACAATCCACTAAGAAGACAAAAAGAAGTCACACAGGTGTACCCTCAATTATCTAGCGAATTCACACCTAAATTAAACCGACCCAGATGTACCTCTTCCACCACTGTCTTCATCTCAATATTGTCTTGCCCAACGTTGAATCCACAACGTTGATGTCGAATTCACGACGATGAGCCACTCCGGAATCCACCAAAACTTCAAGCCCAAGTTCTCCAGAATCCACTGAAGAACAACTCTCTCTTTTGTGAATAAAAAACAACCAAACCCTTGATGATGTTGATATAAAGTTCACAAATCCATTGATCATTCTTAAAACATCAAGGAAACACTTATAAAACACTCTTCAATATAAAACACTTTGTCTTTTCTTCCTCTCTGAAAATCTGGACAGCTCAAACCCTAAAATAAGCAAACAGTGCACTTTCTAGTAAACTGGATCGCGAAGACCGCTCGTGCGTACACTTCATCGCCCAAGCGGTGTGAGTAAAGATGGTGCAAAACATATAGGCTGACCACTCGAGCGTAACATTCACTACTCGAGCGGTAAACTTGTTTCCCAAAAGTTCAAACACCTTACAAAAATACTAGATGATCATTTTCTTCACTCGAGCAAACAAATGACCACTCAAGCAATCAAACAACTTCAACTACATTACAATTGAAAACTCGATCCCCATACATAGTAAGTGAAGTGACAAATATGAAAGGATTGGGATCACAAACTCCTTTTCATAGGTACAATTCAGGTTGGATTCGCATTTAAACACTCACATCTTTACTGAAACAAAAGAGCGAATAAAATTAAAATTGAAAAGAGTTTTGTCAAACAAGATTACCAATTACAAAAACCTAATAATATCCTTATATTCTTCCACTCAAACCCTAATTCTAAAACACCACAACCATGTTTCATCGCCAGCGTCACCTCTCTCTTCCGACATCCCCTTCCATCTCCTCCTTTCCCTTCTATCTACGACCACCTTTCGTCATGAACCATATGCTCCTACACATATTCCCTGCCGCAAAACCACCTACTTTCAAGGTTGACTGTAGAGGTCTAGGATGGAAGGCGAAGAGCGAGAATGTGATAACCCTGTTCCGTATTATGCTAAATGATCTTAATTATGATTATGATTATATGTTTGATATGATTTTGAGTGATAATTACATGATTATATGTGTTTTTGAATTTCTATTTGTCCACCGTAGGAAAATCTGTTTGATTTTCTACTTTAGAATTTAAATTGAAGGCCTATCGGCCACAGAAATTGAAATTGATTACGCCATTGTGATTAGCCTAATTTTTAAAGCCTACGGTGAAATTTAATTAGAAATTGATTTGGATCAAAATAATTAGATTCAAAATGATTAAATTGGGATAAATTACTTAGCCTTAATCAAATTTGATTAGGCCAACATATATAAGTGGCCTATTTACATTTTTGAGCATTATTTTGAGCTCATTTCTCTCCTTTGGCTGAGATTACACTCTAGAGAGAGTGAGAGTGCTGAATTTAGAGAGAGAGGGAACTCAAGATAGAGAATTGATCAAGGAGCTTGGTGATCTTGAAGATTGACTCAAGATTTAACTATATTTGTGAAGATTGGAGCTCTTAAGTGAGTAAATTCATGAGTTGAGTTTGTAATTTTGTGAATTCAAAATTAAATGGTAATCAAGAACATGAATTGAGTTGATTATGATGAGATTGAAGTTTATATGCACATACATGTTTAGAATTGCCATGAATTTGCATGAGCTAGCATGTAACATGTTAATTATGAAAAATTGAGCATTAAAGCATACATGCAAGCATGGTTTTATTGAGTTTCATGATTACAAGCATCATTGGTGCCATTTAAAATGGAACTGGAGTCAAAAATTAACATGCATGCTTGATTAATGGAGATATGGGGTTTGTATGAAGTTTGAATGCATGGGTTTTGACCATACAAGAGAAATGTTGATTAATTTGAGAATTAGATCATGATTTTGAGCAATTGGCCTCATATTGGTTATGTTCTCATATTATGTAATGTGTTTATGTAATGACCCGGAATCATATGCCAGAATTATTAGTGATTAATTATGCTTAACTATGATTTAATTGAAGATTATCTGTTGATTCTAGAAAAGATCTATTGAAATGACAACTTCGGGACTGAAATTGATGACCTTAATGGGTTCAGAAGATGAAATTAAAAATACCTATGTGATACCGGGAATGTTTAGAACCATTCGAAACGATAAATTGAAGACTGAATATGTCTGAATCGCTAAGCCTTGTTTGGTTCCACGTTTTTGGCACAAATCATTTATGGGAGGTATATAACTTAAGAGATAAGAGAGTTTGACTTCATTGACTCAAAGAAAAGAAAATATCTGGAAAGGAGAAAGAGAGAAGAGAATTCGTGGGTGAGAAAGAGAGAGAGAACCAAGAAGAGGAGAAAGGGAAAGAAGAGAGGGGAAAAGAGGAATCAAGTTTACCCTTGTTCAAATTAAAGCATCAAGGTAAGAAATTCTCTCTAATTTCATGGAATAGAGTGTTGATCTCTGGCATATAGCATGTTAATTTCTAGTATATGGTATGAATCGTGTTTATTGGGCATTTTGAAGGGAATCTCCATGGATGTTTCGAAATGAAGCTTTTGTGCTCAAGTTTATGATTTTCTATTTTACTCCAAGATTTGATCTTCTATTGTTCTATATGGGTTTGATTTGGAAGTTTTGATGTGGATTCAAGATGGGTTTCAAGTGTTTTCAAGTATTTAGACCTTAATTTTCATGATCTTGGAGGTTGAATGTTGGTTTGAAGTCTGGGAGAAGAACCCGCCGAAATTTTCAATCCTTCGGCGGATCGCTTTCGGCGGGATTGCACGCATCCAGAATCTCTGTCTTCGTTCTGATCATTCGCCGAAAGGGTTTGGCCGCCGGCGGGGACCCATTTTTCAGAAATTTCAGGAAATGTTCCAATGAATGTTTTGGCATCCTCATCGCATCTTGGGCATGTTTAAACCTTAAAGAAGTTAAGATAATGAGATTATGAGATGGTAACACCATTAAGAGAATGCATGAATTATGTGAATTGATGATGATATATGTTAAGGAATGTGTTATATGTGAATGTTTGCAGGCCAGATTGAGAAGACTGTGCCATCGGTAACGGGAAACCACTGTAAGTAACATTTCCGTAAAGATATGTTAATATGAATTATGTTTCGAAATGATAAATGATATGTTATGATTTTGAAATGATAAATGTTTTATGTGAACGAATGTCTGTTTGCGAATCTAGTATGGCATCCATAGAGAATTGGGTCATGGGGGCGAGAACATGCAGGCCCATGCGTCATGAGTCATGGGGGACGGCATGGAAGGACAAACCCGTGGCTAGTCACGAGATCTCGTAGACTGTTTGACTGATATAAATGTTCTGTGGCGTATGCCATTACGTATGTTCTTATATGATGACTGATGACCGATTACGTTTATGATTGATTTATATTAAGTTATGAAAATATTGGACTCTGTTCACTGAACCTCTTTACTGTTTTGTTACTTGCTGAGCTTTAGCTCACTAGTTGTATTTATGTATTATAGGTGTGCAGCCGGGAAGTCAAGCCTAGGCGGAGTCAAGCTGAGCCGCCGTTTTGCAAGCCTACCCGAGTTGGTGCCCTGTGCTGGGCTAGGCCGGAAGGCCATTTGTGTTTTGATTTTGTTATGTATTGGTGGCTGACGTTTGTATATGAATTTTTGGTTACATGTTATGTACATTGGTGGGTAACTTAACTCATTTTGGCATGTAAATACTTGTTCATATAAATGCACAACTCTTGGACTATTAATTTTTGTATGTGCTTCCGCGAGCCCTTTTTTTTTTATTTTTGTTTGTACAGTAAGGCCGGAGGTAATTCTGGTCTTGGCGATCACGTTCTTAGGACTTCTAGGCGGTTAGGCGTGACAGTTTATATGTTTTTGTGTCCAAAACTTGAGTTTTGAACCCTTGGACATTGAGTTTGAGCTTTAAGAACAATTCAGGAAATTCCAGAATATGACATGTCCGCTCAAGCGGGAAAAACGCCGCTCGAGCATGAAATGTTAGTTCCCAGAACTTTTGCAGACATTGATGTCCGCTCTAGCGGGGAGAGTCACACTCGAGCGTCAGTCACATGTTTCGACTCTCAGCTCGAGCGTCCAAATTCACGCTTGAGCGCAAAGATGAGGCAATCAGTACTTTTGCAGACCAGAGGGGTCCGCTTGAGCGGCGGAAACCGTAGCCCTGTTTCAGAAATCTTGAAAAATTGTTTTGTGCTTCATTTTCCGTTCCCTTTTATTTCTAAGCACTCTTAGGCATACATTGAGCATTGTAAATGAATCAAGAAGATAAGAAAAATGCCTAAGAGGAATGTATAAGTTAGGAATGGATTGAATAGCTTGTGACCCAATATGTGTTATGTATTGTGTAGGGTCAAGCACAAGGGCAAATCCACCGTCAGAACACTGTGAGTAATATCATAGTAAAGATAATTTCCAGTATGTTATTTTCAAATGCTAATTCTGTATAAGCTCCATGGATTTGTTGATTTGAATTACGGACAAATATTCATTATGCCGAATGATTGGGCTAAAGGCCGTTTGACATGAATAATTGGGCCAAAGGCCATTTGACATAAATGATTGGGCCAAAGGCCGTCGGACATGAATGATTGGGCCAAAGGCCGTTGGACATGAATGGTTGGGCCAAAGCCCATCGGATATGAATGGATTGGGCCCGAGGCCGTTTGATACGTCTGGATCTGTAATCGCTTGATGCACTATATAGAAACATGAATTGGGCCCAAGGCGTATGATGTATTTGTTTCAAATTCCGTTCATGTATCTTCTTTATTTGATATTATTCACCGGGCTTTCGCTCACTCTCATCCATGTGTCTGTAGGTGAGCCAAGATATGTCCAAACCCAGCCTTAGTAAAGTATGTGAGAAACAGTCGAAGTTTTGGAGAGTCAGCCCAAATGTCTCACGCACGAGATTCGTTTTTGCCCTTTTGTTCTTTTGTGATAATTTTGCTATAATTGGCGAAAACATTGGACCACCTTTGTATATGTAAGCTTTAGGTTTGGCTAACTAAGACTTGAATGATCCTGTTGTGTAAAACTTATATGTTATTTCCCTTTTGGTGTGGGTTATTAATGAATATATCTTTGGGATGTTTTGATGTGCCATGTAAGCACAGCTTTATGGACAATTTGTAAGTTTGCTTCCGTTTTGACCCCTTAACTCTGATGAAATATGATTTATTTGGTTTGAGGCCATAGGTAATCTTTTGATTACTGGCCGGTTATGACCTTAATCCATAGGGCGGGTTCGGGTCATGACAGAGTGGTATCAAAGCACAAGTTAATAGCTCACACACTTGTCCAATAGAGCAATTAACATCTAGAAAAGATCTAGGGTGCATTCATGTGATAAGCATGAATCTGAAAGCATCAGGAACATGTTTAAATGCTTCAAAGTGAATGATTATGTACTATAAGTTTGTGGTTTGTTTGCATTGTAAACTATTCGAATATGTGTGCTTTTTAGGATATGCACACTTGTGAATCTTTTGTATAAAGAATAATGCAATTCTAATCAAATGGTAAGAACAAGAGGTGATGAAATAGAAGAGTCTTCTACTGCCAGACTGGATAGAATGGAAAGACTGATTCAGGAAATGGCAGAAACATTGAGGCAACAACAACAGTGGCAACAACCACATCCTCCGTCTCCTCCTCCTTTGCCACCTGTGCAAGACATTCAGAATGATGACCAAATAATCGTTTTCACCAAAGAGTTTAAGAAAATGAAACCGCCACAGTTTCATGGGGGATTAGATCCGTTAAAGGCAGAAGCATGGGTCCTTGGAATAGAAAAGTTGTTTGAAGTGTTTCCTTGCCTAGAAACGCAGAAAGTATTGCTAGCCGCTTTTACTCTTGAAAATAAGGCAAGAATGTGGTGGATGCTAATGCGTGAAAGCAATAAGGATATTGGTTGGGCACAGTTCTTGGAGATTTTCTATGACAAATATTTTCCACAATGTGTCTGTGACAGGAAAGTATCGGAATTCATGGAACTTAAACAAAGCAATATGACAGTAGCAGAGTATGAGGCCAAGTTCACTGAATTGGCTAGATTTGCATCATATGTGGTCTACACCGACTACAAGAAGATGAGACATTTTGAAGGAGGACTTCGAGATGATATCTTAGAAAAGGTGAATGTTCTCAAGCTGGAAACCTACATTGAGGTGCTAAATCGAGCCATAATATCAGAAGCTAACATAGCCAGACAGGCCAAATCAACAACTGACTGGAAGGGTAGTAAAAGACAAGGCTTTTTTTCGAAGAAGAAATTTTCAAAGAAGCAGAATACGGGCTCTTCAAGTACTTCTAATTCTTCCTGAGATACATCTCCAATGTGCAATATTTGTAGTAAAAGGCATTGCGGAGTTTGTTACCGTGTGTTAAGAGCTTGTTTTAAGTGTGGAAAAATGGGGCATATGGCCAGATATTGTAATCAGAACAGCGGAAAGTTAGCTGCTAGCTCCACTGCATTGATCCCGAAACCGGGAAATACTATGAGATCTACTACCACCGGGGATACCGTGAGGCAAGGGAGAGTTTGTGCACTTGTTCTGGGCAATACACGGAATGCTGAAGCCATTGTCTCAGGTACTATCTGTATATACAATCAGGATGTTTTTGTGTTAATTGACTCCAGATCAACACACTCTTTCGTAACTTGTGCATTTGCATCTAGACTGAGTAGACCTCTAGAATCATTGCCATATTTGCTATGTATATCTGCTCCATCTGGGGAATCTGTGTTGTGTGTATCTGTGTATCGATTCTGTGACATGCGTATTGGGAATGCTATTCTGTATGTAGATTTGTTTTCCTTGGATTTTAGACATTTTGATATAATTCTGGGTATGGATTGGTTAACTAAATATTGTGCCACCATTGATTGTGTAACAAAACGGGTTGTGTTTAAACCACCGGAACATGAAGAAATTGTGTTTATGGGTAATGGGGTAGTGCCTCCACCTTATTTAATATCTGCAATGAAAGCATGTAAATTGATCAGGAAAGGGTGCCAGGGTTATTTGTGTTGTGTGCTATCTGAACAAAGTGTGAATATTGAATTTAGTAGTATCCCTATTGTTAGCGAATCTCCAGATGTGTTTCCAAATGAATTACCAGGGGAATTAGTGTATAAGGAGATAGAGTTTACTATTGAAGTTGTGCCAGGCACTCAGCCTATTTCTAAAACTCCTTACAGAATGGCTACAGCCGAAATGAAAGAACTGAAAGAACAATTGCAAGACTTGCTTGACAAAGGGTTCATCCGACCTAGTACTTTACCATGGGGTGCACCAGTGTTGTTTGTGAAAAAGAAAGACGGAACTCTACGCCTGTGTATTGACTATCGAGAACTAAATAAAGTGACAATAAAGAATAAATATCCCTTACCTTGTGTTGATGATTTGTTTGACCAGTTGCAGGGATCACAAGTGTTTTCCAAAATTGATTTGAGATCTAGGTATCACCAGTTGAAGGTGAAAGCAGAAGATGTTGAGAAAACCGCATTCAGAACGAGGTATGGTCATTATGAATTTCTTGTTATGCCATTTGGGGTGACTAATGCTCCTGCAGCGTTTATGGACTTAATGAACCGAATCTTTAAGACTTACCATGATGATTTTGTTGTGGTTTTTATTGATGATATCTTGATATATTCAAATAATAGAATTGAACATGAACACCACTTGAGAACTGTCTTGCAGACTCTTAGAGAAAAGAAACTATTTGCCAAACTAAAGAAATGTGAATTTTGGTTGGATGAAATTATTTTCTTAGGACATGTTATTAACAAAGAGGGGATTTCAGTGGATCCGCAAAAGATAGAGGCAATTGTGAATTGGCCTACACCGACAAATGTAACAGAGGTCTTCAGTTTCATGGGCTTAGCCGGGTACTACAGAAAGTTTGTGAAAGACTTTTCGAAAATAGTCGTGCCTCTTACCCAACTGACACGCAAAGGACAACCATTTGAATGGAACGACAAAAAAGAATTTGACTTTCATGAACTAAAAACGAGACTGACCACTACGCCAGTTTTGACATTACCATTAGGTACAGAAAACTTTGTGATTTTCAGTGATATATCTTATAAAGGTTTGGGTTGTGTATTAATGCAGAATGGAAGGATGATTGCCTACGCCTCCCGGCAATTGAGGCCACACGAGAAAAACTACCTAACACATGACTTAGAATTGGCCGCAATTGTTTTTGCTTTAAAAATCTGGCGGCATTATTTGTATGGGGCAAAATGAGAAGTCTACACGGATTACAAGAGTCTGAAATGCCTCTTTACGCAAAAAGAGTTGAATATGCGATAGAGAAAATGGCTCGAATTAATAAAAGATTACGATCTTCGAATTCAGTATCACCCCGGGAAAGCCAATACAGTTGCCGATGCCTTGAGCAGAAAGTCGACGGGGAATTTAGCTTGCTTGCTTACTGAACGGAAAGAAATCTTACTAGATTTTGAGAAAACTGATATTGAAGTCGTATTACACAAACAGACCGGGTTGGTCGCCGCTATTTCAGCTAAACCAACAATAATTACTGAAATTAAACAGAGGCAAAAAGATGATGAATTCCTCAAGAAAGTGATTGACGAATTTGAGACAAGTCCGAAAGCAGAGTTCAACATTAAAAGTAAAGTGTTGAAATTTTGAAACCAAATGTGTGTCCCAGATGTTCCGAAACTAAAGAAGAGAATTCTAAATGAAGCCCATAAATCAGTGTTTGCTATACATCCGGGTAATAACAAAATGTATCAGGATTTGAAACAAAGCTATTGGTGGCCTAAAATGAAGAAAGAGATTGCAGAGTATGTGTCCAAATGCCTTTAATGTCAGCAAGTTAAAGCTGAACATCAGAAATCGAGCGGCCTATTTCAGCCTCTCCCTATTCCTGAATGGAAATGGGAGCATGTGACTATGGACTTTGTTGTTGGTCTACCTCAAACTCCTCGAGGTATGGACTCTTTTTGGATTGTAGTTGATAGACTGACTAAGTCTGCACATTTTCTACCTGTTAGAACTACATTTGATGCTTATAGACTAGCTATTTTATATATTGACGAGATTGTTCGTTTACACGGAGTCCCGGTATCTATTGTCTCGGATAGAGATTCAAAATTTGTATCTAGATTATGGAAAAGTTTGCAAAAAGCTTTGGGGACAGAATTGAGGTTTAGTACCGCATTCCACCCACAGACAGACGGGCAATTAGAACGGACAATACATACCTTGGAAGATATGCTAAGAATGTATGCCTTAGATTTTCAAGGGAGTTGGGAAAATTATTTGCCACTAGCTGAGTTTGCATACAATAATGGTTTCCACTCTAGTATCGATATGGCACCATACGAGGCTTTGTATGGTAGAAGGTGTAGATCCCCAATTTGATGGACAGAAGTCGAGGATAGGCTTTATTTGGGCCTGAAAATTGTGCAGGATACTTCTGAAAAGATCAAAACTATTCAACAAAGGCTCAAGACAGCTTAGAGCCGGCAAAAGAATTATGTGGATGTACGAAGAAGACCTCTTGAGTATGAGGTTGGTGACCATGTGTTTATTCGTGTGACTCCGATGAAGGGCCAAGTAAGATTCGGTAAGAAAGGAAAATTGTCGCCCCGGTACATTGGGCCATTTCAAATTCTGGAGAGACTTGGTCCAGTTGCTTATAGAGTTGCCTTGCCACCAGGATTCGAACAAATCCATAATGTGTTTCACGTATCAATGTTGAGGGGCTATCTTCGAGATCCGTTTCATGTGATTGATTATCACTGAATAGCTCTTTATGAAAATATAGAATATGCACAATGGCCGAAATGAATCATTGACTGTCAAGTTAAACAATTGAGAAGCAAATCCATCCCGATGGTGAAAGTGGAATGGAAAGAACACTATGGGACGGACGCCACATGGGAAAAAGATGATGAAATGCGACTACGCTATCCACATTTGTTCCCCGATGAAGGTAAAATAAGTTTAAAGGACCAAACTTCCTAGAGGAGGGAAGATTGTGATAACCCTGTTCTGTATTATGCTAAATGATCTTAATTATGATTATGATTATATGTTTGATATGATTTTGAGTGATAATTACATGATTATATGTGTTTTTGAATTTTTATCTGTCCACCGTAGGAAAATCTGTTTGATTTTCTACTTTAGAATTTAAATTGAAGGCCCTATCGGCCACAGAAATCGAAATTGATTACGCCATTATGATTAGCCTAATTTTTAGAGCCTACGGTGAAATTTAATTAGAAATTGATTCGAATCAAAATAATTAGATTCAGAATGATTAAATTGGGATTAATTACTTAGCCTTAATCAAATTTGATTAGGCCAACATATATAAGTGGCCTATTTACATTTTTGAGCATTATTTTGAACTCATTTCTCTCCTTTGGCTGAGATTACACTCTAGAGAGAGTGAGAGTGCCGAATTTAGAGAGAGAGGGAACTCAAGATAGAGAATTGATCAAGGAGCTTGGTGATCTTGAAGATTAACTCAAGATTTAACTACATTTGTGAAGATTGGAGCTCCAAAGTGAGTAAATTCATGAGTTTGAGTTTGTAATTTTGTGAATTCAAAATTAAATGGTAATCAAGGACATGAATTGAGTTGATTATGATGAGTTTAAAGTTTATATGCACATGCATGTTTAGAATTGCCATGAATTTGCATAAGTTAGCATGTAACATGTTAATTATGAAAAATTGAGCATTAAAGCATACATGCAAGCATGGTTTTGTTGAGTTTCATGATTACAAGCATCATTGGTGCCATTTGAAATGGAATTGAAGTCAAAAATTAACATGCATGCTTGATTGATAGAGATATGGGGTTTATATGAAGTTTGAATGCATGGGTTTTAACCATACAAGAGAAATGTTGATTAATTTGAGAATTAGATCATGATTTTGAGCAATTGGCCTCATATTGGTTATGTTCTCATATTATGTAATGTGTTTATATGTTTTTGTGTCCAAAACTTGAGTTTTGAACCCTTGGACATTGAGTTTGAGCTTTAAGAATAATTCTGGAAATTCCAAAATATGACATGTCCGCTCGAGCGGGAAGAACGCCACTCGAGCGTGAAATGTTAGTTCCTAGAACTTTTGCAGACATTAATGTCAGTTCGAGCGAGGAGAGTCATGCTCGAGCGTCAGTCACATGTTTCAACTCTCAGCTCGAGCGTCCAAATTCATGCTCGAGCGCAAAAATGAGGTAACCAGTACTTTTGCAGACCAAAGGGGTCCGCTTGAGCGGCGGAAACCGTAGCCTTGTTTCAGAAATTTTGAAAAGTTGTTTTGTGCTTCATTTTCCGTTCCCTTTTATTTCTAAGCACTCTTAGGCATACATTGAGCATTGTAATTGAATCAAGAAGATAAGAAAGAGGCCTAAGAGGAATGTATAAGTTAGGAACGGATTGAATAGCTTGTGACCCAATATGTGTTATGTATTGTGTAGGGTTAAGCACAAGGGCAAATCCACCGCCAGAACACTGTGAGTAATATCATAGTAAAGATAATTTCAAGTATGTTATTTTCAAATGCTAATTCTGTATAAGCTTCATGGATTTGTTGATTTGAATTAAGGATAAATATTCGTTATGCCGAATGATTGGGCCAAATGTCGTTTGACATGAATGATTGGGCCAAAGGCCGTTTGACATGAATGATTGGGCCAAAGGCCGTCAGACATGAATGATTGGGCCAAAGGCCGTTGGACATGAATGGTTGGGCCAAAGGCCGTCGGATATGAATGGATTGGGCCCGAGGCCGTTTGATATGTCTGGATTTGTAATCGCTTGATGCACTAGATAGAAACATGAATTGGGCCCAAGGCCGTCTGATGTATTTGTCTCAAATTCCATTCATGTATCTTCTTTATTTGATATTATTCACTAGGTTTTCGCTCACTCTCATTCATGTGTCAGTAGGTGAGCCAAGAGATGTCCAAACCCAGTCTCAGTAAAATATGTGAGAAACAGTCAAAGTTTTGGAGAGTTAGCCCAAACGTTTCACGCACGAGACTCGTTTTTGCCCTTTTATTCTTTTGTGATAATTTTGCTATGATTGGCGAAAATGTTGGACCACCTTTTTATATGTAAGCTTTAGGTTTGGCTGACTAAGACTTGAATGATCCTGTTGTGTAAAAGTTATATGTTATTTCCCTTTTGGTGTGGGTTATTAATGAATATATCTTTGGGATGTTTTGGTGTGCCATGTAAGCACAGCTCTATGGACAATTTGTAAGTTTGCTTCCGTTTTGGCCCCTTAACTCTGATGAAATATGATTTATTTGGTTTGAGGCCACAGGTAATCCTTTGATTACTGGCCGATTATGACCTTAATCCATAGGGGCGGGTTTAGGTCATGACAGAGAAGTGATGGTAGCGGCAGTGGCGGTGGCAGAGGAGTAAGAGTGGTGGCAAAGATAGTAGAAGAGGGATGGATGGATAGAAGAAAATTATAATTTTGAAATTGAAGACGAGAATATTATTGGAATAATACTAAGATTTTTTTTTTATGTGTTAATTTGAGAAAGTGTTCATTAAATATACACATTAAGGTGAATTGGTGTATGAAAATAGAATTACTCTAATAAGTGTCCTAGAATAAGAAAAAGACAATAAATTTAGAATTTAGTACATTTTTTTATTAGTTTTGTAATTTTTTTATTAATTTTAAAATACCTTTTAATTTTTTCACCATGTCCAAAATACTTTTTGCCGTAGTTCCAACATTAAACAATGCATAAAAGATATTTGTTAGCATTTACCCAGTTATATATATATATATACACGAGTAATGTTATACAAACAAAAAATTTATATATAATTTTCATATCATATATAATGATGTAATTATTGTGAACCTTTCACCTCATAATAAACACCATTAAAGATAAATTTATTTACAATAATAAAATTACTATATAAATTTTAGGCCTAGGCTTCTCCCCAGTTTGAAATTGGACTGGAATGTGGCCCACATCGATAATCTGAACTGCTGTTGATCTCATCAAGTATTTTATTCCTACAAAAAAACACATTGATTGGATAATGATAGCCACTTGATCAGATCAAATTTGTTTCAATGATAACTATGATTTTAAAAATAAATTATTGGCACAAATGTGATCTAATCAAATAGCTATTGATATCCGGTTAATATGATTTTTTACGAGAATGAAGTACTCGACGAGCTCTACGCATTAATGATTCAGGTCATCAATGTGGGTTTCCCGATGGGCTCATAGGGACCTAACATTATGCTCTAGCTCGAAAATTCAATTGAAAAGAAGTTGTTCCCCAAATTTTATTTATATATAGAATTAGTTTAATAGTAAGAATTAGGGGTGGTCATTTACCGGGCCGGGCTGACACTATATAATAAGGGACTTTGGACATGTTTTGTTTATCTTTCGAAACATGTTTTCCCAAAAACATGTTTGGCTTAAAAAAAAAAATCAAAATTATTTTTCTCTACTACATATCAATCAATCATTTTTCTCTCTCATATCTCATTCTCAATCACTTTTTTTTTCATATCAATCTATTCAACTACAAAAAATATCAAATCATCCAAAACTATTCTCAAAATATATAACTAAATAAATTTTTAAATTTTTTAAACTCTCTGCAGAAAATTATTTTTGAAATAATTTCTCAAAACACAAACCAAGTAAGGCCTTTGAGTCTACCCAAGCCTATCCAACCCAAACATTGGTCCTATACAATCATCCCAAGTCTAGCCCTAAATAAATTATAATTCCTAAGCCTATTCATTAGTTCACATACATAGGCTATTAAAAAATAATTAAATATTTTTTTATAAATAAACAAAGGCCTATAAAGAAACTAACAATTATAAAGATTTGTTAGAACGGTTGAGAAAATTCTGGACAAAAACAGAATTTTTTGTTAACTTTGGACTATAATTTAACTAGGTCCTAAGTACCGGTTATAGCGGATATTGGTACCATGTCGTGATTCACGTAATATATTTGGTTGTTCAAAACCATTATTGGGTGAATAGAAAATTAAAGCCAAAGTAAGCTCCATGGAAATGGTGTTTTGGTGGGTTTCCCAAAATTGAAGGAAATGAAGCTTGTCCCACATTGCTTGGCTAGGCTAACTGTGACGACCCAGACTTGCTAATCGTGATTTTAATTAATTAATTATGTGTTAATTCTAAATGAACTAAGTGCCTAGTAATTTAATTTGTGCATATATGTCCAAATTGGAAAAATTACATGTTAAGGTTACAACTGTGAAACTGAAATCGACAATCTTATTGGATGCACAAATTGAAATTTTTTTTTTTTAGGTTCACCACCCGGTATCCGACCCTTAGGGCCGACTAATCCGGATTCGGGGAGTAGTTTTGGATGGTTAGACTCAAATCCCCTCCCAATTGGCGGTGCGGGGAATCGAACCGTAGTCCTTCCTACCAAGTCAAGCTCCAATCGCCACTTGACCACCAACCAATTGGTGCACAAATTGAAATTGAGTACATGGATGAGCTTATAGGAATTTTTAGAGCCATTTGGAAAATTTAATTGAAAATTGATTCAGTTTACTGAAATTGTCTGTAATTGAATTGAACCTTAATTGGAACTATTAATTATGTTCCTACATGTTAATTATGTGATTAAATGTTATTGATTGTTATGAGATTTATTGACTTTGAACAGATAAGTTAGAATGAAAATTAAACCAGTCTGATTCACTAATTTTAACAAATTAGAATTAAATAATTGGATAAAAATTAGAGCCTAATTCACCTAAGTATAATTTAATTTAGTGTAGTTAAGATTATAAGATGATGAGATTAATTTAATTTGAGACAAGTTGATTTTAATTTATTTATTTAGTTTAATTAATTTGAGTCCAATATATTTTACTCATCAAAAGAATAGAGAAGATAGAGCTAGTGGATCTTGTTAGGTAGTCTTAAATTATACACGTAGAGAGAGAAAGGGAGAAAAGAATTGGTGAGAGAGCTCAACAATAGAAAGAAGATAGGAAGAAGAGAATTAAGGTAAGAAATTTCCATCAAATTTCATGAAATTGAAATGCTTTCCTCATGATCCTTTAGACTTTGAGTTATTTTAATTAAAGATCATGATTAATTGGTGTAACTTGATGATTAGGACTTCATATGATCACACAAAGAAGGAATTGTGGAAATTTACTCAAATTAGTAACATGCATGGCAAGATTCATAAATATTCATGATCATACATTCATGTTCATGCGTACACCTCCAAATTGAAGTGAAAACTCCATGGGAATTGAGAATCTGAAGCTTAATATGGCAAGGTTTATGATTATACATTTCAATTCTTAAAGTAAAATATACATGATCATAGAAATAAGAAATTAGATTAATTAACTTTTAAAACTTACCATACATGGCATAATTCTTGAACTTCATGATCATACATTAAGCTTCTTGCATGAATTTTGGAAATTGAGGAGGTAAACTCCATGAAAATCCAAGATTGGAGCTAATATTTGCACAGACAATAATTTATTTTAATTCTAAAAGTTTACACTTTTGGCATGGATTTGAGCCTCAAATTGAGGTTATGAATTTGGTTTAAAGCTTAATATGTTCAATTTAATGTGTTCTTGAATGTTTTTAGGCTTGAATTGCATGGAAATGAAGTTTAAGGTTGCCAAAATTTAGCTCCAAAACTGAAGCAGATTCCGGACTGTTTTTGGAACAGCACTGCACGTATGGCTTGGGGACCTGCATGTGCAGAAAATAGGGCAGTGTGAGTCAGTTTTCTGCTTAAATTGCACCTGTGGGAACAGGTGCCGTGATGGTCACCACATGCGTGGCTGGGAACCTCGCACGTGCGACCTTTTTGGACAAACCCAGTTTTGTATCAGTTCCTCTTTTCCACCTCTCAGGCCTCTGTTTGCATCGTTTTAAAATGTTTTTCCATATGCATTTATATTGCATAAGTGCATTAAATTGAATAAATGAACGATTAGAACCGAACGAGTGAAACCGAATAGAAATCAAGTAACCAAATTGAATAATTGTGATTATGTTATGCTTGACTTTATTTGTTTAGGTCAGACGCCCCACAAATAGCACGTGGTTTCAGGAGCCCACTGTGAATGACATTGTTGTAAAGATATGTTCAATTGCATTTATTTTCTGATTGATAAATCAAATTGGTTTATGAAATTATACTTTTTATTGACTGAATGATGATCCTATTTTCTGAACTGTAGTCGTGGCATCCATAGCATATTGCCATTGTTATTGCTATTGTTACAAAGATCTCTGTTAGTTCCAATTCTTGGAACTATTGTCTATCGTTTGTGACCATCAAAGTGATTGTTTGATTTTTAAGACCAATTGTATTGTTGCTATTAGATGTACCACGTATGACTTATATGAATATAAATAATTGTTACATTAAATGATTGAATGATTGATTGACACAGGATATTGATTAAGAAAGTGTTCTATTGTTAATCGATTATTTCAAATATTGTGAGGACATCATTCATAACCGCTTTACGTAGTTGTTATTCACTGGCCTCTAGCTCATTATTTATTATATATATGTAGGTGATCGAGCACCGGATCAGAGTTAACGACATCGATCCGAATCCTGTTTTTGTCAAGCCAATTATTTTGCCTCACCACGAGGTTCCGAACCAACTCGTGTCAAAACTTATTGGGTGATTGAGATTCACCCTCTTAAAATTGGTCTAGTGTCAAGAATGTTTTATGACTTTCATTACTACTGTTTTGGCAATGAGATCTAATTCCTTGACTTGTGTTTTATCTTGTACATAAGTGTGTTTTGGACTTAAGTGATTGTGCATATACAAGTATATGAAAGTTTGTTTTGTTCATTTAAGTCCTCATAGCTCATTGGATGATATATATTCTATTATTGATTGGCTGCCGCCACCCCCATTATCGTGTTATTGTCATTATTGTTAAGCAGGCCTTCGGTAATCACGGATTACTAGCCGGTTACAATACTAAACATATAGCGGTGGGTTTGGGTCGTGAGAGAGTGGTATTAGAGCACGAGTTATACTGCACACATGCGTCCATATGAGCTATAGGATGTCCTAGAAAAGAAATAGAGACATTGCATTGACATGTGTGAGTGTGTGTGGAATTGTTATGTGCATAGGTGATATAAAAAAAATGTGACTATGTGAATTTTTGTGAACATATCTGAAAATGAAAAATAAAATCCATGAGACCCATCTTCCTATGTTTACATATAAACAACGAAAACAGTAAGAATTGTAAAAATATATATATAAATACATAAATAAAAATGAATCTGAGTCCTCTAATGATCGAATTGACCGACCAGAAAGATTGAGAAAGATTGAACGGAGGAAGTTTTAACCGAATAGTAAGATAATTGACACAGATTATGGGCAAAATGGTTATGTGGAAATTAGTTTGGGAATTGTATATTCCTTGACTCGATATAAATTGTGAACATGCCGACTAAACTTAGTGAATTAGTAGTGGGCTACCAATAGACTTGTGAATTTGTGAATGTACTGAACACAAAGGAATTAAATTTTATATTTTGAATACTCTTAGAATTATTGATGGAGTTATGATTTTGGGAACTTATCAAATTGAATCTGTTGTGAACTATTAGTTATAACGCTGATTTACAAGAATGAATGAGAGTGAGACTACTTGTTACCATATTGTGTGCTTCGAAAATATGAATTTCGGATGGGTAATGTTATTGTTCGACTGATGAGTGCCTATGGGAATCTACGATAACAAGAATGTGGTTGCTATTATATGCTTATATGGAATGATGATGTTTACTCTAACTCTGCTCATGAAATCTACGGAAGAATAAATTGTATACATATTTGCTCTGGAGATATCTAATAGATTGCTAAGAACTACTTGGGAACTGGAGTAAGACTGAGAAAATTGTTTGTTATAACATCGAATCGATTTTGTCAAGGACTCTTCTTATGACATTAAATTACCAAGGCTAATTGTTACCCTAACTCCTACTTTTTGAAATGTTGAAATGCTAATGGCTACTAATACTGTCATTTGGTGATCACTTATGGGAATTGTGAAATTGGTAATGGAATCACTATGATTGAATGTGTTATGGGGTTATTATGTACAGTTTGAACCATGACTTCACTGAAATATAAAAATCGTACGACTATTTGTTCGTGAAACATTTGTTAGGCTGACAGGAACTACTTGGGACATTGGGTAAGGATTGACTACCTCGTAACATTGTGGAGTTCAGGTGGACATTATTATTATTGATTGATGTTCACCAATGAAAAATATGACCCTGTGAATGAAACTATTATCATCTGTATGTTGAATGACCAAACTGCATGAACAAATTATCTTGTATGTAGATTGTTAAGAACGAATTATCTTGCTTCTGATTGCTTGTCTCTATTCAAACTCAATGTTACAAGAATTATTAGCCATGAACTATATTGATTATGGATACTACTTGAGAGTAAAAACTTTTTACATCTGAAAGTATATGAATTCGGTACGTTTTGTGATTGATCGCCTCAGTAGCACATTTGTTGTTAAGAGGATAATCTCTGGATTTACTAGATATTCTTGATGACTACAGGAGAATGTTGAAAGGCTATAATGAAGCATGGAATTGAATATTGACATAGACTGTGACCTGTTGATTGGTTAAGAGCATATGTGTGATATTAGACATTGATTGTTTTAGGAATATCGAATTCTATAACTGGCATCATGGGGCAGATATGAAGTATGTACGTCTAGTGACCAATTGTTTCAATTTTATACTACCATGGATGTATATGGGAGTTTGATCTATCTATAAATCTCATAAATTCTAAGTAACTATGAATTGGCAACTTAGCGAATTGTTTCGTTTGTTTCCTACAGTTACTGTTGATTTTAGGGAAGTATGTGATTTACCTGTATCATGTATGAAATTGCTTTGATATTACTGTGACAATTTGATTCAAAGCCTGGTTACCTTTATGTTACTGTATTGTGAATGTGAATGTTATAATTATTTGGAAATGTGTGAATTGAGTATGCCCTACGATTGACTGTGTCGAGATTACAGTAGTATGCAGTTAAACCTGTGAAAAATAAGAATTATGGACATCATGTGGTTGCTTACGTCAGTATTATATTGATTACCATGGGATTATTGTATGGATCTACTTTGAATGCTTGATAACTTCTGATTGATTTGACCAATTGTGATGGATCGTAGAACTGATGATTAATTTGAACAGTGAATTGTTGAATAGCGTATAATGTAGACCTAAGACATTTGATTTACATCTGAAATATATGTATAACGTAAGTTTGGAGGACCAAAGTTCTTAAGGTGGGGAGGTTGTGACAACCCAGACTTGCTAATCGTGATTTTAATTAATTAGTTATGTGTTAATTCTAATTGAACTAAGTGCCTAGTAATTTAATTTGTGCATATTTGTCCAAATTAGAAAATTTACATGTTAAGGTCACAACTGTGAAACTGAAATCAACAATCTTATTGGATGCACAAATTGAAATTAAGTACATGGATGAGCTTATGGGAATTTTTAGAGCCATTTGAGAAATTTAATTGAAAATTGATTCAGTTTACTGAAATTGTCTGTGATTGAATTGAACCTTCATTGGAACTATTAATTATGTGCCTACATGTTAATTATGTGATTAAGTGTTATTGATTGTTATGAGATTTATTGACTTTGAATAGATAGGTTAGAATGAAAATTAAACATGTCCGATTCGCTAATTTTAACAAATTAGAATTAAATAATTGGATACAAATTAGAGCCTAATTTACCTTAGTATAATTTAATTTAGTGTAGTTAAGATTATAAGATGATGAGATTAATTTAATTTGAGTCAAGTTGATTTTAATTAATTTATTTAGTTTAATTAATTTGAGTCTAATGCATTTTACTCATCAAAAGAATATAGAAGATAGAGCTAGTGGATCTTGTTGGGTAGTCTTAAATTATACACGTAGAGAGAAAGAGGGAGAAAAGACTTGGTGAGAGAGCTTAACAAGAGAAAGAAGATAGGAAGAAGAGAAAGTGAAAGGAAACTTTGAATCTTCACCAATTAACCAATTAAGGTAAGAAATTTCCACCAAATTTCATGAAATTGAAATGCTTTCCTCATAATCCTTTAGACTTTGAATTGGTTTAATTAAAGATCATGACTAATTGGTGTAACTTGATGATTAGGACTTCATATGATCACACAAAGAAGGAATTGTGGAAATTTACTCAAATTAGTAACATGCATGACAAGATTCATAAATATTCATGATCATACATTCATGTTCGTGCATACACCTCCAAATTGAAGTGAAAACTCCATGGGAAACATGATCATAGAAATAAGAAATTAGATGAATTAACTTTTAAAACTCACCATACATGGCATAATTCTTGAACTTCATGATCATACATTGAGTTTCTTGCATGAATTTTGGAAATTGAGGAGGTAAACTCCATGAAAATCCAAGATTGGAGCTAATGTTTGCACATACAATGATTTATTTTAATTTTAAAAGTTTACACTTTTTGCATGGATTTGAGCCTCAAATTGAGGTTATGAATTTGGTTTAAAGCTTAATATGTTCAATTTAATGTGTTCTTGAATGTTTTTGGGCTTGAATATCTTGGAAATGAAGTTTGAGGTTACCAAAATTTAGCTCCAAAACTGAAGCAGATTTCGAACTGTTTTTGGAACATCACTGCACGTGCAATTTAGGGCCCCGCATGTGCGGAAAATAGGGTAGTGTGAGTCAGTTTTCTGCTTAAATTGCACCTGTTCGCACGTGCGGCCCTTTTGGGCAAACCCAGTTTTGTTTTAGCTCCTCTTTTCCACCTCTCGGGCCTCTGTTTGCATCATTTTAAAATGTTTTTCCATATGCATTTGCATTGCATAAGTGCATTAAATCGAATGAATGAACGATTAAAACCGAACAAGTGAAACCGAATAGAGATAAAGTAACCGAATTGAATAATTATGATTGTGTTGTGCTTGACTTTATTTCTTTAGGTCGGACGCCACACGAATAGCACGTGGTTTCAAGAGCCCACTATGAGTGACACTGTTATAAAGATATATTCAATTGTATTTATTTTCTGATTGATAAATCATATTGATTTCTGAAATGATACTTTTTATTGACTGAATGATGATCCTATTTTCTGAACCGTAGTCGTGGCATCCTGTAGACGTCCCCGAACGCCCCGGGAGGGATGAGTCCCCCGTTCTGTTCGTTTTGGGCTCACTACAGTTCAGGACTCAATTTTTCACGGTTCTTAATCTGAACCAAAGAGTCCAAATCCGGCAAATCGTTTTGAGAAAACAGATTTTTTTGAAAGAAGTGCCAAACATGGACTGCTTTTCCAGATACAGAGTCGCCACCTAAATATTTTATTTTTGGAAAAATTTAGGAAACCCTGACTCGTTTGCCTAAGGCCACGTGTCCGTCATCACCAAAGTTGCCTTGGCTCGAGAACTTGGGTACGATTGGGAAAGGTCACTTCGTGAGCACCCCCGCTCGCCCGATCAAAGATCGGCCTCTACTAACCATGATATCTAGTTTTGAAAACATTATGCGTTCTTATTCCGATTATTAGCCTAGATTTACTATGTGATGCGCACAGCATACAAATATAGACCGGGTCGTCTGAATTGGAACAAAACATTTCATGTTTGTTTTTGAAAGATGGTTTGCTACTCGCAAGTAGGCTCAAAATGCGGATTTTGCCACCCTCGGGTGGGCTTAGAAAACATGGTTTTGCCACTTTCTAGTGGGCTTAAGACTCACAGTCAATGCATTGTTCAATCCAAATAACCCAACCTTCACCCACAGGCATTCAGGCAGTTATCACATAAGCAAATAGACTCATGGTAAGCATGCTATCATGGCAGTCACTCACACACATGCAAAGATACTAAAGCATAAAAACTTACCGAGTACTCCAAGCCAAAACAGAAACTATGTTAGAAATCCATGTATGATCCTAACTATACAGAAATGCCTAATGCAACACATGCAAGAATACAACTATAGCAGGCTCAGCTATTCTAAACATGGCATATGGAATGCTACAGCTAACATGTATTCAACTCGGAATTGAAATACAAATACAGTTAGTATGATGCACCGAGCCCGGTGCATGCAAAACAAATGAATGAATGCAAACATGCTGTCATACTGTATGCTAATTGAAACATGCCCTAAATCTAACCATCATAAGCTGGTAAATAAAAGGGAGAAAGACGTAGGGTTGGAAGACATACATCACACGCACGCACACTTATTACAACATTGCCCTCGCGCAGAGGGTCCGAATAAATAATATACAGTCCTGAATAAATAATTACAGTCCGAATAAATACATAATCCTAATTAATTAACAAATTAATCTAGGAAAACAGTAAACTAGCATGCAAGCTAGGGAACTGCCTTGACTCTGTTCCGAATGATGAATGATGCATGTTCGGGTTGCCTTCCGCAGAAATCCATTGCGATGCCCCAATTAGCCTCTGTTTACAATTAAGCCCGGAATGTTGCGCGAAGCCCCAAAAGATTGCCGGTTTTTGATTTGCTGCAATAGAGAGCAGGAAAGGGGCATGGCAATGTATTTTCACATATGTATGCTTGACTACTCTTCAGAGAGTGTAGTCTTCGATCCTCGTGCCACCAATCACGCATTTCGATGCATGATGGC
Organism: Camellia lanceoleosa; assembly: GCA_025200525.1. Classification (NCBI taxonomy): domain Eukaryota; kingdom Viridiplantae; phylum Streptophyta; class Magnoliopsida; order Ericales; family Theaceae; genus Camellia; species Camellia lanceoleosa. The sequence goes on along the minus strand of CM045767.1, from coordinate 124,941,736 downwards.
CGGGGAGTCGAATTGCACGACTCAATATGAAATGAATGCACATGAGAACACAACAAGGCCTAGACTCCATCAGGGGTAATCCGGAGTGTCAGCGACCAAGAATTGAGACACGTTCCGTCACTCGGAGTACGAAATGTCCCTCGTTTCCCGTGCTTAGGCTAACTCCTATCCCAAACATAATGCAATATGCATGCCATGCATGAATGCAATCCTAACATACAACCTAGCATACACAATGCTATGGAATGGCATACACAATGCTCGATGTAACACGACATACACGATGCTCTAACATACAACCTAGCATACGCAATGCTATGAATTGGAATGGCATACACAATGCATAATGGGCTTACACTAATATGAGTGGACCTCAGCCATGCTCACATTAGTGGCCATTAGATGGAAATGAGACACTCGAGATGCGTGCACACGTGTACGCGAACCGAGGACCAACCCTAAGGCACGAATGCCACTCTACCAAAGCATGGCAAGGCATGGAATATGGCATACAAACATGCGAATTTCAGTACTAAAATATGATGCTAAACAGCTCCGAAACATGGCAATATGGCACCCGATGCATGAGATGAACCCCGAAACTCAAAACTAGGCATACGCAATGACCTATAGCTATACAAAGCATGCATTATTTGATCATGAAGCATGAAGACAGAGTCAAGGTAGTCCCAAAACATGAACTTCCTTAGTTCAAAGCATGGCCAAAAGGTGCTAGCAAGATGGGCTAAAGTAGCATGCAATTTTGACTAGCAAACATAGTTTACATGGCAAGTATATGAAGCACATGGAATCTCACCAAACCAGAAAAAATCAGTGAGAAAAACATGTGGAAATATGACCAAATAATCACTGAAATGCAGCCAACATGTGCAAAAATGAGGAGCTCCTTTAGAGGGCCATGCAAGAAGTTATTAGGCACATACAAGATAAACATGAAGCATGACCAAAAAAACTCTGAAAATCAAATATGGTAGTCCCAAAACTCACCAAATTGACCCTGAAATGTGACTTTAAAGCATGCAAGATAGGGTCTCTTTGAAAGGCCAAAATGACCACCAAACAAGTCAAGGTAAGAGGGGGTCACCCCCCTCTGATTTGGAGGCTCAAAATAGTATTCTAGCCACTGAAATTCATTTTCAGTGGCTAGAAGGCCAATCAAAGCATACAACAAGAGCTTGGTTTTAAGGCTCAAAATAAGAGGCAATCAAGCATACAAGGAAGCATATGACCTCAAAAAAAAAATGAAACCTTAAACAAACTTGAATATGAGATTAAAACAAGATCTTTTTCAGTTTATAAAAACTCTCAAAAATGAACACAAGTAGGACTAATCTATCATGCAAAAATGGCCCTAAAAGAGAGATTAGAGACAAGGGATAGTAGATGGCCTCAAACAGAGGAGAGTCCTTCAACAAAGTTGAAGAGAGGCTCAAAACAAGATACTTTACAGTTTATGACCAAGTCCAAAACAGCTCACAAATACGGCTAATATATCATGCAAAAATAGGCCTAAAAGAGGGATAAAGAGACAAGAGGTAGTAGGAGACCTCAAACAGTAAGAGGTCCTTGATCAAATATGGAGAGAAGCTCAAAATAGGACTATTTTCAGTTTCGGTCAGAGCCCAAAAATGTAAGAAAAAGAGACTAAGATATAGAACAAGATAGTGCAAGAAAAGGGAAAAAAAGGAGCTTACCCTTGTAGCACAACTTTCTAGCAACTTTTGGTCCAAGAAAATAAGCTTCCACCCTCTGCAAATAACCTCCAAGGGGCTGGAATGGAGTGTAGAGGTGTGGTGTTATGGGTTGGTGTATAAAATGGCCAAGAAGCTAAGGTTTTGGAGCTTGGAATAGAGAGAGATGGAGGTTTGTATGCAAAGCTCCCAAATGATTTTTTTCAACCCCTAAAATGAAGCTAAGGGTGCTGGTTTTAAAGAGGAAGATGGGCAAGAAAAGGGGGGAAAAACAAATTCAAATTTCCCCCAAAAAGGAGAGACCCTCGAACAGAGGGTCAAATGCAGAATAGCTGGCACAGCTAGAACACACTCAGGAGGGCAAAAATGGCCGGCCAGCTCAAAAGGGCCAAAATGGTCAGCCAACCAGGCTAGGTGGCCGGCCGACCAGGTCAAAAGGGTCAAAGTGGCCGGCCACCCCCTAGGATGAAGCCCCAAAAGTTAGCTTTCCAATGTCACAAATCTTGCATTAAAATTCCTCTTGTGGAAAAAGTTATGCCAGTTTTGGTGAAGCCGCGTAGATTCGGTCTAACCGGATTGATCCCCTACTTCAACCAATCATATCTCCCCCGCTCGGACTTGTCCTTAGGAGATTCTTGAGTGTAAAATGAAGCCTCGGAAGTAAGATTTCCAACGGTGGTGGCCTCATATCTTAATTCCTTTTGTGCAAAGAGTTATGCCCGTTTCGGTGAAGCCGCACAGATGTTTTCCTCCTTCCCGGATTCATGCTGAACCACTTTTGACCAAAAAAGCTATTTTTTTAGAAAAATTGCTGGCTTCCCACCCTCCTACAAGCTTTCTAACAATGAAAATAAGGTCTCCACCAAAAATGAACCAAGACGGATGCAAAACAGAGGTTCGGGGGCCGAAATACGCAGTTCGGGGCCCCGAAAACAGGGTGTTAGGCATCGGAAGTGGCGTTCGACCACGAAGTTGATCTCTCGGACCACAGTGTCCCTCAAAAGGGAGGAAATAAGGTGTATGCCAAAAACCGGAGCAAATGGAGGTGGTTAAGCAGTCCCGAACTGAAGCACACGGCCGACGGCTCCGAAAAACCGAAAACCGGGCTCCAAACCAGAAAAATGGCCTACGACCACGAAACGTAGCCTACGGCCACTGAGAGATGATCTGCGAGACCTCTCCCTCCCTTCGGGAAAAGAAAATGGAGAAAACAGGACTTGGTTCGCAAACCGAGACAAGGTACAAAAGAGTCCGGAAGTCTGGAGGCAAGGCTTGCAGCCGAGACTCCGCAACCTTAGAACGAGCACAATATGCGACATCACCAAGCGCTCAATCGATGACGTCTAAGTCTTAAGGTCGGTCAAAAATGGGGTATCTACACATCCATAGCACATTGCTATTGTTATTGTTATTGTTATAGAGATGTCTATCAGTTCCAATTCTTGGAACTATTTGTTGGACAATCTTCACTGTATTTAAATAGATTAAATTCTGTTGTGTACTAAACAACAACCAGAATATAAAGAAATAAAGGAAATGAGAGAATTTGTTTGATTACAAAAATCAAACTAGAAATAAATAAATAAAAACATATTTTATTTTGTTACAAAAACAAAATTAAAATCTGATTTAAATAAATAATAATAACACCGAAAATAAATTAAATGACTTACTTGATTAATTCTTGAATACTAATCTGATCAAGTCTAGTGTTTGACACTTTATCCTTAAGACAGATTCGTCCTCTCTACGGTGCTTTCAGAATTTGGACGTCTATCTCGCAGAATGAAATGATCAACTACAAACAATAGCAGTACTACAAATTGTTTGCCTTACGAACACACTGAGTGTTTACACTCTTTCTTACAAGAAAATAATGCAACAAAATGAAGAATAAATTTGCAGAGCTCTTAAGAACGAAATTTATGAATTTTCTAAATGCAAAACATTAAATGAGGGCTATCCTATTTATAGATGGATTGGTGGTTGTAGGTTTTGAATTAAACAGGTGCAAACCTGTTTGAACAGGTATGAAACCTGTTGGTTTTGAATTTAAACAGATTTGAATCTGTTGGGTTCACAATTCAAACAGATAAAACGGGAAGGGCCCTGTTTGGGTGTACAGTAAAACCGAACTAGATTATTTCCGATTTAATTTGAATTCTGGATTTTATTTTACCAAAAATAAAATTAAATTCAAATGTTTTTTATCCAAAAAGATAGGTAATGGGCCGAACAAGCCCAACCCAACCTCACACTACGCACCCGCGCCCAAGCCCAGGCCTAGCCCAGCCCACCCGACTGGACGGACGGCGGTGCGCATGGTGATTTTTTGGTCCAATGGGTCTAGCCCATTTTGCCCATAACCTCCCTCTCTAAAACACTTGGGTACCCCTTGGGGCACACCCCAAGTACCAAACCCATGTCTTATAAACCCATTCAAAACTTCCAACCAAATCAATGTGGGACAAGCCTTATTCAATACCTTTAAGGATTTTTCGCCAAAACTCCAGTTCTATGGGCACACTTTGGTTTCAATTTCCCATTCACTTGGTAATGGTTTTGAGCAACCAAATATACCACGTAAATCACAACGCGGCATAGAACGCGTTACCACTTTGACCCGCGAAAATCGACGCACGGGGCCCACCTAAAAAATAGACCAAACTTAAGAAAAAATTCTGGCTCTGCTTGGTTGTGATTTGTAAACGTGTTTCTACACATGCGTTTGAGTATGATGTTTGGTTGTTATTTTGGAATCAATTTTCACGAGCTCTGCAGAGAGCTCTGTGCATCAGTCGCAAAATTTTGCCCAGGGGAAGACCGCCCGGACGTCCTTAGGGACTTCCACCCGGACGTCCTTAGGGACATCCACCCAGATGTCCTCTGCTATACAGATTTTTTTTTTTTTTTGGCAATTGATTTATATAATTGGAAAAAATATTTTCTAAAATTTTTAAAATTTTTAATGTGCTTTGAAATAATTTTGAGTTGTATGTTTAGTTATGAGTTATAAATTTTTGTATCACATATCAAATATCACATCAACAATTCCCCACTCAAATCAAACCTCTTTTCAAAAACTATTTTCAAAACTCTTTACCAATCAAATTTTCTACACTCAAGTCATAATTCTACAACACACAAACTCAAAATACAACTCATACTGTCAAATCACATTTACAAAACACAACCAAACGCAAGCCTGGTTTTACCCAGAATTTTCCAAACCATATTCCAACAATCCCCCACATGAATGGAATTTGATGACAACAGAAATGTAACAATATGCAGACTTTATCGAAAGAGTATAAGTCGAAAATATCTTACGTCAGGATAGGTAGCTTTCGGTCTTGAACCTTCCCTAGTGATAACCTATCAGACTTACTAGCTAACCAATGGACGCAATGCCTTGAATTGTTCAGCCGTTTGTGTAAGCCAAGACAATAGATTTCATACAAAATATCTTTTAACACATCGTGGTTCTCACTGTTGTGTTCATTTTGGCCTTGAACGCTCCTGGTTTTCATGAGTGTTTCTAGAGAATTTAGCCTCTTCATTCTCATAGAACCGGCCCCAGTTCAACACTCATATAGGTGATTCTTATTGTAAGTATCTCCTTATACTCGTCTTGATTTTATGCCTTAATCAAGATATAAGTAATCATTAAAAGTAAATCTTATCCTTATGCCCCTGTAGACAACATATGTTGTAGATATCACTCTCACCATAGGAATGGATAGGAATTTTAATCCCGTGGTGATTTCTGGCGAGCCATACATAATTTAGTTATCCCTTTGAACTTAGTTTTTGGGATCTCCAGTTATATAAGCAGAGTTACCATTTTGACTACTCTTATGTAATAGGCTTTAATCTCATCCCCTTTGATGAACTATACTCTAGCTCTTTTGTCAAACCTTTTGTTAACGGATCCGCAATATTCTCTTTAGATTTTATATAATCTATTGAGATTATTCCATTTGACAACAATTGCCTAACGGTATTATGTCGACGACAAATATGTCGTGACTTACCGTTATACATGTGATTCTATGCCCTGCCTATTGCAGATTGACTATCATAATGAATGCAAATAGCTGGCATAGGTTTTGGCCACATTGGAATGTCTTCTAAGAAGTGACGAAGCCATTCAACTTCTTCTCCTGCTTTGTCTAAAGTAATGAACTCGGATTCCATTGTGGATCGTGCGATGCATGTTTGTTTTGTGGATTTCCAAGAAACAGCAGCGCCTTCCAGAGTAAAGACATATCCACTTGTAGATTTTGAATATTTAGTATCTGATATCCAATTTGCATCACAATAACCTTTAAGTACTGCTGGTTATCGAGTAAAGTTCAAACCATGATCACGGGTGAATCTTAGATATCTAAGAACCCGAATAATCGCTTTCCAATGGATTTCTCCGGGGTTACTAGTGTACTTACTTAATTTACTAATAGCATAAGCTATATCAGGACGAGTACAATTCATTAGGTACATTAGGCTTCCAATGATTTGGGAGTATTTTAACTGAGACACTGCATTACCTTTACTTTTTTGATAAATAAAAATTGACGTCTACAGGTGTTCTAGCTAAATTCATATCATCCTTGATAAATTTACCAAGAATTTTCTCAATATAATGTGATTGAGATAATGCATATCCGTCAGATGTTTTAGTAATTTTCATTCCTAATATTACATCTGCGACCCCCATATCCTTCATATCAAATCTTTTGTTAAGCATCTGCTTAGTTAATTTGATCATGTTTTGACTGCTTCCAATGATAAGCATGTCATCCACATAAAGACAAACTATGACATATCCTAGGTCAGTGTTTTTAACATAGACACATTTGTCACATTCGTTTATCTTAAACCCATTAGTAAGCATTGCATGATCAAATTTTTCATACAATTACTTAGGTGCTTGTTTTAATCTATAAAGAGACTTTACAAGCCGAAAAACTTTCTTTTCTTGCCCCGACACTACAAACCCTTCGGGTTACTCCATATAGATCTCTTCATTTAGTTCACCATTTAAGAAAGCGGTCTTAACATCCATTTGATGTATTTCTAAATTAAACAACGCTGCTATAGCAAGAAGCATGCGAATTGATGTTATTCTTGTTACAAGGGAATATGTGTCAAAATAGTCCAGACTTTCCTTTTGTCTGTAACATTTTACTACAAGTCTTGCTTTATACTTGTCTATTGAACCATATGCTTTCATTTTTCTCTTGAATATCCACTTATATCCAAAAGGTTTAGAACTTGGTGGAAGATTCACCAATTCCCAAGTATGATTTTGCATAATGGATTCAATTTTATTATTAATAGCCTCTTTCCACAAAGGTGCTTCAGGACCTGTCATTGTTGCTTTGAGGTTCATTTTCTAACAAGTATGTCAGAAAATCTAGACCAAAGGATTTTGATGTTCTCGCTCTATTACTTCTTCTTGGTTCATCATCAGTTAAATCCTGTTGATCGAGACCATTACTAGTCTCTTGTGTTTGATTGTCATTAGTCTCTTAACTTTGTGTACAATCATAAGTTCTTTTCTGTAAACTTAATTCATGTCCTTTCTTGTAAGGAAAGACATGTTCAAAAAATACAGCATTCCTTGACTCTATAATAGTGTTCACATTTATATCAGGTATTTCTGATTTATAAGTCAGAAACTGATATGCACTACTATTCTGAGCATAACCAATAAACACACAATCTATTGTTTTTGGTCTAATCTTAGTCTTTTTAGGAACAGAAACTTCAACTTTTGCCAAACACCCCAATACTTTTAAGTATTTGTAGGAAGGCGGTCAACCTTTCCACAATTCATAAGGAGTGTTGTTGGTCTTCTTGTGGGGTATTATGTTAAGAACATAATTAGCAGACAATATTGCTTCCCCCCACAAATTCTGTGGTAAGTCTGAACTTAGTAACATGGCATTTATCATTTCTTTTAGAGTTCTATTCTTTCTTTCAACAATTCCATTTTGCTGAGGAGAATAGGGTGCTGTAGTTTGGTGAATAATGTCATGTTGTGCACAAAATTCATTTAATGATGCATCATATTCACCACCCCTATCATTTCTAACCATTTTAATGGTTTTACCAAGTTGATTTTCAACTTCTGTTTTGTAGAGTTTAAACATTTCTAAGGCTTCATCTTTATTTCTAAGTAAATAAACATAACAATATCTTGTGCAATCATCGATAAATGTTATGAAATACTTTTTGCCTCCTCTAGTTTGAACAAATTTTAGATCACATACATTAGTATGAATTAATTCTAGAGGTTCGGTTTTCCTTTCAACCGATTTAAATGAAGCCTTAGTTAGTTTCGCTTCTACACAATTTTCACATTTATGATTAGGATTAATTTCAAACTTTGGTATATAATCTAAACCAATTAATCTACGCAAAGCATCAAAATTCACATGTCCTAATCTACCATGCCATAAATTCGACTCAAGAATATAAGCAAAAGATGTGTTATTCTCATTCATAGCAACTTTTGGTACAACTGTCATTACATTTAGTTTGAAGAGACCATCACTCATGTATCCCTTACCAACATACATGCCACTCTTTGTTAATACAAATTTATCAGACTCAAAGACAAGCCTAAAACCATTTTTACTTAACAAAGAACCATAAACTAAATTCTTCCGGATGTCAGGTACATACAGTACGTTGTTGAGGGTCAGTTCTTTCCATGATGTCATCTTCAAGATCACTTTTTCTTGTCCAGCCACAGTAGAAGTAGAAGAATTTCTAATGAAAAGTTGTTCGCCATTTGCAGCCTCATTGTAGGTAGTGAATATATTCTTATCCGCACATATATGACGAGTTGCTCCAGTGTCAACCCACCACTTTTTGGGATTTCCAACCAAGTTAGCCTCAGACACCACAGCAGAGAGGTTGATGTCATTCACTCCGTTAGAGATGTAATCTAGTTCAGTTACATTGGCTTGATTGGTAGTCTTCTTGCTTGTACTTCCATGATCCTTCTTAGGGCGGTGGCAGTCAGAAGCCCGATGTCCAGCTTTGCCACAGTTATAGCATTTTCCTTTGAACTTCTTATTGCCATTGTTGTCGCCTTATTTAAGACTATCTCTAGTAAACTTCCTCATTTTGTTATATGGTTTATAAACTTGTTCAACCACATTAGCCTTGGACTCAATGGGATTTTTCCCATTCCTCTTTTCAGTCTTTCGGTTATCTTTCTCAATTCTTAATCTTACAATCAATTCATCCATGGCCATCTCTTTGCGTTTATGTTTTAAATAATTTTTGAAATCTTTCCAAGCCGGTGGTAACTTTTTCACTAAAACAACGACTTGGAAAGACTCGTTAAAAGACATACCTTCTGAATGAATATCATGCAAAATTATCTGAAAACTTTGAACTTGAAAAATTATCGTTTGGGAGTCTACCATAACAAAATCCAGAAATTTACCGACAACAAATTTCTTCGTGCCAGCATCCTCTGTCTTGTATTTTTTCTCCAAAGAATCCCACAATTCTTTTACTGACTTTAGAGGACTGTAAACATTATACAGCATGTTGTCAAGGCCATTGAGGATGTAGTTTCTGCACAAAAAATCTGAATGTTTCCAAGCATCTACAGCGGCAACAACTTGCCGATCACTTTCACTATCTTTAAGTGCTGGAACCTCTTCATGGAGAAATCGGGCCAAATTCAGAGTTATAAGATAGAACAACATTTTCTGCTGCCATCTCTTAAACTCAGTACCGTTAAATTTTTCCGATTTTTCTCTATGATTTATTGGTACATGAACATGGTTTTGGATGGGGACCGGTGTTGGTGTAACAATCGGAGTATCACTACCAGTTGCAGTTTCAGTTGTAGTAGCCATAACCTCTGATTACAAAAATCAGAAAAAAATTAAAACACAAATTAATTTTCTAGTTACTAAAACCAGAAAATAAATGATAACACAAAATAATTTTATTTTTCTTGTTACTAAAACTTAGAAAAATAAAATATCACCATAATTTTCTATAACACAAATTAATATTCTGCAATTATTAATGACACCAGTATATTACGACTAGTTGTCAAAGAAAAGAGACAATATATTACTACTATCTGTCAAATAGCATAAACACTATTTGTTTTTCCAACTAGAATATATCTTTATGAAATCACGGAAAATTAAATACAATGAAGATACCCAAATGAATCTATCTTAAGATTGTTGGACAATCTTCACTGTATTTAAATAGATTAAATTCTGTTGTGTACTAAACAACAACCAGAATATAAAAAAATAAAGGAAATGAGAGAATTTGTTTGATTACAAAAATCAAACTAGAAATAAAAAAAATAAATAAAAACAGATTTTATTTTGTTACAAAAACAAAATTAAAATCTGATTTAAATAAATAATAATAACACTGAAAATAAATTAAATAACTTACTTGATTAATTCTGGAATAATAATCTGATCAAGTCCAATGTTTGACACTGTGTCCCTAAGACAGATTCGTCCTCTCCACGGTGCTTTCAGAATTTGGACGTCTATCTCCCAGAATAAAATGATTAACTACAAACAATAGCAGCACTACAAATTGTTTGCCTTACGAACACATTGAGTGTTTACACTCTTTCTTACAAGAAAATAATGCAACAAAATAAAGAATAAATTTGCAGAGCTCCTAAGGACAAAATTTATGAATTTTCTGAATGCAAAGCATCAGATGAGGGCTGTCCTATTTGTAGATGGATTGGTGGCTGCAGGTTTTGAATTAAACAGGTGCAAACCTGTTTGAACAGGTATGAAACTTGTTGGTTTTGAATTTAAACAGATTTGAATCTGTTGGGTTCACAATTCAAACAGATAAAAACGGGAAGGGCCCTGTTTTGGTATACAGTAAAACCGGACCAGATTATTTCCGGTTTAATTTGAATTCTGGATTTTATTTTACCAAAAATAAAATAAAATTCAAATATTTTTGACCCAAAAAGATAGGTAATGGGTCGGACAAGCCCAACCCAACCTCACACCACGTGCAGCCCAAGCCCGAGTCGGCCCATTGGGCGTCTTTGTAGCAGCGTGTGGTGATTTTTTGGTCCAATGGGTCTAGCCCATTTTTCCCGTAACCTCCCTCTTTAAAACACTTGGGTACCCATTGGGGCACACCTCAAGTACCAAACCTATGCCTTATAAACCCATTCAAAACTTCCCACCAAATCAATATGGGACAAGCCTTATTCAATACCTTTAAGGATTTTTCACCAAAACTCCATTTCCATGAAGCACACTTTGGCTTCAATTTTCCATTCACTCGGTAATGGTTTTGAGCAACCAAATACACCACGTGAATCACAACGCGGCATAGAACGCGTTACCACTTTGACCCGCAAAAATCGACGCACGGGGCCCCACCTAAAAAATAGACCAAACTTAGGAAAAAATTCTGGTTTTACCCAGAATTTTCCAAACCATTTTCCAACACTATTGTCTATTGTTTAATGGCCATCAATTGATTGTTCGATCTTTAAGAACAATTGTATTGTTGCTATTTGATGTACCACGTATGACTTATATGAATCTGAATGAATGTTAAATTGAACGATTGAATGATTGATTGATTGACACAAGATATTGATTGAGAAAATGTTCTATTGTTAATCGATTGTTTCAAATATTGTGAGGACATTATTCATAAACCCTTTACGCAGTTGTTATTCATTGGGCTCTAACTCATTGTTTATTATATATATGTAGGTGATCGAGCACTGGATCAGAGTTAGCGACATTGATCTGAATCCTATTTTTGTCAAGCCAACTATTGTGCCTCACCGCGACGTTCCGAACCAACACGTGTCAAGACTTATTGAGTGATTCAGATTTACTCTCTTGAAATTGGTATAGTGTCAAGAATGTTTTATGACTTTCATTACTACTGTTTTGGCAATGAGATCTAATTCCTTGACTTGTGTTTTATCTTGTACATAAGTGTGTTTTGGACTTAAGTGATTGTGCATATACAAGTATAGAAAAGTTTGTTTTGTTCATTTAAGTCCTCACAACTCATTGGACGATATATATTCTATTATTGATTAGTTGTTGCCAGCCCCATTATCGTGTTATTGTCATTATTGTTAAGCAGGCCTTCGGTAATCACAGATTATTGGCCGGTTACGACGCTAAACCTATAGGGGCGGGTGTGGGTTGTGACACTAACATTGTTGGGTTTATAAGCCTTGGGTTTACAACTTGGAAAGGGCCCAAGGTGTACCCAAGTTTTGTAAAAGAGTGAAGTTATGGGCAAAGTGAGTTAGACCTATTGGATCCAAAACAAACATACGCGTGCCGCCACTGTCCATCCCTATTGGGCGAGCTGGGCTTGGCTTGGGCTTGTCCGGCCCAATACTAATTTTTTTTGGGAAAAAAATATTTGAATTTATTTTTTTTTTATTTTGGAAAATAAATTCTGACCGTTTTGAATTCAAATTTTGGCGGTTAGGCCTTTGCACCTCTTCAATCTTTTCTGTACAGGTTCCACACCTGTTTGAATTCAAATTTCGGTTGGAAAAAATCAAATTTTGGCGGTTAGGCCTTTGCACCTCTTCAATCTTTTCTGTACAGGTTTCATACTTGTCCGAACAAGTTCATATTTGTTCAGTTCAAACCCGAACAACCACCTTCTACTTCTATAAATAGTCAACCCCTCATTTGGATTTTGCAATCTAATTTAGTTCTTCATTTACTAGAAACTCCTGCATATTTCTTCATTTCTTTTCCTTCAGAGAGAATATATAACATAGAGTGTGTTCGTTATGCGAATAGTTTGTAGTACTGCTACTGTTCGTTGTAGATCATTTCATCCTGTGAGATAGACGTCCATTTTCTGTGAGCACCCTAGAGAGGACGAATCTGTCTTAAGAAGACAGTGTTAAACATTGGACTTGATCATTTTCAGAAAATATTTGCTATAAGTATTTTCCTAGTTTTATTTTATTTCCTTCCTCCTCTATTTCCATTTTCTATTTGGTTTCTATAATTAAATAGATTTTGGAAAATCTTTCTTTTTAATTTATTTCTTGTGTGTTCTATTTATTGCTAAGTACACAAATAGAATTTAATTTTAATACAATAAAGATGGGCAAACAAGATTCAAAACCATATTAATTAAAACATTACAAAGTTTTTTAAACTAAACACATTCCATGGCAGCAATGTGCACTACAAGAAAATGCACAATTGGCGACTAAAAAAAGCATTTTCGTCGCTGAAAGTCGACGAAATGGCGACTAAAATCAGTTTTGTCGCCAAACCTAAGCACTTTTGCCGACTAAAGCACTTTAGTCGCCGAATGTAGGCCTTTTGGCGACTAAAAGTCGGTTTAGTCGCCGAATATAGTAGTTGTAGCGACTGAAAAAATTTTAGTAGCTAAAGGAACGGTTTTTGGCGACTAAAAACCATTTAGTCGCGAAATCTATAGGTTTTGGCGACTAAAAAAAACTTTAGTCGCCGAATATGGGTGTTTTACCGACAAAAAAATTTTTAGTAGCTAAAACCTGGACAAGTGGCGACTAAAATTGATTTTAGTCGGCAAAAATTGAGCTTTTGGCGACAAGAAATTAGTTTAGTCACGATTGTAGTTTTTTGGTGAAATTCAAGTTTTTAGCGACAAAAGCAATTTAGTAGCCAAATGGCAGAATTGGCGACTAAAATTCACATTTAGTCGCCGAAAGTCCTCTCATATTTTTTTTTAATAAATACTTTATTTTTTTACATAAAATACATTAAATAAAAATAATTATTTATATATATAGTTTGTATTAATACCGGTATAAATAGTATATAAATAATATATGTTGCATTAATATTCACGTGAGGTTGTAGTGGCATAGTGGGGAGAGAGTGTTGCTAAAGGTAGATAAAGTTGGGACTTGGTGGTCACGGGTTGGCAAATCAGCAAAGGGAAAAAAAATTTTTTGTGAAAATACTTTCAGCGACTAAATCCTTTAGTCGCCAAAGGTGTTTTTATTAAATTAATAATATAAAAAATTAACTATTGGCGACAAAAGGTTTAGTCGGCAAAGGTTAAATTCCCAAAAATGAAATTGACAATTGGCGACGAAATCTTTAGTCGCTGAAGACCACAGAAATGGCGACTAACAGATTTTTAGTCGCCAAAAGTAATTGGCGACCAGGTTTTGGCGACAAGATGGGCGACTAAAACTTTTAGTCCGGGAAAGTTGAATTTTGACATTTGGCGACTAAAATGGGACCTTTGGCGACTAAAAATTTAGTCGCCAAAGGTGTGTTTTTTTGTAGTGGTGCTCTGAAGAGTTCAACAATGGCATTTGCAGAATGTATACATTTCCGTACTCATTTTTCTTGGAATAGAAAAACCAAAAAATGAAGTTTACAAGGTTTAGAGTTTTGCATTATAGAAGGATCCAAGAGTAAAAGAATAAAATATATTACATGACACTGTAAAATGTATATCTACTACTATTATATACATATATATATAAATTGTAAAAATGTGAAGAATTATCATGGTTCTTACTTTTTATATATTGTAAAAATACATTCCTAAACTTATTAAATATCAGCAAAATTACAAATACCTATAGATATCTTTTGAAATCCAAACACCTTAAAATAACTAAATATTTTGAAACATCACAATCTATTATCAAACACCTTGGATGATTTAAAAAATAAAAAATTTTAATTTTTTGAAAAGTGAATCTAGAAAACTAAAACTAAACAAGGTTATTGTACTTGGTGAAGTTGTCAAGTTCTCTGTTTCAAACTCATGACTAATGTCCAATTATATTATTTGTATTATAATATGCATCATCATACATAATAATATCGTCAATATCATCAACTGATTGAAAAAGGGTTTTATATTACTCTAAGGTATTAACTAAACAGTACAAACCCACAATTAATTTGAGTGGGTGATTCTGTTAAAACCACTAATAGTAGGTTGAGTACCCTCAATTTTTTTATTTTTAATTTCGAAATAATTCATTATTTTGAATTATCATAACATTTTAATTTTTTTTTATCCACTCAGTTTCAAATTTTAGAACCACACAATCGATCACATTGTTTCTCAATTAACTCTGTTTGACAACCCAATAGTTGTACAAACACATAAAAACATAAAAGCCCACTCTAATTCGTAGATAAATTGCCCACTTATCAGGTTAGACTTTATACGAGTAACAACCTTTTTATTTTTTTCCGTTCTTGATTCATATATGCATAAAAAAAAACAAACGACTCTTTAGTATGTTTTGAGTTTTTACTTTTAAATCGACTTAATATATATACACTTAAAATATATATAATTTGTACAAAAAAAAATAAAAATCATTGAATATAAATATACAAAAATGTATTAAATTTTTGTATTATTTTGTATTCAATAAAATTTTCACAATAGTTGGATTATGTAAAAGGGAAGGAATAATAGTATTAGACTCACAAAAATAAAATACATAAAAGTGTGGAATAAAATTTATTTTAAGTCTTATTCACATCACACTCAAAATGAATTTTAACTACCAAGACATTTTCTTTATATGTTTTATATTCTATTTTTTTGCACTTATAATATTATCAACAACAAAAAAAATCGTAAAATTTATCAAGTGCCCGGAAAATAAAATAATATAAAAAACTAAAGATTAATTTCACTTCTAAAGAATTAGAGGTTCATAAATGATCACCAAACTCATTTGAAAATAGGATACACCTTGGGGTACACCTTGGGGCCAAAAAAGTCACTAAAAAAGCTAAACCAAACTCATTGTTGGATTTATAAGCCTTGGGTTTACAACTTGGGTTTATAACTTGGAGGGGGCCCCAAGTTGCACACCATGTGCCACTTACACAAAAAGTGTAAGTGGAATGGAAAACAAAAACAGGACTACAAACAGAAAAGGCGTAAGTGTAAGGCGTAAATTACACACCATAACAGTACCCTTGTTTTATTAACTATTTTAGCTGGAGATGCCCATCTCAGAGAAGCCCATATTTTAACTTATTGCTACCTTAGAGTAACTGTGCCCGCAAAATTAATTATAATTATAGTATTTTAAGCTAACTATAAAATCACTGTGGGGTGTTTTGAGAAGTTGGTAAAAAGTTAATTTTTTGATTTTTTAGCTTTTTTAGTGACTTTTTTGGCGGCTTTTTTTGGCAAAAAGTTAGGTTGTTTTGGATTAAAAAATTGACTTTTTTAATTAAAAAAACTAAAAAATTAGCTTTTTATTATTATTACCAAAATGCTCCTATATAAAACAAAAATCCACATTAATATATTAATACAAAATTATCTAAAAAAACAATCTAAATAAAAACTTATGTTTCGCTTATAAATCAATTCATAGATAACGTACAATGCACATATATCTCCCAACTAGTATATACATGTTCATAAAGTTAACAAATCAATTCATAGATAACGTACAATGCACATATATCTATACATGTTCATAAAGTTAATATATACCTATTTAAATTCTAACAAAATGATATATACATACCTTCGATATATTAAATAAATTATGGGCTGTGATACAGAGCACTAATTGTGCAGCTCTAATTGCTGCACTAGTGAGCTGGCAGCCAAAAAAAAAAAAAAAAGACACAACCATCACATCAGCAGTGGGTGGGGCCTACTGTCACCTAATTAGTGATGACTTTAGAAGTCCAAAATTTGAGCTCTAAAGCATTTTTAATAAATTATATATATGCATGTTGAGCCGGGCTAAAATGAGAAATTTTTTTAACCCAATACATAAATTAATTAGGTTAAAAAATAGGAAAAATTATTTATAAGTCCTATTAGAGAAATTTATACTACATATGGTCCTACTAAAAAACTTATGTTCCCATAAGTCCTGTGAGAAATTTGTTGACACATTTACCCTTAATATTAGTTGTTAATATTATAAATAATAGTAAAACCATATATAGGAAATTGAATGTTATCATGGATCATATTTATATAAACGTAACGTAACGTGACACCTACATAAACGTAACGTGACACCTATACGTAACATGACACCTATTATCTATGGTAACATGCAATTTTCTATATCATATCTACATAAACGTAATGTAACGTGACACCTACATAAACGTAACGTGACATCTATAATCTATGGCAACATTCAATTTCCTATATAGGAAATTGAATGTTATCATAAATCATATCTACATAAACGTAACGTAACGTGACACCTACATAAACGTAACGTGATACCTATGATTTATGGCAATATTCAATTTTCTATAGGAAATTGAATGTTACCATAGATCATATTTATATGAAACGTAACGTGACACTAACATAAACCAGTAACATTTTTACATTCAATTTAAAAAAAATAAAAACTCATTAAGTTTGCGAAATGTAACGTAACACATTACGATACGTTTATGTAGGTGTCACGTTACGTTTATATAGGTGTCACGTTATGTTACGTTTATATAGATGTCATGTTACGTTACGTTTATGTAGGTGTCACGTTACGTTACGTTTATATAGGTGTCACGTGACATTACGTTTATGTAGGATCTTATGGAATATATTCCTATCTAAATAGAATTTGAAATTCTATAAGAAATTACACAGAATTTAACCTACCATAAGTTTCTGAAAAATGACATATAAATAAGTCTCTCTAAAAAATAACTCACCCAACTTTATAAATTAAAATAATATTTTTAAACTTTAAAATATAAGACTGAAGAATTAGACAGGCTGGGTGATGCCCACCCGTGATAATAATATGAATAATATTATATGTATCAATTGATTTAAATCAATTGAGTAATGATAAAAAATTTGATACTTATAATGGGTATGTTTGGTTTGGCTTTGTAGAGTGATTTTGAAAAAAAAAATTAAAAAATTTTGTTTGGTTTGTAATTTTTCCAAAACAATTTTTAAAATCACTTTCTCTCTTACACATCAATCAATCACTTTTTCTCTTTTCTCTCTCATTCTCAATCACTTTTTCTCTCACACACATTTACTCAATTACAACAAAATATCAAATCATTCTAAACTCCCAAATTTCAAAACTATTTTCAAAATACATAACCAAACAAATTAAAGATATTTCTAAACTCACTCTCCAAATTAATTTTTAAAAACTACTCTCACAAAACTAAACTAAACCAAACAGACCCAATATTTTTTATATTAA
The DNA here is from genome assembly GCA_025200525.1 of Camellia lanceoleosa. Classification (NCBI taxonomy): domain Eukaryota; kingdom Viridiplantae; phylum Streptophyta; class Magnoliopsida; order Ericales; family Theaceae; genus Camellia; species Camellia lanceoleosa. The sequence continues at coordinate 124,923,799 of CM045767.1, read as the reverse complement.
TTAGTATATTAACAGATAATATGACATAATTTTAAAAATTTTAGACATTTATAATTTATATAATGGATACAGTTATAATTTTAAGGGAGACTTATTTATAAGTCCTTTTTCAGAACCTTATGCTAGGCTAAGTCCTGTGTAATTTCTTATAAAGTTTCAAGTCCTATTTTCATAAGAATATATTCCATAAGATCCTAACGTGACATGACACTTAAATAAACGTAACGTAACGTGACACCTACATAAATGTAACGTAACGTGGCACTTATATATACGTAACGTAACGTGACACCAATATGAATGTAACGTGACATCTACATAAACGTAACGTAACGTGACACCTATATAAACGTAACGTGACACTTACATAAACGTAATGTAATGTGTCACGTTACGTTTCGCAACTTAATAAATTTTTATTTTTTTAATCCGTTTGTTTTGAAATAGATATATAATCTTAATGTATTTTTGTTTTGTATTATTAATTGTAAAATTTAAAACATTATCAATAATATATGTGAAATCTAAATTAATTAATAAAAATAGAAAGGACAAAAGCGCATCGAAAAAACAACACTCGCAAATCACGCTTATCTATGAGTGGACATGGGTGGGTGGTTTGGGGGAGAAAAGTTACTTACTCGTCTTCAAACATGAGACGCACTTCATCAATGTTGATGAATTGTTGGAGCTAAGCCATCATAGCAATAATAAGATGATTTGACATTCTTGTTGAATAAGACACTTATGAAAGGACAAACTATCCAAAAGTAAGTATTTTCGGTATTCTTTATCATAATCTTGCCTTTGCTGATGAAAAATAAATAAATCATAATGTGAAAGAAAATGGCATTTGCCTGCTCTTCATGCTGTTTTAATAATTCTATAGGGCAGAGGGGCGAAGAGTTTGTTTAACTCTCTGTGGACTGAAATGTGATTTATGAATAATTATTTTTTGGTTAATTAATTGTGTTTGAATTCAGTAATTTGGTTGTTTGGCTGTCCGAAAAAAATTCAAAAAATAAATAAAATCAATTTCTTATATAAAAAATTGAATGTTACCATAGATCATATGTGTCACGTTACGTTTATGTAGGTGTCACGTTACGTTACGTTTATGTAGATATGTCACGTTACGTTTATATAGGTGTCACGTTACGTTACGTTTATGTAGATATGTCACGTTACGTATAAGTGTCACGTTACGTTTATGCAGGTGTCACGTTACATTACGTTTATATCAATTTCCTATATATGGTTTTATTATTATTTATGATATTAACAACTAATATTGAGTCAATAAACTTCTCACAGGACTTATGGGAACATAAGTTTTTTAGTAGGACCATATGTAGCATAAGTCTCCCTAATAGGATTTCTAAATAATTTTTCCTAATTTTAAAATAATAATATTATACTCCCTCTGTTCTAAAATATTAGTCCTTTATTCCATTTTTCATTGTCCCAAAATATTAGTCCCTCTTCAAAAATCAAGTACAAAAATAATATAAATTTTTTATTTTACCCTTCTTTTAAATTAATAAACAATATAAAAAGTACAATTATGACATTGATATTCTCAAAAAAATGTATTATCAAAATGATAACTTTAAAAAATCAACTTTTTTCAAATGTAATAATTGTACTACAAAAAAAAATTAAATTCTCCAAAAAATATCATTATTTTAAAATAAAAAAAATAATATTAATACATTAATTAATATATCAATTAATATATCAATTGATACATATAATACACTGTAAAATATAGTCATTTCCCCAAAAACATACCTCGTAAGAAGAAAACCAGGGAAAGCTATTTGGCGGATGAGTGTAGTTATAACCAATCTCTGTTCCCGCTTTCTCACCTGCGTCATCACAAGATCCCCTTTATTCAAGGAATTCAAGTTGTTGCTATGAGGATCTTGATGTTTGTTCCGAATCCATGATTTAAATTATTTATATTTTAAAATTTATTAATTATATTATTCAAGTAAAATATTAAAATAAATTAGATATCATATTTCTATAATGAGAGCACATTCATATTTTAGAAAATAGATAATTAAAGTAATTTTAATAATTTTTTTAAAGTAATTAAGACCTGAGCATAAGATTACAAATATTTATTTAACTTAATGTTTTACATAGATGATATAATTGACAAATCTCGTAATATAAACTCTTTGAATCATCAAAATAGGTCCAAAAACAACCGCGCGTGCTACATCTACACAATTTTTTTCCCTTAAACCTCTCAAATGAGGTGATGAGAAACAATTCAAATTCTATATTAGTTGCTTATATGTGTGGGTTTCACGCACAACAAAACATATTTCTATGAGAGAATATTGGAGCCTCTATTAACTTTTATATATATATATATATATATTTTTTGTGTTACAGAAAAATTCTCTCTACCCTCTCGTAAGTCCAAGGCAGCACCCCTTGCAGAGATCATCAAGGTGTCCTGTTAGCCGTTCCGAGCGAGGAGACTATAACTTGGGAACTTGCCTCGATCTCCCTAGATAACTTGAGGGTCAACCTCCTAATCAATAGTGTTTCACCCAAGAAATTGGCTCAAAAGAAAAATTGAACTTGTGACCTTGAGACTTAAATCCCAACGCCTTACCACAATTTCACTTGTCACGCCATTGGAGAGGTGAAGGAAAATTGTGTGAATCATAAATTTTTCTTATTTAATTAAAAATAAATACCTTCTGACATTTCTTTAACTAATAGTAGTAGTATTACTTTCTAAGGCTTGTTTGTTTTGCTCTATATTTCATAGAATTGGATTATTAATTTTGGGGGATTCATAACAGTAATATTAGTTTGGAGCAATGGTCTCCTAGGATTACAAATAGTCCCTAGTGAAAGAATTAACAATCTCATGGGGTTGATATTTAAATCTAATTTTATGGAATTGGAGGTAAAATGATTATTTCATCTCTCATTTTACAAAAATAATAAAATCACATTTTACATGCTAAGAATTTTTAGGTAGCTTCATATATTTAATTCCAACTAATTAATATCATTATGTTATTATACAAATAAATATAAATATAATTTATCTTATATTTTCAACCTAGTACCATTACGCTAATAACACTTTCATTCAATTCCATAAATCATTCTGTTTGGTTTATCATTTTAAAACAAAAAAATTCTAAATTTTCAATTCATATTTTTATATTTTTAGTGATTTTTAAAAAATATTTTAATCATTTTAAAAATTTTAAATTTATTTAATCTTGATATGCTTAAAAAATATAAATTTTGTACAAAAATTATTAAAAAACTCAACAAACATAAAAAAAAAAATATTAACATATATTGAATTTCTATATATTTTTATTTGGTGAATTTTTTTAAAAAAATTCAGATACTATATTTTTTATAATTATAACTAAATTAGGTGTATCTAAAAAATTACATAAAATATTAAAAAAACTCACTAAAAATAAAAATAAGAAAAACAAACGGGCAGGGTTGTTTGGAAAATAAAGGTAACTTATTTTGAGAAACAAACGGGCAGGGTTGTTTGGAATAAACTAAATAAGTGTACTTTTTAATTTTTTATAAAATATGGGTTAGGTATGAATTGAGTTTGAAGTGATGCTTTAGAGAGATGATGTAACTTAGGGTTGGTTTGGGATGCTCCAAAAAAGTACACTTTTTGACTTATTAGCTTATATGAGTTGAGTTTGGATTGGGTTTGATGTGTTGTGTTAGAGAAGTGATGTGATTTAAATAAGATGATGTGACTTAAATAGGATAGTAACTTTTTAACTTTTTATATTATTTAGTAGATGCCAAACTTGACCTTAAATAGGATAGTAACTTTTTATTTTTTATTTTTTTTTCTTATTATGTCAAACCAAGCTTAAAATTAAAAAATATATATATAAAAAAAACTACTGGCGTAAAAATCTGTAGCAGTGTACGAGTAACTTCTGTTCAAAAAAAAGAAGAGAAAAAAGTGTACAAGTAATCCAATAATTACCGGAAATAGCCGGTCGTCATCCGGTTTCACGCAACCCTATGACAATGGAGAGAGAGAAGGTGACTGTGTGAAATTATGTGTGTGAGTCAGTGAGAGTGACAGTGTGTGTGTGTGCGCGCGTGAATGTGCGTGAACACGGTTCAAAAACTATGGTGCAAGTTGGGCATTATTTCTTGTTCAAAAAAAAAAAAAAGTTGGGCATTATTTGGGTGTCACTTTCAAATGTCAAAAAAAATTATTTGATAAACTTATTTCATGTATTAAAAAAGTCATTTTTATAATTCTTAAAATCATTAGAATTTTTTTTTTAAACTAACAAATTTGTTAAATAAACAGATTTTTATACCATAAATAGGTTTTTAATATACTCAACAAAAAAAAATAAAGGTAAGTTTGTTTTGTCTTTTTGCTTTTTGTTTGAGAGTTGATTATTTTATTTTATTTTTTGAATTTTTAGAAAAAGATGTAAAACATAATAGAGAGAATAGTTGATTTTTTGTAAGGTTCTTCTACCAAAAATCCAAATCTGAATTTCTTTTCGCCAAAGGCCTACACGTGAAAAAATTTTGAAAAAAAATTTTTACAAACAAATTTTTAGTTTGTTTTTGAAAAAAAATTTTGAGAAAAATTCTCTACAAACAAATTTTCAAGAGTAATCAAACCAAACAAATTTTTTCAAAAAAAATCTCAAAATTTTGTTTGGTTTGTTTCTTTCCAAAATCATTCTCTCTTTCTCATACACATCAAATCAATTACTTTTTTTTAAAACTCTCTCTCCAAAATAATTTTTCAAAACCATTTTTGAAAAAAGGTTTGCCAAACAAGTTTTCATACTTTTTTATCTCAAAAACTACTCTACAAACACAAACCAAACAAGTCCTATATGTCCATAACGACAATCTCCTTCAAAATTATTATACTACCCATGTATAACTGTGGAAACAAACTCATTTATTGTCTCTTCTCTCTCTCTCTCTCTCCGTGACTACCACAACCAACGTGATGGCGATTAAGCTCCACTGCACGTGTAGCCCACCACCGCTCGAGCTGTCCACCTAGGGTTGCGTGCGTGAAAATTTAAGGCTCTTCTGCTGGGAATAAAAGAAATAAAAAGAGGCTGTAACTGGGTTCGAAAATATTCTAAGGAAAATAGAGGTTGGGGTTTGAAGAGAAAGATTTTTCTCAAGTTTCAATAGCAACTTTCATGAAGGCTTCTTCCTCTTCTACCTTTTCTCACTCCTCCATGAGTGGCTAATCTTCCAGTTTTAGGGTTTTGATGAAACCCTAGCCATGTAAAGGGATTTTTCTTAGGCTTTGATTGTGAAATGGTTTGAATAAATGTATGGATGTTTTAGAAGTTTATAATAATTTTCCTTTTCATCTCTTCAAGTGTTTTACTCTCTGTGATTGTTTAATGCTTTCCACACATTAGTTTTCTTTATGCTTATGTTCAAAGTATGAGATAAGTCATACTACAAGAGATGAGTCGTGTTACTACTATAGTTTAGAGCAAACGACTTGTGCTACTTGGGATGATTCGTGCTTGTATATTGAATGCAATAATCCTCTTGATCAATGTTTCAAACTTGTAGTTGTGAAATATTAGGTAATTCTAACCGAAGTACAATTGATGGCCAATTTTAAGTCTTATCTATGTGGTTAGTGGTGAATTCTTTGCCTTAAGATTTTTCAAAAAAATCAGTATCTCAAATCCTACTTTTAATTGTCAATATAATTTCTCAATTTCATTTGATTCTTGATTAGTCATGATATCCTTCAATCTTTTTGTCAAAATTAATTTAGGAATTTAACAATTAAATTAGTTTAATTTCCTGTTTATCCCTGTGGATCGATAACTGGACTCACCATTGTTGTAAAGAATTTGGTATGATTTAGTGTTTATATTTGGTGTGTAAAACAACCCATCAACCATTTTTGTCGTAACCAATTTGTTGTCGTCGCCTCATTTTTCTCAGCTTCCTCACATTTTGTTTGCATCTCTCTCTCTCTCTTAACCTCTCTCTCCCTCTCTTTAAAATCACTGTCCTAGAAGTTTCAAAGATGAAGAAAATAAGAGAAAGAAGTTGAAAGGTCCTTCGGCATAAGCATGGTCGGAATCTAATATTGCAGAGGCTAGGGTTGAGATAAGCCCTGCGCCACAAAGTCTTGCCATTTTCTGTCTAAAACCCTAACAAATGAGTTCAGCTCTAGAGATCAACAATGAATGAAATGGATTGTGGGTAGATCTCGATTGTACCAACTATAACAATATGTGTGTATATATGTGTGACTGTCAGATCCAGATCTAGAAGTTTCTTAAGGTTCTTCTTTTTCTTTTTTCTTTTGTTGGCTCAAATCTTTTTCTTTTTAAATTTGTTTTTTCTTAGTTCAAATCTGTTACTGTTATTGTTGTTGATGATGAGTTGTTGTTGTTGATGATGATAATGATGATGAAATACATTACAACAAATTTAAAATTTGGACAAATATTTCAACAGATAAGAGATTAAAATTGAACAGGTAATAAAATTTGGACAGATAAGGAAAAAAAAAATTAAATAGACAAGGTAAAAATATGAAAAAAATATTGAACAAATATGAAAAAAAATTGAAAAGATAGTGAAAATTTCGAATAGGTAAGAATTGTTTTGAACAAATAGGGTTTTTTTTTTAATAGATAGGAACAAAATTTGAACAGATAGTCAACAAAAGTCAACAGATAAAAAAAATTCAACAGATAAATTGAAAACAAAATGTCATTCAAAACAAACAAAACGATTTCTCACCAAACTACTTCACAAATGGTAGATCTTTTACCAATAAAAAATATTTACTGAACCTAATGTCTTATACCTTTCTTCGTTTGGAATTTTCAATAATTATCATTTTTTTATATTGTTTCTTTGGCTATTTTAGGCAATTGTTATTTTGGGAAATGAGTTAGTAGCCACTTTCCAGTTTTTAATCCATCTTGGGTGATATCATCTGTCACATTTTTACACGTTTTTTTTTTGAAAAATCAAAAATTAACTTTTAACTATTTTCCTAAAACAACCATATGACTTAAATTCTTACTAAAAATATGTGTTCAAACATTATTGGATATTCAAATATTATTATTTTTCACAACTAATTAGATTTGACCTGATATATTTTTACAGTAAAAATTTTAAAAGAAGTGTCGGTGTCTACAGAATTAGTATTTTGTACTTTGAGAATTTATATGCCAAATGTCATGTTTGGTGCACCCTATGAAATGCGTAGCTTATTTGATTTCATTTTTAAAATTTATGTCAAAATATTTGGTATAATTTTCACTTACGAATTATGAGACAAAAATAATTTATGTAAGTCAAAAATAAATTTAATTATTGGAAAGTAGGGGAATAAATATTTTCATTTCTACTTTCTGATTATTAATTTTTAATTTGAAAAAATTGTATGACCCAAAATATTTTGTGCAATCTCTACTTAAAGTTGATAAGTTAAAAAAATTAATAATTCATATTTATTGAGTTAAGTGCATATGATTGAGATTTATACGTTTTGACCTCGTTTAGAAACAAATTATTTTAATAAAATTTTAATTTTTTATAAAAATATATATAAAAAATAAAAAAAATAATATCATAATTTATATAGACTTTTTAATTTTTTGACTAAAATAAAGTCTTCATAATAGTTAGGTTAGACCCAATTTCAATTGAGTCAAACTTGACATGACATATATATTTACTAGTGTATGCCCGTGCCTGAAGGCACGGTGTAAATAATATTGAGATTAAAATGCAGTTATCATTTCTACGTATAATGTCAAGTAATTAATTAATTTAATGCATCCTCAACATTTAATTAATCCTGGGGAATATGAATATATTAGAAACATTGCATTAGATACATGAAAACATTGTATAATGTCAATTGGGAATAATTTTAGGTGTCGTTAAAATTTAGAAAAAAATTACCAAAAATAAAAAATAAAACTTAGAATTTAATACTTATAAAAAATAAACTATTAAATTTTTAATTTTAAAATTTTAAATATTAAATTTCTAATTTATTTTTAATCTAAACTATTTGCATGTTTTCAATCTGAACAATCTGAGATCTTTTACGTATTTTACTAAATAATAAATAAATACCATTAACAATCCAAGCAATTTGTTGGTAGAAAAAAAGTAACCATCAGTCTTTTGCGGGGTCTGTCTTTCACATATTTTTTTGCATTCTTATTGAAAATAATAATAATATATCAACACATTTTGCATTCCTATTGAAAAATATATATATATATATATATCAACACAATTTGAATAGCACATAAAATAAATAAAAATATGATAGTGGCCAAGCATTTGAATGCGCAACACAATTAAGAAAACCGACTACTATCTCTTTCTTTACTCTGTTTATTTTCAATTTCTTCACCATGTCTTTAACAAGTAAAGAAATAGTCCATGAAGAAATTTAAAAATGAAAAAATTTAAATTGGGTTATAGAAATAAAAATAAAATAAAATAAAACAAAAATAATGACCCGCGAGAGACATACAGGTTGAAGAAAAAATAAATAAAAAAGAAAATGTTGAAACCCAAACCAATGTCAACAGTCCTACAAACCAATGTCAAGACCCTCGCCTGACAACACAAATACAAACCCAAATCTTAGAAACACAAATCCAAATTGATGTCTCTTTTGCTTTGATTGAAAAAAAACAAAATGATTTTCAATGCTTTGTTCCAATGCTTTGTGTCTCTTATGCTTTGTTTCCGATTTTTTCAGTGGTTCCATTGATTGCATACCTAATTACACAAACCCAAACAGAAATCTTAGAAACATAAATATTAGAAACACAAACACAAACCGAAACTGAAATCGTAAAAAAACAACCTAATCAACAAAAAAAAATACAAAGTTGAAAAATCACTTAAGAATGTGTTAAAAATCATTTGAAAACCATTTCATGAGGATCAATTATTATTTCAAACCCAAGGATCAGATTGTATACCATACCACAAAATGAGTCCCCAAAAAGAACTACTCTTTCAACCCACCTAAATATTTCAATAAAATTGGTCTACTAATTTTTTAACTTCACATCTCCTTTCATTCTTATCTTCGTAACACAAATACAAAGCACGTACCTAATCCAAATCATACCCAAGCACGTACCTAATCCTATCTGTTCATCAACAACATAATTACCAAATCCTATCTGTTCATCATCATAGAAAAAACATCAAAAAATTAAAAACGAAATAAATTTGTATGTGCCTCTTCCAAGTACTTCTACAACCTCTTTGCTACACTCTTCAAAGCCTTTTATATGTGCATCAATTTGGACAAATCAAAGCCTTTTATATGTACAAATTTTAGCTACAAATATTTACTTTGCACAGATCAAGCCTTATCTATGTATCTTATCTATTTCATCATCATTCATCATCAACAACAATATGCACTCACAACACCCAGATCATCACAACAACAACAACAATTAAAAGTTAATTAGCAAGAATACAGATCCAATCCTAAAATCAACAACAACAATATGCACTCACAACACCCCAGATCATCACAACACCAACAACAATTAAAAATTAATCTGCAAGAACACAGATCCAATCCTAAATGAAATGTTAGATATTGATTAGATATTAATCTGTACATACTTCAACCATTAGATATTGATTAAGAATCATCTCAGCCATTCAAATGAAATGTAAAATTAAAAAAAAAAAAACCGTTCTTCCGTATTCAAAAAGGATAAAATAAAAAATAAAAAAATCTCCGCCATTCAAACGAAATGTAAAATTAAAAATAAAAAACGAATCGTTCTCCCTTATTCAAAAAATATAAAATTAAACAAATAAATAAATAAATAAAATCAGATGTGTATAGATGATTTACTGTCTTTTGGTCGATGAAAATCCACATAGAACTTCTCCACCTTATAGTCACTTATCCTCCTATTTCACAACAATCAAAACACAACAATTAAAATAATAATAATAATAATAAATTAAATGGAAGAAAAAAAATGGACAACCATTCAAATGAAATGTAAAATTTAAAAATTAAAAATAAAATAGATTTGTATGTGCCTCTTCCAAGTACTTATTCGACCTCTTTGCCACACTCTTCAACCTCTTCATCATGATCATCAATTTGGACAGATCAGAGCCTTTTATATGTACAAATTTTAGCTACAAAAATTTACTTTGCACAGATCAAGTCTTATACATGTATCTTATCTATTTCATCATCATTCATCATCAACAACAACAATATGCACTCACAACACCCAGATCATCACAACACCAACAACAATTAAAAATTAAAGAAGAACACAGATCCAATCCTAAAATCACTGCACATACTTCAACCGTTAGATATTGATTAGAAATCATCTCAGCCATTCAAATAAAATGTAAAATTAAAAATAAATTAAAAAAAAAAAAAATCGTTCACCCGTATTCAATAAATAAAAAATAAAAAAAATCTCAGCCATTCAAACGAAATGTAAAATTAAAAATAAAAAAAGAATCGTTCTCCCTTATTTAAAAAATATAAAATTAAATAAGTAAATAAATAAAATCAAAGATGGGTATAGATGATTTACTGTTTGGGTCAATGAAAATCCACATAGAACTTTTCCACCTTATAGTCACTCATCATCCTATTTCACAACAATCAAAACCCAACAATTAAAATAATAATAATAATAAATTAAATGGAAGAAAAAATGGGCAGCCATTCAAACGAAATGTAAAATTTAAAAATAAATATATAAATAAATAAAAACTGTTCTCTCTTATTCAAAAAATATATAATAAAAAATAAAAATCAGAGATGGGATTGATAAACAATTTTTAATTTATCAATAAAAAAATAAAAAATAATTTTTTTATATAAAACATTATGTTTTTTTGTCAAATATTCTCTTTCTCTTGAATATTCAGCTCCACCTTCTCTTGAATAAGTTTGTTAAGATGAATAAAAATAAATTTAAATACAATGTGTACCAAAAGATGTTCTGAGATAAATCATGCAAATAATTGTCAAGATAGATTTCCGTTCAATTAACATTTTACACAACCAACACAATTGAATTGTTATTTAGGAAAAGAGCGAAAAAAAATTCATAATTACGGTTTGGAACAAAAAAGTTATGAACTTATGCATAATCCTTTTGTTCTTTATGTTCTACTTGCTCATTTAAATAATAGAAACTAAATCTACTTATTCAACTTTAAAACTCATTTTGCGGTTCAACCTTTAACTGCATTTCTTTTTTAACAGGAAGTTGTGTAAACTGACTCTAAACCATCTAATGATTTACTCTCAAAGAAACATATGGTCTAACGTGGAAAATTTTGAAATTGGCTGTCACGTGATCTCTTTACACTTGTTGAACGACTAGATACAATCGCATTAGGTCCTCCCAGAACTACTGACCCTCCATTACTACTTTTACCTTTTACATCCTACAACCAGAATAGAATGTTAGTATTAATACAGTTGTACAGTCATTTACAAATATAAATCATGGCAAAATATTCATTCTCTTCAAAATTAGTTCAAACCTTGAGCAGATTATATTGTTCCACCCACTTTGATTTTGTGAAATTACATAATGCAAGCTTCTTCAATGTCCTACAGTATTCAGTTTTCACCCGACAAAGAAAGATCAAAAACCCCTTCTGCAAGGAGCTTTTGAAAGGAGGATAGATTATCCTTGAATTGAGGGCTACCAAACATGCTTTTAAGGCTGGAGATGCCACCAAAAAAAAAAAAAAAAAGAAGAGGAAAAAAGAAACATCATCAGTGTTGGACCATATATTAGCTTTAGAACCTTGATTTACAGTATATGTTAAAATAGAATATACCCTCTTCAATATTGTTATAAAATTCATCATTAAATCTCATTATTTGAAATCCTCATCAATCCAAACCAACTCTTAGTTCAATTAAAATTTCTTACTTCCTTCAAAATTTTCCTTTCTAGTTGAATGAAAATGTTGTTTCTTTTATTCTTGTGTTCTTCAAAAACCAATATTTCCAAGAGTTAACAATCTTTTTTTTTTTTCTTCACAAAACCATGATTCATTCCAAACAAAAATATAGGGGAAATCATACAAATAAAAATGTCTCAAATTTACAATGCCTAGCATTATGTTATTCAAATTAACATAATGCTACAAATAAAAATTTCAAAATTTCAAAATTTCAAAATTTCAAAACAAAAATTTCACAACAACCAAATTTATATAAAAGTAAATACATACATAGAAGATACAAAGCATAGATTAAAAAAATGTAAAATAAGCAAAGCAACAAATCAAAAACTAACCAACATAACAAGTCGGTTCAATTCCATTGTAAGCTGAGGCAAATCTTGGCTCAGCATCTTCTGATTCTGAATCCTATCTGAAAATCAAACCTAAAAATTAAAACAACAGAGAATGGTAAGAAGCCTTTCAATCAAATGGGGTTTTAGTAAGTAGTACAGACATGGGGACATTGTTGTTAGATTAAGCTTGTGGAGAGAGAGAGAGAGAGAGAGAGAGAGAGAGAGAGAGAGAAAGAGAACTACCAATTAGAGAATACAGAGAAAAGGAGTTGTTGCAAGTAAAAAACAAAGCCCTAAGATGGTTTGAAATGAGCTGTGTTTGTTGCAAGGAGGAGATGACTGAAGCGATGAAGGGGGATGAGGGAGTAGGAGATGAAGGGATTAAAACTGTGGCTGAAAGAGGGGCAGGAATATCGGGTTCGGGTTTGGGTCTTCGGCGAGGGAGAAAAGAGGTGGGAGGTGGTCGTCGGTGTCGCGATGACGGTGGTCATCGTAAGAGGAGAAAGAGTAGCGTATGAAAGAGATATGATGAAGAGAGAAAAGTTTTGAGGGAAGAGAAAGAGGAGATGTATCTGTGAAAGAGATTTGAGAAGATGCAACAGATGATGAGATGATAAGCAAGAGAGAGAAGAGAGTATTTTAGAGGAGTGTGTGGGCGGGAAACATATTTTGGCTAAAACAAATCTGGCCATCAATTTTGGCTGAAACAGATCTGAGCCATTGATGATGCCATGTAGGACAAAAATATACACATTTTCAAACTAAACCTCCCATTGTTATATAGATGCCTTCATTCATTCGGTGACTTGATTTTTTAGTTTTTTAATTTTTTAATTATTTTAATTTAGGTCAAAAAAATTCATTTGGAATAGATTTTTTAAATTTTTTGAGAAAAAAATTGAAATGACTATTTAACTTATTTTATTTTTTTATGACTATTTTAACCTCAACCCATTATTCCAAACATAATTAACCTATATATAGAAGTTTGGTAAAACCCAACTAAATATTTACAAAAATACTAGAGATCTTAAAAATTTTGCCAAATTTGCTACCTCACATGGGTGTGAGACCCACACTTCCATGTGGGTCCTATACATATGTGAGATATTTAATAGAAAATTTAGTAAAATTTTTGAAAATTTTAACATTATTTAAATATTTATCCACTTTTAAGTATAAATAATTTAAATGAATTAATTATTTAAAAATTTGTGAGTTGTTTTAAGGCGGAAGTTGTTTTTTTTTTTTTTTTAAAATTTAAATTTAGTGCAACTATTACTTATTATTTATTAAAAAAAAATAAAGACGTATTTTAACTCCGTTTACTCTAATTTTGTTTAAAATTTGATTGTTTTTATTAATTTTTTATAAAAAAAAAATATATATAATAGGAAAAATAATGTGACAACTTATTAGGGGTGTTTGGGAAGATAATTTGTGATTAAAATAGTCAATAAAAATAAAATAAACTAAAATTGTCAATAAGACAAAATAACATATCGAAGTCATAATCATTTCATTTTTTTTTTCGCAACCATCAAATCAATTAAAAAAAAGTCAATTATCATCTCAAACACAACTATTTTATAGTGTCTCCGTCACTGCATCTTTTCTTTCATCAAATTTAAATTTGGTGAAAAGACTCCAGTTTTAGTGCTCCAATGCTATCATCAAATCAGTATCAAATTAAAAATATTTTAAACTTTTCATCAATTTGGGAATAACTAGAGCATTTCATCAAAATACTGTATATAGTCATTGCAGATGTAGAGCAGCAGCAGACCAACGGTTGTCCCCGTAGATGTCTACCATCCTTGCAATTACAATAAAAAATTATACTAGCTGGTTGATCGGCTGAGTGTCCTCTTAATTGTCCTCCCAGTCGATTGATAATTTGATGAAACTCTATTGGAACGCTCAATATCAGATCAAACTTTTACTCAAATTTGGTAAAAAAAATAAACATTAGAGATCGTTGAGTAAAAATTTGAGTAAAGACTCCATTTGATATCACGCATTCTAACAGAGGATTTTGAACTTTCATCAAAATACCAGTTGACCAAGCGGACGACCAAGTAGACGACAGGCCAGTTGATCGGTTAGTGTAATTTTTTTCACAAATTTTTACAATGAGGTGGTCATCTGGAGGATAACTAGTCGGACATCGGGCTAATTTTCGGGTGGTGAAAATGGCCTATAGTTTCAATGACTATGAACAGTGAATTGACGAAAGATCTCACCCTTCCTCAATTTGGTGAAAGATTTATCACATTCTCAATTTCATACTTATCTGATGAAACGATCGGAGTAACAAAGGGACGTTTTTTCATCAAATTTAGTGCTTGTTTGGCATGTGCTAAAATAGCACATGCTATTTTAGCATATTATTCTATTTGGGTCATAATCATTTTATTTAGGTTATATCACCTCCCTACTGCATCACTTTAAACTCAACCCATATTTTATGTTTTGTTCGTAAAATGTCATAAATTATGCTAATCTAGCATTTACCAAACAACCCTTTCAATTTAATAAAACAATAAGTGAAACATTGGATATAGGCCCTGTTTGGTACAGCTTAATTTCAGTTTATTTCAGCTTTCAGCTTAATTTAAGCTATTTTGATGTATTTGGTTTAGCTTAACAATACAGCTTATAGCTTTTTGTAAGTCAAAAATCAACTTATTCTTTGAGTAGGGCAGAAGAAACTTAATTTATAAGTCAGAAATCAATTTATATTCATAGTTATAAGTTATAAGCTGTTAATGTATAAGTTATAAGCACTTTCCCACAGCTCTACCAAACAGGGTCATAGTCTTAGTCAAGTTAAAATAGTCAAATCACCAAACTAATCTATTGTAATTTTTTTTTTCCCAATAAAGAACTCACTTCCTACATGCCGCCAATCTTAAAAAAACACTCCATCTACACAAAGAAATTATCATGTCTTCCAAGAATATTAAGCTTTTGTTTGGGATGTGCGTTAATTTTTTTGATTTTTTTTTGTTTGAGGTTAAAAACCATCATTTGAGATAAGTTTTTTGAGTTTTTTTACTTTTGTGAGAAAAAGAGTAAAATAATTATGGATTAGATGTGACATTTTGTCTATTTAATTAAAACAACATATTTTATTCTATATGACTATCTTAGCCCAAAGTTGCTTCCTAAACATAGTGCCTGTTTGGCAGAGCTTAATTACAGCTTATTTCAACTTTCAGCTTAATTTAAGCTATTTTGATGTGTTTTGTTTAGCTTATAGCTTATAGCTTTTTGGAAGTCAGAAATCAGCTTATTCTTTGAGTGAGGCAGGAGATGCTTTAAGAATAAGCTGAAAATCAGTTTAAGCTGAAAGTTATAAGCTATAAGCTGTTTAGGCATAAACTATAAGTACTTTTCCACAGCTCTACCAAACAGGGTTAGCCTAACTAATTTGTGTGCTCCTCTAATAATATTGAATGTTTTATGTAATATATAAATAAAATAAAATAAGAAATAATGAGTATGGATCGATAGGATGGTAAGGAGATACATACACGTAGGGTTGTAAATAAGTCGAGCTGAGCAGAGCTTTAGTATATTTAAGCTTGTTTATTAAGATTTTAACGAACTTGAGATCGAGTTCGATCTCAATAAAAATTTAACAAACTGAGCTTGAGCTGAATTGGCTTAGGCTTGACTCAAGTTCGAACCTGCTCACGAGTTTTAACAAGCTAAAAAATTTATAAATTCATACTTGTGTATGAAACTAAAGTTACAGTTAAAACTTTGATTATACAATTATATATATAATATATATAAACATTATAAAAAAAATTAATATTTTGTCAAAATAATAATATCTATTACCACTATTATATAAATAGACTATCCATAATTAACTATTATTTATATTTATATTTTTCAAATATATAAATAACTTATTTATCTTATTTTTTATATATATTTTTATATTATTTAATATATAAATAATAAACTAGCCGAGTTTTAAAATATTTAGACTTGTTTGTTAAAAAATTTATAAGTTCAAACTCGAGTTCGAGCATAAAAAAAAAAAAGGCAAATTACATATATTTCTCTTGAGGTTTAGCTAAATTACAGATACCTTTTGAGATTTTGAAAATTACAAATATCCTCATGAGGTTTATATTTTCATAATAAATTGTCTCATGAGGTTTATATTTTTATAACAATTTACCTCTTAATTTGTTATGTAAATAGTACTTTCAAAGAAATATTTGTAATTTTTTAAATCTCAAGAGAATATGTGTAATTTTGTGAAATCTTGAAGGGTATACGTAATTTGCTCAAAAAAAATTTAACAAATTAATTTCGAAAGAATTTTTATCGAGCCGAGTTTGAAGTTATCCACGAACGGTTCTGTTGATTTACGGCCCGTATGGTGTATAATATGGGGCGCATTATATGATAATTTTTCGTTTACACGCGCTTGGTGGAGTACTTCGGTCTTGTCTGCTAACCTGCGCAGGTCTGCCATATATTTGCAAGCTCAGAAGATCATGATGCCCTTTCATTTCATCATCACCACAGCTCTTTCACTGTTCTCCTCTCTCTCTCTCTCTCTCTCTCTCTCTCTATTAAAGCCCCCAACATATCAGTCCCACCTCTCTCTCTCTCTCTCTCTCTCAACCCATACTTTCTCTCCCTCTCTCTCTCTCTCTCTCTCTCTCTCCAAAAGTATAGTCTAGTCTTTAGTCATGGCGGATGGTTTCGAACCCTACCATGTCCCACAACAAAGCAGAAGAGATAAGCTCAGAGTGGTCGTCCAAACCGACCCCTCCGGGTGCGCAGGTTTACTCCCTCTCTACGATCCATCTCTCTTCCCCTCCGATTTGCTATCCTGCGCCAATCTCCACCACCACCAAAACAACCACAACCCACTTCTTGATGAACCCACCAAGCCAAACCCAACTCATAATTCAACTGTCAAACGAGAGGGTGTGAATTTGATGGGTTATGTAGGTTCATCATCTTCCACTTCACAACAACAACAACAACACATCTATATGGATCCACAATCTTCTTTACACATGAACCCTAGCTCAATTCATGATATTAGCAACAATCCATTTCTCTTCACCCCTCAAAACCTTAGAGTTTATGATCAGTCCTTTAATGGTGATGAAGTTGTGGTGTATAAACCTGAACCATTGTCTTTATCTCTCTCTTCCCATCAAACCCAACAAAGCACTCTTCCTCTAGAACTCAATCTACAAAGATACGAGTCTTCAATTTTCACTGACAAGGTCTCCGGTGGTGTCTATGTTGTTCCGAGCATTGTTGGTGGCGGCGGCGGCGGCGGTGGTTCGGCGGCGAATGATTTGTCGAGGAGCTCAGTCCCTCTCGGGCCGTTTACGGGTTATGGGTCGATTCTGAAGGGGTCGAGGTTCTTGAAGCCTGCACAGCAATTGTTGGAAGAGATTTGTGATGTGGGTTTGGGGATTTACGCCGAAAAGATCACCGAAGACTCGGGTTTGGTGGATGCTCCGGTGGAGAATTTGGGTGGAAGCGGGGTTGTTGAGGAGTCGGTTAGCGGCGAGCAGCGGAAGAAGAAGTCGAGGCTGATTTCTATGCTGAATGAGGTATGTTTCTCTAAAGAGATCACGAATTTTATTGTCTGATTAAGTATAAGGATTATCAGTTTAATTGGTTTAAATAATGTTAGCTTCTAACGATTTAACTGTAGTGTCGGTTCTTCAGTCTTAAGTCAAAAGAAAAAGTCTAGTAATACAGAAATCAATTATAGAATGGGACACGAATTCTGTGATCGGGCTTTGTGCATGTACGAAAGCTGAAATCCTGTATATGTAATAATTCTTGTAATTGCGTTTTAGACCATGTTTGTTTTAACTATTTTGCATAGATGTGACTTGATGAGTTAGGTTTTTAGGAGTCCCCAAGAATATTGCACAGTGGAGCTAGTGTCCAATTAAGTAAATTTTGAAGTACTGAGTTAGTCATTGTCAATACTGGCATACCATTTGTGGTGGTGTTGCATGAATAATTGGCAAAAAAAGCATTTAAACTTTGGTAAATTTATTAGGTAGCGTGGTTCAAACCCATAGTCTATTCTGATACCATATTAAATTGTTAAATATTGTCTTAATTTTAGAACTTAGGCTATTAAGAAAATGGATAACTTTATTATTTATATCCACTCTACTCCATGTACTCAGGATTAATTGTGGAAAAAGCTCAGATTTACACCCAAAAAAAAAAAAAAAAAAAAAAACTTCGATCATTTATGGGTGATAGTTTCTTTGTAATTTATAACTTTGTGTATTCCTTATGGACTAGATGCTTGTCTTTTGGGGGTAGATGGAGAGATCACAAAGTGTCTTTTTTGGAAAATAAAGGTGATAAGGGGGAATATATGCACAAAATTGGTGCCATAAAGTGCCTGGCAACCTTATAATAAAACAGGTTTAATTGGTGACATTGGCAATAAACCTGAGGTATAATGTGTGCATAAAGTGATTAAAGGAATCCATTTGAAAAGAGTTATACTGCGTAAAAAGTGTTTATGGAAAGCATAATGCTATTCCAAAGCCTAAAGAAGATGATTTGACAAGGTGTTACCAACTTGGCAAAGTACAATGTTAAGTGAATTTCTTCTTTTGTGGTCTTGTTTCTCTCCTCTTTATTATGTGGAGTTTAGAATCTCAGTTGGTTGATAAGCAAAGCTTGCACATAAGAGAGACTCTTAAGGGGGGGAAAAAAAAAAGAAAAAGAAAAAGAGAAATGAAAATAGTAAATCTGACAAATAGACCAAAGTTTCAACACATGTAATTTGTTGTTTGAAACACTGTACATTCCTTTGAATCAATCATATAATGAACATGATACAATTGAAGAAGTATACATTAATTTAAAAATCAAGCAATGGTCCTTTTCCAAACAACCAAACCAAGCCTTATGTTCCAATTAGTGGGGTTGATAGCATAATCTTTTTTTTTTTGGCCATTCTCTTTGTCAAGTGTATGCTTAGTTAAATTAAACAAATATATCTAAATTTTTTACTATTGCATTCCATGTTAGTTTAGGTCTTCTCATTCTCATAATTTTTCATTTATGGTGATCATGTATATCACTCCTCCGGATTGTTGCATCTGTAGGTCCTCTTTATACATGTTCAAACCATCTAAACTTGTTTTCTTTCAATTTATCCTTAATTGGTACTACTAATCTTTCGTGAATTTGTTATTTTGCTCGACATAATGAAGTAATATTTTATGAATAATAATCAAACATTAAGATCTACTTAACTATTTATTTTCTTCTTTTTCTGTATTTTGTTTTTTCTTTTTATTTTTTGCTATTTTAATATTAAAAACTCATGAGGCAGAAGGGTTGGTTGTGTGGATGCAAGTTGCAGCAGTAAGAGAGTTTGTACTCTCTAACTCTCTCTCAGTGCATTTCATTTTTTTTTTACCTTTAATTTCATATTTTTATTAAAATTTTTAGTTTGCTTATAAAAAAAATTTAAAAAAAAAGGCAAATTACACTAACAGTCTCTGTAGTTTGGGGCTTGTGTTATTTTGGTCACTGACCTTTCAATTGTGATATATTTGACCTGAATTTTAAATTGTGTTCCAAATAAGGACAATTAAAGACATTGTTATTCCATTTCAAGGGCAAAATCGTCAATTTGATAAAATATAAACTAGCTCGACAAAAATAAATTTCAAAAAATCATTTTTAAATTTGTAAAAATTATTTCTACTCACCAAAGATAAAATTATATAAAAATGATAATTTTTTTACATTTTTATTTTTTATATTTTTTACCAAATTATTTTTAGTATGTGTTTGGATGATGATTATGTAATGGGTGGTGGTTTTTGGTTATATTTTTGGATGGTTATCATGTAATGAATGATTGTATTTATTGTTAACATTTATTTTTGGATGGTTATCATATAATAGATGGTTATTAGGTTTTTGTTGTATCATATATTTAATATATGAAATGTTTTAATTTTAGATTTTGGAGTTAGTGGATTGGTTTAATAATGACATGAAAGTTGTTGTTATGTTTGACTTTTGAAAAAATAAAAACTAATTTAATGAAAATAAGTATAAAAAAATTATTTTAAAATTTTATTTCTACCCTCCGAAAAGATAAAATGATATAAAATTGATGTATTTTTAAATTTTTTTTACCAATTTAATTTTTAGTTTCTTAGAAAAAATTTCTGAAAATATATTTTGAAAATTAAACCAAACTAAATAGAACTTTATAACAAAAACAGTTTAAACATTATTCATTAAAAAAAAAACCATTATATTTCAAATAAAATATGAGCTAACCAACACAAAATAAGTTGTATGACGACTTTGCTTTTCAAATGGAGCAACAATGTGTTTAGTTCTTATTTGGAACGAGATTCAAAATTTAGGATCAAATGTATCATAATTGAAAGGTTATGGATCAAAGTGATGCAAACCCCAAATTATAAGGACGGTTGGTGTAATTTGCTCTAGAAGAAAAAACATAACCAAGATGCATAATGTCCCCAAAGAGGAAAAGCGAGTTGGCAAGAAACCAACTTAAACACACAAAGACGAATGAACAAAATGAAACACAAAATAACCCCTTGTTACACTGCACTCATACACAAAGGACATCTCCCAGTAGAGCAACTTGTGAGCCCAACCAAATACCACACCACACAAGTATGAGATATAAGGTGAAGATGAGATAACAAGTCCGAGTTTTTGCAAGGTGATCATTTTACATTTCTTATTGGTGATAGGTGTTGAATTGTAATACAGCCAACTTGCTTAAAAAGCTTAAGACCCTTCAGTGTGAACACACTTTATTTTGGAAGTGGTCAAATACGTGCAAGTATTATATTTTTTTTGGTAATAGAACACATAATCTATTGAATTGTTAAACCATCAATTCATTTAAAATCTTAAGCTATTAAACAGAAGGGTAACTTTATTTTAGGGTAAATTACATTGACCTTCGCCGAGGTTTGTAAAAATTATAGTCAACCCCACAATTTTGATAAAATTGCATTATGTTCCCTTAAATTTTACAAAACACCCCCAATCCAATAATGAGGGGTAATAAAATTAAAGGTTTCTACTACAAAATTTTTTAAATGTTCAAATTAGCCTTCCTAATCCACATACATGCATATGATCCACATGCATACACAACACACTTATTATACTTAAAATAAAATAACATTGCATTTACTTTATTTTTAGTAAGAATAGCAACAGGCCGGGGAGGGGCAAGGGATCACACTCCTTGTCCGGATCCCGATGGTGAAAATTCCTTCTTCTTTGGCCCCGATCCCCAACAGGGAACGTATCACCGTCCCTGTCTCCACCCCCTAACAAGGATCAGGTTTCCTTGACCCTAAAAATTCCTCGCCGTGAGATCTTTTTGGCATCTGCAACGTTCAAAGTGGCAGTAGCCATTGGAGAGTGATACATAGCTTGGATTTAGAGAGAGAAAGATGGAAGAGATTGGAGAGGAGGATGATGAAGATTTGTGTACTTGAACATCTCACTCAAAGCTTTCAGTTTCACCATGAAAGGTGGCAAATCTCCAATTTTAACTTTACTATTTTGATTCTTTATTGAAACAAACTACAAATTAAACAATAACACAGTTAATATATAATTGCTTTGCCATAGAAACCATCAACTAACTTCCTTAAATCAAATCAACAATAGAATTCAAGTATACTCCAATAATACCTTGGATTTGAGGTTGCGAAGTTCAACTTATGTGAATTGGCTTTGAAGCCATTGATCAGAAACAAGAACACCTACAAAACTAGGCATATTTTTCTACACACAGATCACAAACTTGGGAAAGAAAACGAATCGCTGGCTTTCTTTCTTCCCCAAAAATTCACTTCATTCAACAAACCTCAATAAATATCTATAAATCTAGATTCAGTAACGAATATGAAGAAGAGAGAGAAGAAGGGGGAGAGAAAAGAGAGCAGATCTATTTCACTTGGGGTTTCGACCTAGGGTTTCAACTCAGATTAGAGGAGGTGGAGGTGGTGGCAGATTGGCGGCGGCGGCTAGGGTTTCGACCTAGGGTTTCAACTCAGGTAGTGGCAGATCGACAGCGGAGGAGATGGAGAGGTAGTGGCAGATCGGTGGGGAACCTATCACCGTCTCCGGCCCGAAAATCGTCAGGGATCTATTTTTCAATACCAATCCCGGCCCTATGGGGGGTAATTTTTGGGAAAAACCCGGCTTATCGGGGCGGGGTAGTCTAGGTCCCCATCGGGCTGGGTTTAAATTGTCATTCCTACTCCTCAGGTGTATCGTGTCTTGCATTTTTTAAAAATTGTCTTATATTTCTTTCGTGTTGCATGTTTGTGCTACTTAGACATATAAAAAGAAAACAATATACTATATCTACTAATCCTGCCTCCTTGTCTTGATCCAACTCTTATGGGATCTGCACATAGAGAAGGAATAGGGAGAAACCATTGGGATGAGAAGAAATGGGTGGGGGGGAGGGGAGAGAGGGAGAGACATTGAGTGTAAAATAGTAATTTCACCATTGTTTAACTCCATTTACCTCTTTGTTAATGGTGGGAGATCAATGTAATTATGTGAAAATTGTAGGATTAGTTTTTTTTTTTTTTTTTCAATACTCAAGGGAGGTTAGTGTGACTTACTGTTATTATTTATATTTCAGCATGTTCCAATTGATTATGTGGAGTCATAATAGTGGAATGGGTGTAAGTTTCAGTAGTTAAATTTTTATTTTTTATTTTTTTTGATCGGCAAAAATAAATCTATTGATGTAAAAAAAAGTTCAAATACATCCAACTTGGATTATATTAAAAAAGAATGTGTTGAGGGCATGATGAAACCAACCAATCAGTTCTCCTCCTAATCGAGTTTTGATGTTGTTGATTGTGGGGACATTAGCTTTGTAAATTAATTGTGGTGATCTGTAAGTATTGAATGTTGTGGGGACATTAGCTTTGTAAATTACTTGTGGTAATAGCATTTGTAAGAGGTGCAGTTGTAGGTTGCTTTCAGCTTGTGGTTGCAGTCATTGCACTCTTATATGTCTATAGCTAAAATAAATTAGAAAAAGAGAATCAAGCAAAGTTCAAAGATTTTTGGAGGATTACAGAATTTGAAGCCTCACAAGATATTCTTATGTTGATATTAATTGGATTGATCACAAATCTATTTAGGGGAAAATGGGCCGAGGAGGTGATATTACTTTGTCCAAGAGAATGCTTTCACATGAACAATTCCAAGGAAAACGGGGAAGAATTCATCATATAAAATAACAGCATTGGTTCGGAGATACCCGAGAACCAACCCCTTGGTTCAGAAAGGCTTTAAGTTATTGCTCTAGGCATAGCATAGTTAAAGAAATTTAATATCCTTACCAAGGGTGTGATTAGCGATCCTCTGTTAGACATTAAACCTCACAGTATCTTGTTCGACCAAAACTCCAAGCCAGAGATCTCTGATTTTGGTCTAACAATAAAATCAGAGATATGATGGTTTAACGATAAGTTGATCATATGCAAGACGGGTTCTAACTAATATATGTAACTGTGTATTAGTTTTTTAGAAACTGTCATGATTTTCGAAGTTGCTGCCTCTTTGATTGAAATGATTTTCATCACATATTTCACCATCTTAGGTCTTCTCTAAATTATTCCTTATTGTTCGTTAAGTTTTTTTTTTTTTTGTTCTCAATTGATCCACTGTGATTACTCGTCATTTTACTTTTCCATCAAATACTGATTTATCTGTCTCATTGGTGAAATTGACATGTTCAATAATTTTAACTACACTTTCATCACCATTAGGTTTACAGGAGGTACAAGTATTACTACCAACAGATGCAGGCAGTTGTAGCGTCTTTTGAATCGGTTGCAGGGCTCAGCAATGCAGCTCCATATGCAAATTTGGCTTTAAAAGCCATGTCTAAACACTTCAGAAGCTTGAAGAATGCAATCACTGATCAGTTGCAGTTTACAAACAAAGATCAAAACGACCCAAAAGATGAAACTCCAAGGCTTGGTATCCCTGATGCCCTTTATAGCCAAAGACCGGTTCACAACTTGGGATTTCTTGAAAATCAACCTGTTTGGCGACCCCAAAGAGGACTTCCTGAGCGGGCTGTGAATGTGCTCAGGGCATGGTTGTTTGAACACTTCCTGCACCCGTAAGTGATTTTTTGTTTTCTGGATTGTGCAAAAATTAATTTTCACATTGGAACATATCTTGACTTTCAGATTTAATTCTTTTGAACTTTTCTTCATTTAGAAATGATCACCTACACGTAAGAATTCATTAACTGTAGTCACTGTTCAATGTTTCAGCTATCCTACTGACACGGACAAGATAATGTTGGCAAAACAGACCGGTCTCTCACGAAGCCAGGTGTGCTGCTTTTAAATTCTATTATTGTCCTATTTAGAGGATTTATAGCTGGGACAAGTTCATATAGTTTGTCCAATTCAAAACTAACACACAACACAAATGTGCACGTGTAGCTCTTTTAATTAAGGTGCTCCATGTTTGATGACAAGGTTTGGTCTCTAAAGAGATGTGTTTTGTTTCATTTTGGTCTTTGACATTTTAATGAGTAGTGATATACAAACAAAAAAATTATACATAAGATCCATACAAAATGATGTCAAATTGATATTCATTCATTTCAAACCAAACAATCCATGAAAGTGACTTGTTTGTTTCAAATTTGTCATTTAGATTTTTTTTGTACACATTCTGTTTTCAAATCGATTCCCTATTTTAATGGTGTCAATTGGTAATCAGTTTATCCAGATTGTGTTTAAATGGTCCCCAACATTGTTTCCATGTAAATTTCTCTACTAATTTTGTCTAAATTTGTAGAGGAAAAAAATACCCCTACTTCTATAATAAAATTTGGATGAAAACGGCGATGGGACCATTTAAATGCAAATTTGGTTAAGTTAGGAAATCAAATTGACACAAATGAATTATCAGAGAATATAATGATACAATATGTATTCTTTGGGACCAGTGTTACTAGATGAAATTTTAGTTTGGTATTTGAAAACACAGATTTATGAAATTGGGGTGACCCATTTTGAAAATGTAACCAGGTTTCCAATTGGTTTATCAACGCGAGGGTGAGACTTTGGAAGCCCATGGTGGAAGAAATACACATGCTCGAAACACGACAAACTCAAAAATCCATTCAAAGAGATGATCAAAATGCCGATAGGCCAAGTGATCCGAGTGATCATCTGCCTCCAGGCACATCACTGGCTTCTGAAAATCCATCCACATCCACCAAGAGGACCAGAAACGACTTTCCTAATACGTCTATGGGAGCCGAAGAGCCAATGAGTTTATCTTACGAAAACTTGTCACGCCATCATGGCGGTGGGGGTGTCTCATTAACGCTAGGACTGCATCAAAATAATGGGATCGGGTTATCAGAGCCCACCTTCCCACTCAATGCGGCTCGGCGTTTTGGTCTCGATCCAAACAGTGAGGGGTATGTAATGGGTGGTAGTTTTGAAGCGCAGAATCGACAGTTTGGAAGAGATGTTATCGGAGGGCAATTTTTGCATGATTTTGTGGGATGATGATGATATAGTGATGAGAGGTTTTGATTGGATGTGCGTTTTTTTTTTTTATGGACTGCCTGAATCGAAGAATCGAAGCCCGGCAAATCTTTTCAAGGATTGGTGCATTCTGATGGTGTAATATGTTGTTATCCCATGCAAATAGAGATCAGTAAATACAAATTTCATACACTGGGTTTGGGTGTATTATTATTATCATCCCCCTCTTAGATGTGTATTGATATTGTTGTTTTGCAAGGGAAAATGCAGGAAGAGTGTTTTGGTAAATGTGAACATGGTGGCGGACATCAATAATGTGATCGGATTAGATTTATCTTGAAAATATGGATGACATATGGATGGCAAATGTAATTTCAAAAATAAAGTGTTCAAAATTTTTTAAATTAAAATGATTTAATTATGTGATTATCAATATTAATTTATTTTAATATACAAATACTCTTTTCAACTGATTTTGCAAGATAATAGGTTTGGATGGTTAAGGTACATTCGAAGTGGAGTTGACTAATGTTGGGTTTGGTTGGGGGATTTGGTGAGAGATTTGAAAAAGGAAAGGGAAAATGTGTGAAATTAGGTAAAATATAGGTATATTTTATTTACATTTTATTAAATTTTTTTTTTTCTTTCCAAATTTCTCCTTAAATTTCTTAACCAAACAAAGCGTAAGGGCACAAAACCCTGCAAGTACGCCCTCTTTTATTTTTTTATTTTTATTTTTTTTCTGTGGGGGTGCAATTGTTTGTCTGATGTTTCTTTAATTCATTCCCCAAGCAAAAAGAATTAAAAAAAAAATTAAAAAATTAAAAAAGGTTCCGACCTTGGATGATAGGGTATGACCTTACTTAAATGTGTTACATAATATTTAGTTGGTAATTTATTTGAGGTCTTTAATATTTTTAAAAGGAGACCACCTAAGTTGGATAAAGAAGGATTTCTAAGGAATAAAACTTAATCCAACTAGGAAAGGTTTAATAATTTAAGAATATTTAAGTAAATGGATTCCTAAATGGAAAAGAAAATTTACGAAGGTGACAGTGCACCTACCATGTATACAAGGGCTACACCATCAAGGCTTGAGTTTATAGCTTTCAGTGTTAGAGTAATTAAGCATTTTTGAAAGAGTTTTTGACTCAAGAATCAAAATATCCTTCTAAGTGACGACATCACAGAAGGAGGGAGCAGTTACTAACCCCAGTCTTGCTGGTGTGAGCCTAGAACTATTCATCTTCAACTTTCGGAATCATCGCCCAACCTTCAGAAAGTCAATTTCCTATTACCAATATCGTGGTACGATTTTTTCTGTACGCACTAAAAAAAATATAAATTATAAATATTCATCATTTTTATAAAAATTCGCTTAACTAAACAATAAACGTAATAAGCATAGTCATCTATAGTGAGTTATGAGCATGTTTGGTTTAATTTCTTATAAGCTGAAAAATGATTATTAGAAAATAAAAGATAAAAATATCCATTATCTATTTCTTAATAATTATTTTTTTTTCAATTTATTTAAGTGATTTTTTCTCTTAAATTGTAAGTGAACTTATACAAAATATTCTGACACGTCCTCCCAAACTAGAAGTGTTATAAATAGTTTTTTATAAATTGTACCAAACCTGAGTAATTATCTTGTAAAAACTTATTATTATTATTATTTTGGATTGAACTCTGTAGTTTGCTTATTATTATTTTTTTTTAAAAAAACTTATAAGTTATGAGAAATAAATAATTTAATTAAGTTTTTAAAAAATTATTATTGAAAAATTAAAATATTATTTATAATTTTCAACTTTAAACTTGAAAAACTGCACAAAACAATCTCATGGTCGGTCCCATGAACCATTCTTCTTGTTCTTCCGTCTTGAAACGAACTCGGAAAACGTGACTCAGTTTGTAGACACCTAGTTCTGTCGTTCAAACTACGCACAGAATGAGGAGAAAAAAAGAGTTTGAAAATTAGAATAGAAGCATCTTTCTCGGTTTCAAATTGGAAGAGGATTCTCACCACTTGGGCTTCCTAAATAGGGTGAGTCTTGTTGGATTTTTGTGGATTAGTATTTATCGAGAACTTCGTCCTTATAAAAAATTACATTAATCGAATATCGATAATTATTAAATCAAAATATATTTATATTAATAATTTATTTTTAAAATTATGGTCACCATTAACATAAATGTGATTTGATCAAGTGTCTATCGATATTCAATCAACGGAATTTTTTACAGGGACAAAGTATTTAATAAATTCTACACATTAAACGGTCTAGATTATCGATGCAAGTTCTGTGATAAACCTTTAGAAATCTAACAACACCTTCCAATATGGATTAGAGAACTTTTTTGCCCTTCCAAATTTAACAATATCATACACTGGGACAATGTATTAACACTGTGATTACATTTGACAATAAGTTAGTTTAATTAAAAAGTTGAGGTTTTAGTTTAAGGGTGTGATATTAAAATTTTATAAAATAAATGATATGTAATGTTGTTATAATAGATCTCTTATCATTTTCATAGAAAAATTTCTTTTTTTATAGATAAAATTTTATTCACAGAGAAATTTCAACTTTATACAAGAATTTCAACTATTACAAAGAAATTTATTTATGACAAGCTGAAATTTTTTAATAATATTATTAAGGGATCTTAACTAATAACAAAAAATATATTAGACCACTTTTACTACACAAAGTTGGAAAAAGATGTTTTACTAAAGTTATATAAAAAAAATAAATAAAAAATGAATAATTTTTTTACACATTTTTTTTTTGGTAAAAAATTGAAAAACTATTCACAAATATATATTTTTTTCACCTTATATTTTAGTTAAAAAGTTATTTCCCAAGCTTTAAGCGTCGTTTGGCATTTGACTTTTAGCTAAAAAAGCACAAAAAGATAAAATGGGCTACTTAAGCCAATAAGATAAAATATCACATCCAAACTATAATCATTATACTTTTTTTCTCACAAAAAGTCAAAAAAGTCAAACCAAACGAGGCTAAAAAAGTCTAAATACAAAAAAACCTAAAAAAGCTAATGCCAAACAAAAATTTCTATGTTTAGATTTAGGAGAGAAAAGAAAAGAATATAAAAAAAAATATATAAGCACACTTTTTATCTTTTTTTGGATCACATCACTTCTCTACTTTTTTACATATCTTTTCATAAAAGGTCAAAAAGTACACTTAGGCCTCGTTTGTGAACATGCTAATTTAGTAACTTTTTGGCTATTTGGCTAAAATATGAACTAAAAAAAACTAGTATGTTTGGGATGACTTTTTACGAAAAGATGTGCAAAAAGTAGAGAGAAAAGAGAATCTTTGACTTTTTAGTATGGGTTGTTGGCTTTTTGACTAATTTAGTAACTTTTTGACTTTTTGGCTAAAAAGTTTGGTTGCTAAATGAGGCCTTATTTAGGTTTTGTTTGACAAGTGACTTTTTTAGCCAAAAAGTTAAAAAGTTACTAAAAAAATAAAAAAGCTAACAATCTATACCAAAAAGTCAAATATTCATTTTTCTTTTTACTTTTTGCACATCTTTTCGTAAAAAGTCAAAAATTCATTCCAAACATATGAGTTTTTTTTATATCACATTTTAGTCAAAAAAATCAAAAAGTTATTAAAAAAATCTGTTTTCAAACGAGGCCCAAAGTGACTTTTTTTTGACTTATTAACTTTTTAAAAAATATATATATAAAAAGGTAGAGACGTGAAGTGACTCAAATAAACTAATAAGCTAATTTTTTTTCCTAATTGTCAAAATTGACCTAAAGTTAGGAGAAAAGAGAAAAGAACAATAAATACTGTTATTTCTCTAGCTCTTATATAATTAAGTTAGAGAAAAAAGATAAGAAGAAGAAGAAGAAAAACAAAGATATTAAAATATAATTAAGTTAGAGAAAAAAGATAAGAAGAAGAAGAAGAAAAACAAAGATATTAATTTATCTCTAATATTATTTTAATAAACTATCAAATCAAGTCTTAAATTTCATCAAATGGGGTTAGTTACTTTTTTACTCAATTCGATTCTATCAACAGCTATTTGGTTAGTCAAATTAAGGAAATTCATATATCTATTTATTACACTTGTCCACGTCAATTTAGGTCTGCTCCTTCCTCTAACATTTCCATCTACCGTCACTGTATTGCATCTCTTCATTACTGTCTCAGTTGGTCTACGTTGTATATGACCAAACCATCTCAATTTATTCCCTCTCAACTTATCTTTTATCGGTACTACTCATATCCATCCACGAATATACTCATTTTTAATTCTGTCTTTTCTAATCTTGTCACACATCTATCTTAACATTCTCATCTCAGCAACATTCATTTATTTACATGTTGTTTTTTAGTTGCTCAACATTCCGTTCTATACAATATTGTTAGTCTAATAGCTGTTCTATAGAACTTTTCTTTTAGTTTAATGGGTACTCGGATATCCCAGACACACTCATCTACTTAAATCACCACGCCTTAATTTTATAGATTACATTTGCTCCAATCTCCCTAATTGTTGTTATAATCGATTCTAAATAACGAAAATATTCACTCTTAGGTAGTTATTAATTCTCAATCTTCACTTTTCTTCTGCTTTTATTGTTTCTGTTACCAAAATTACATTCCATATATTTCAATCTTATTTGAATAGACTACAAAAAATAAAATAAAGAAACTCTTATAGGTTATATTATTAAAATCACCTTTTATGTTTTTATTTTCTTAATATCCAGATGGATAATTTTGATGTTATATAAAATTAATAATTAGTAATTTATTTTCTGTCTAAATCTCTCAAGTTTTGGAGTGATACAAAAAGTGAATTATAAGATAAATCAATTTCTTCATTTTTCCCCCCAATTTATTCTCATTTCTCTTCTCTTTAATAATCCAAACAATCGATTAGAATTAAGAGAAATTAATTTTATTTATCTCTATTACTCATTCCAAACGGACTATAAAGGTTTTAGGAATATTGGGTTCGTTTGGTTTGAATCTTTGAAAAATTTTTGAGAAAATTTCTCTACAAATGAATTTTTAGAAAAACTCAAACCAAACATGTTTCTCAAAATTTTTTTTCAAAACTTCTAAACCAAACATGTTTTCCAAACAAATCTCTCTCACACACATATCAAATCAATCACTTTTTTCAAAACTCTCTCTCAAAATCATTTTCCAAAACATCTTTTGAAAAAAACCAAACCAAACATGTTTTCGTACTTTTTATCTCTAAAACACATCTCTCAAACACAAACCAAACATACCCATTATCTTTTAATCTTTAGCAATTCAAAAACTTTTATTTGAACGTAAGTACATTTAGAACTGACCAAATTTCAGAGGACAAAAATGAGACTTTTCTTCACTCAATAACATTTTTAAGTAATACGGTGGTAAATGTATTTGAAAATTTGAATAAAATTCAAAATATTGTTAAATTTTGATTTATTTTTCAAGCGAATCTTCTAATGAATCCATTTGAATTGAGCACGTGTTTTTTGTATAACGCACGTAAGAATTTATTGAGTCCAAGCCTAAATTTAAAAAATTAAAGAATTTTAAATTATTTTAAAATTTGAATCATTTATATGGGGTGTTTGGGAACTTAATTTTGGGTTTTTTTTTTTTTTTTTCACTACAAGACAAATGTTTTACAAAACTAAAAAAAAATAAATCCAAACAAAATATCACATCAAATCTCATAATCATTTTACTTTTTCTCTCACAAATATCACATCAAATCATAAAAAAATCTAATTATCTTTTCAAACATAAAAAAAAATTTCTCCAATAATATTTTATAACTAAAAAAACTTATAAAAAAATTCACTTCCCAAACACCCACATAATAAGGTGATCGTGAATAAATTTTTATCCAGTTAAACATAAATCTCAATTGATCCTAATTTATTTAATAGTCTTGTTTTTCACCTTTTTTTTTCCACCATTTAAATATTAAGAGAGATATTATACAAATATTTATTTTTTGTAAACTTAGTTTACAAATTGATTGGACAATTAACTTATTCTAATCTAATCAATTTGTTAAGGGCAAATTACAAACACCCCCTTGAGGTTTGATGAAAATACAGATTCTTTCATGAGGTTTGAGAAATTACATCCTGCCCCCTGAGGTTTATATTTTCATAACAAATTACCCCCTGAGATTTTTATTTTCATATAGATTCTCTCCTAATTTTTTCAATTTGTTATGAAAATTTGACCCTCAGGGAGTAATTTGTAATTTCTCAAACCTCAGGAGAGAATTTGTATTTTCACCAAATCTCGAGGGGGTGTTTGTAATTTGCCCATTTGTGTTAAATAAACATTACATAAAAAAATTATTTAATATTTTTCAAAATATTAATAAATAAAAAAACACCTTTTTTCTAAAGGGCTATTTAGTTTTTGAGTTGGGTTAAAAAATTACAAAAAGAATCAAAAAAATCATAAAAAATCAAAAATTACAAAAGAACAAAAAAAAATGAGTAGTGATTGGTAGCTCGAATTTGAGTCCCCCGAAATTCCAAAAACAACGTCGTTTTTGAATTTTTTTTTTTTTTTTTTGAGAAGAAGAAAATCAGAGGAAGAAGGAGGAGAACTGGAGAGAAGGGGGCCAACAAAATCGGGCTAGAGGCGGAGGCGGAGGCAGGGTTGAAGGCGGCAGTCGGGAGGCCGAGGCATGACGATCGCTTCTTCTTCTCTCTCTCTCTTCGGGGGAGGGGGGAGATTTCGGGGAAAAAATCATTATTGAAAAAAAATTTATCATTTTAAAATTAAAAAGTCAAAAAAATCAATTAAAAATAATAAACGGATAAAAAAAACTCCAAACTAAAAAAATTAAAAAAACAACTAAAAAGTCATTGTCAGCTTAATACCCATCGTCTATTTACACGAGTGCCCACAGTTCCCAAAACCACCATTTTGAAAGCCAACCAAGACCCAGAGGGGGTTTTCTCTCATATACAGTTCACACTCCAAATAAGGGGGTTTTCTAGGGTTTCTCTTTTATCTTCCACAAGACAATCAAACCATTCAACACCCAAATGACTTTGAATTCCACTTCTATGGTTTTCCCATAAATATATTCTAGGGTTTCGATTCTTGCAAAGTAGAGAAAGAGAAAGAGGCTGTTGAGGAGGATATGGAAGCTCGAGTACAGGGTGTGTCTAGCCATGGAGGCGTCGTCGACGGCGGAGCCAGGAAATTCTTGCAACCGCCGCACCACCAACAGCAACCTCCGCCGCCGCTGCCGCCGCCGTCGCCATCGGTGCAACAGCAGGCGGAGATAGGGACGGAGGCGGAGATAGGGACGGTGCCGCAGCTTCTCGCTGGCGGCATTGCCGGCGCTTTTAGCAAAACCTGTACGGCGCCGCTCGCTCGCCTCACCATCCTTATGCAGGTTGCTTGTTCCCCTTTCTAATCTTTTCTCTTTTCACTAGTTTTACTCATAATTTGATGAAAAAAATGCTTCCTTTATATATATATATATATATATGTGTGTGTGTGTGTGAGTGTGTGTATTTGAACGTATGTGTGCATTTATAGACATATTTGCAGTTAGATCTTCGTATTCTGAATTATGGCCTCGTTTGATTTTGGGAAAATGTCAAAAAAATGGGAAGTTGGAAAACTGATTGCAAACTCATGAGAGTACAAATGATTTATATGCATTAGATTGTACAAAATAGTATTGTACTTTCATGAATTTGCAATTTTTATTTTTACTTCCCATTTTTTTGATGTTTTCCCTATGATTTTTCAGGTTGGGGTCCTTGCAAATTATTATTATTTTTTATATAATTTTTTTTTTATTAGGTTACATCTTGAGATGAGGCTGTGAATTGCTTGGAATGAAAAAATAAACTTGTTGATTGTTAATATCTGATAAATAATTAACTAAAAGCACTAGATTGGATTTGGGACTTGGATCAAAGGGATTTCCGTTCTTTTATTTCTTTAAGATAGATAAATATGAGAAATTTGCTTTATAAATTTCATTTTGTTGAATATGCTTAGGGTCGCAATGTGGTGAAAGTAAACTTGTTTTGGGTTTCTGGTGGTTTCTAAAAACTACAATTTTCCATCAAACACCTCCAACCCCTGTTTTCTTTATTTATTTTTCCTCTTCTGAATTTAGATGAAGGCCCTTGGGGTCTCTGCCTTCAGTTTTGCCTCTGCTTTCTACCCATTGCTTCTAATTTTATGTTGAAACTTTAAACTGATTCAACCTTATGGATTTCAAGATTTTATTTTATTTTTCTATTTTGTCTTGCTATGTTGTTGGTTGACCTTTTTCTTTTCTGCCCCCGCTTTGTAGGTGCAAGGTATGCATGCTGATGCTGCTGCATTGAGAAACACTAGCATATGGCGAGAGGGTTTACGTATTGTTAATGAAGAAGGCTTCAGAGCATTTTGGAAAGGGAACCTAGTTACAATTGCTCATCGTCTTCCTTATTCTTCAGTCAATTTCTATGCTTATGAACGCTACAGAAGTGTCAGTATGAAACATTCTGTGAAACTACTTGTTTTTTTCTGTTTAATTAACGCAGCTTGATTTTTATCATTTATATTGCCCCTTCTTCCTTTTGTAGTTGTTAAAATCAATTCCTGGCCTGGAAAATCACAGGAGAAGTGCAAGTGCAGATATTTTAGTGCACTTTGTTGGTGGTGGATTAGCAGGAATGACAGCTGCCTCTGTCACATATCCATTGGATCTTGTCAGGACCCGACTTGCAGCACAGGTAAAATTATCATGTCTTGGATAAATAACATGTTCTGTTGAGAATTTATATTTTTTTTCGGTTCATGATATCTTGCTATCATCCTAATGAGTTATTTATGGCTCTTTTTGCATTCTTGGAGCAGTTTTTTTTTTTTTTATTGTACTTTCATGGTTATTAGAATCCCGATCCGGATTGTAGGATCTTATAATTCTATGATCTTAGTTGGGCCAAATGATCTGGATTGCACTAGGATCTTAATTCGGTAGGATCTTGAAATGACTACTCCTAGTATCCCAATCCTACCAAACAAAAATTTTACTATTTATTACTTATATATGTATGTATATGTGTATATCTATATCAGTGTTATTAAAAGCGCGCCTAGGCGCGCGCCTAGGCGCAAAGCCCAGCCATGCCCCACCCTTGCGCCTTGCAGTGGTCAAGGCGAGGCGATGTCACTAAGGCGCGATTAAAGCGCACGCTTCGAGCTACGCTCAGTTAAGCCCAAGGCGCAGGCCTTGAGGGCTTTTTTTTTTTTTTTTTTTTCATGTAGATTGGACCACCAAGATTTCAGGGTTTAGTTGCAGGAATCGTCCTACATGGAGACGAATCTTCGCGTTTCTTAGGAAGAAACATGTAGGAATCGCGATGGGATCGTTGGTGAAGAACAAAAACCCTAGGAGAGAGACAGAGGAGAGAGACAGTGAAGGAAGAGAGTGAGAAGACAAACCTTCGACTCCAGTATGTCGTGCCCTCGCGTCGCGATCTGCTCGCGATCTACTCCTCTTCGCTGTCGCCGTCGATCTGCGTCTTCTTCTTCTTTCTCTCTCTCTCTCTCTCTCTTGTTCGAGCTCTGTGCTGCCTTTCCCCTCCGTTTCTAATATATAATAAATAATATAATTTGTTATAATATAATAATATAATAATATAATATAATTTGTTATATAAATAATATAATTTGTTATATAATAATATAATAAATCTAATTAAATCAAATATAATAAAAAAAATATATAATAAGATTTATAATAAATCATTATTTTATTATTTTAATGTTTTTTAACATATTTATTATTTTACTGATTTTTATTTTAATTTCTTTACTTCTATGATTAATTTTTTATGGTTCAACTAAAATATACTAAAATTAATGGTTCAACTAAAATATACTAAAATTAATTTTTTTAATTCTGTTTATGGTTGTGCTCTGTTTATGGTTCAGAATTTAATTTAATTCCTAGTTGTGCTCTGTTTATGGTTCAAGTTCAACTAAAATATACTAAAATTAATTTTTTTAATTCTGAATCCTCTACTTCTATGATTTAGATGGCATCTTAAATGTTCAATATGTCTCGTATTAAATTATATTATTTTAACTTGTCATGGTGCGCTTTACTTCGATAAAGCCTGCGCCTCGCCTTGCGCCTTGCGCCTAAGGCCTCAAGAGACCTTGGCGCCTTGGTGCGCTTATCGCTTTTAATAACACTGATCTATATAAGAAATTTGACTATAAACTCCTCCAGACATCTCCTCTAATTTATGTTTAACATAAAAGATGCATTATATCAAATTTATCATTTTTCTCTAATGATTGTAAAATTATTTAACATACATTATCATTATTGATCATTTCTCATTTTATTTGCATTGAAAGTAGAATCTTACGATTGTTGATCCGATTCTAAGATCCGATCCACAAGTCTCTCTCAACGATCCCACCTAGGATCTTGATTTTAACAACGTTTTGTTGCGTACATTTTGTTCATATTGGGTATGTTGGTATATGGTTAGTTATAAGGAAGTAAGGAACATTACAAACACTTGCTTGGATTATATGTACTTGTACTTGACAGTCAGCGTCCTCTTAGTTGATAACTATGATTGTCTTCCCCAGTTCTGACATGCTTAACATTTTTTAATGGAAAGACCAAATGACTGCATGAGTTTTTACATTTCCCCCCCTAAAACCTTTGACTCCCATGTTTACTCTTCTATATACTTACATAATAAGTGAGGCCTTAACCTGTGTCATTTAGGCAGGATTAAGACTACATATATGAAATGTGATTTTTGGAGATAGGGATGAGAGACTACCTCGCAGGGAGAAATTTTGATGTAAACACATACTCACATTCATACATGCACAAATGTTCCCATAGATATACAGTGATAAAGAAATTGGTGGAATATTGGTTGTTTGAAAAGCCATGCGAATTAAATGATTGAGTCAATCAGAAATTGATAAGCTGTTTTTGCTCAGATGGTTTAAAATTATGAGTTGCTTTCATAATTGGTAGAGAAACATGCTTGGATTGTCTGCTTCCAAGCAATTGCAACACGTGCATTCAGATTTTGCAAGGAACCAT
Organism: Camellia lanceoleosa; assembly: GCA_025200525.1. NCBI lineage: Eukaryota > Viridiplantae > Streptophyta > Magnoliopsida > Ericales > Theaceae > Camellia > Camellia lanceoleosa. The sequence continues at coordinate 124,886,724 of CM045767.1, read as the reverse complement.
GCTTAGAGGAATGTTTTTTCCTCCATGTTCTCACTGGTTTTGTGTTGTTTCGTTTTCCCTTTGTCTATCCTTATTGTTTCTTGTTGCATATTGTAGAAGATGTCTTAGTATATTGGATAAGATTGCACTTGTGGCATGGGGCTGCGCATGCCTTATACTTTTCCTGTTTGAGCTTCCGTCTCTTAGCTCATTTAGTTTAAATTATGCAGAGAAGTACAATATATTATCAGGGTATTTGGCATGCACTTCGTACCATTTGCAGAGATGAAAGTTTCTTTGGTCTGTATAAAGGGCTTGGAGCGACATTACTGGTAAGCTTTCAACTATGCTGTTGTTCATTTGTTGTTCCAACATAGCTTTCGCTCTTATAACCATTGAGATATTTTGTGCAATGCAGGGGGTTGGACCCAGTATAGCAATAAGCTTTTCTGTTTATGAGACATTGAGATCTTATTGGCACTCTCAAAGGTGAGGACTCGTAGTTCTTTCTATCAAAAAAGGCATTTCTTATGCCAAGCTATATCTGATTGCTCCTTAGTATTCTGGTGTATGGTTTCTGAATTTTTAGCATCTTGACATCAGGCCTGATGATTCTCCTATCATGGTTAGCCTTGCCTGTGGCAGTCTTTCTGGCATTGCATCGTCAACAGGTGCGTGATCTGCAACCTACAACTTAAATACGCCCAATGATAATGTTGATTCTGCACTAATATTTTTATATGGGTCCAATTTTGCAAGTGTTACTTGAGTTGATTGAACTGATGCTGCCTTATTACTAATAGTAATAGTATATAAAATTTAACATTGTTTTGCTGTCAGAACCTTTATTCACCCCTGCAGAAGGTATAGATTTTGCTAAACATAGTTAGCATCAGCTAGTCTTTTGCGTTGAAATAGTGTCCCAGAATTTATGTACCATTGATCATCTTCTAAATTTTTTCTTTTCGTTGACATTTTGCTTCACAGTTTGCTTGTCTTGTCACAGGAAAGTGATGTGTGTTTCTAAGATGAAATATTGTTGCTACTGATTTCCACCTTTCTCCCCGTATACACCTTTCTCCCTGTTCTCTTACAAATAAAGTTATGATAAAACTTGAGTAATGCTTCCATTATGTCAATCAACCTTTGGCATTACCTAAGCTAAATATCCAATTCATAGACACAAGTATGCGATGCATGCTTTTGACATGAAAATAATAATAAAAATATCAACAGATTGTAATGCATTTGCACTTGGAGAGCATGTTGAGGTGTTGATTTTACGTTGCATTTCATAACTAGACTTCAATGGTTGATTTTAGAGTGGCAAAACCTGTGCACGAAAGATTTCGGTTTATAGGTTAAACACCCCTGTATTGTCTCCTCCCTTTTTTTCCCGACTTTTTCTTCTAAACAGCAACTCTTCACAATCTTTTCCAGGGTTGCATCATATTCTGTATGAACTAGTATTTCCTTTCAAAGAGCTGAAGATAGAGTTTGGCCCCGTTTGGTAGAGCTGTGGAAAAGTGATTATAGCTTATAACTTAACAGCTTGTAGCTTATAGCTGTGAATATAAGCTGATTTTTGACTTATAAATTAAGCTTCTCTTCTCCCACTCAAAGAACAAGTTGATTTTTGACTTACAAAAAGCTATAAGTTGTATTGTTAAGCTGAACCAAACACATCAGAGTAGCTTAAATTAAGCTAAAAGCTGAAATAAGCTGGAAATAAGCCCTACCAAACAGGGCCTTAAGGAAGTTGTCCTTCTCCCCCTTGGAAATTATTATGCTTTAATTCATTATTTTAGGGGCTTACATCCTTTTGAGAATATTGAATACAGAAATTCATGCTCTTCATTAGCAAATAGTGCTTTCTGTCCCTGTGGTAATCCATTTGTAGTTTGTTTAGAAGATTCTTGTCTTAACTGACCCTTGATAATTCTCTGTGGATGAAGTTGAATAATTCCTCAGTCCAATTGTTCAAAGGTTTCTTGGGTACCCATTAAACTGCTATTATGTTCTCATTTATGATTATAAATTTTATTTTAAAATCAATTTATAAATAGGGAGCGATCAAATTAATTCATCTTTGGAATTATACTATATATCTCTAGGACAATCAGTGGCATGTGAGACCAAGCATATATCTAATTTGTTGTTGAATATAATCAAGCAAAATAGTTTCCCCTTTTCAAGGTGAACTAGGAGATATAGTGAGCCTACATATTCAAGCATGTTATCATTTGCATGAACTAATGGTACGGTGAACATAGGTGAGTAATTTGATGTTTCCAAGTTAAAATAGGATTCCTTTCTGTTCCTGATGTTCATATTTGTTTGATATTTGCAGCAACATTCCCTTTGGATCTTGTCAGGCGAAGAAAGCAGTTGGAAGGGGTTGCTGGCCAAGCCCGTGTGTATAAAACGGGCCTATTTGGGACATTTGGGCATATACTGCGCAATGAAGGCCCGCGTGGCTTGTACAGGGGTATTCTGCCTGAATACTACAAGGTTGTTCCTGGTGTTGGTATTGTTTTCATGACTTACGAGACATTGAAGAGGCTTCTGTCAAATGGACCTTTAAACGGCTAGTTGCTACTTATCGCTTTCCAGTGCATCCTGATACCACCTTTCCACCATGAGTTTTGCCAATCAGTTTTTGTAGCTTCTTGTCTTCAGACCTTAAAAGGAAGAGTCCCGTGGTGGTAAATTTTGTTGTTGCTACCATGAAACCCTATTTTTAAATGTACAGGTTATTATTAGATAGTGTATTCACTGGCAATATATGTTTTTAGTCTTAGGGTTCCAAATATTCTCATTCATCGATGATACAATCATCGTAATTAATTGTTGTTGCAACCATTTTATTTCCAGCTTCGATGCCGGGTATGTTTTCTAGCTACATGCGTGTATTCTTTTGAAGTTTGAGATTGTATTAGTGGCCAAAATGGCTTCTTTTGTTTTTATTTTTGTCAATGATTAGGAAACATACACCCTGTTTGATTTCACTTTCAAAATTCCAGAAAATAGACTCTGAAAACAAAATCAAAGTGACAATGATTGAAAAAATGTTTCATTTGCTTTATCATTAGCCTGAAATGATCTATGAAGAATGAGAGGGGTTCCAGCCTAAATAACGAGGAATCGACACAAGGATGAGGAAGACCTATATGCGCGTACTTTGATAGTTTCAAAATGTTTTGAGTAATATGGTTTATTTGTTTTTTAAAACTCATTCCTAAATTATCTGTTTCCCAAAAGGTTTTCTAAGTTTGCAGAGAGTTTCTATTGACTTTCTTTGTATATCATTGAAATTTATCAAATCATTTTCCTTAAACATTGTTTAGAAGACATTCTATATTTGCTACAAATCTCTCTAAACAAATCCACAAGAGATTCAAATTTTAATATATATATATATATATATCTTTCTATAATATATGCTATATATTCAGATATTCCTTCCTAGGAACATATATAGGGTGATCTGGGTATTCATCTTTTTTCAAGTCTTTATCGATTTAATTTGAGTGATTGTATCTAATGCAAGTTGTCAAGATGCCATTTCAAATGCTGGTCAAGCATGAGCTAATAATTATATTTTTGCTCGCGGATAGTGTCATATGTTGCTCTAATTAGATATTTATTGGTTAAAATAGTAAAATTCAATATTCTTTGTTGAGTTTTTGAAGAGCAGCTTGACACATGTCAAGTGATAAATGGCATGGAGCAATGCACGAAGATTACCAAATAAGCACTCAATTAATACACCTCACATTATAATTTTCTTGACAACCAAAAGATGGTTCTATTTTGATTCCTTCTTTAATTAAGGAAAGGAATAAAAGGGAAATTACTCAATGGTTGGACAGAAAAAAGAAGTTTATGACACACATAATAAAAAAAAGTTTTGTTAACGAATATAAAAATTAAACATAAAATAACATACATAATACATATGAATGGATAAAATTTTACAGAATTTATTATTGAGACCCACATCTAAAAAATCTTGTCCATTCATTATATTTTGTGTCTAATTTTGTAACTAAACAGGCAGAATATGTTACTACAAAAAAAAAAAAAACCATGATTGACCATCAAAACCTGATGCAATATTTTTCAATTTATCATCTTCAAGAACAAGAACAAGAGCAAAGAGCAAGAACAAGAGAATCATGCAACTAGAGACAAGTTCATCAAAGCTATAAAGATTCTTGAATTACAATGGTCTTATTAACTTAATCCTCCACAGTGATTCCTACAGTCATTATTTGTCTAGTCCAGTTGAGAAAAGCAGTCAAGAAGAGACAGAATTGAAAATCATTGTCTACTACAAAGGAAAGGTTCTCATCTTATGATTGGTTAGGGGAAGAACAAAACTAACAAATGATTCTAGCTGAGAAAGAGAGCACCTTAGCATTGCTTTATACCATTTGCACCTCTTTTGCTTACACCATACCAACAATTTTTTTCAATTCTAGCTTTATGAATCATTATAAATTCCTTGCTATTATGCATATGATTATCAACCTTGCCTTTCACACATTCCAATAGTCTATATTCTTTTTCTTTCTTCTCTCTGTGTTCTTCATGGAGTACATACCAAGTCAAGATCAAGTAATCTGCATCCTGAGGTTTAGATCAATATATATGTCGTATGTATTTAGTCCTCAGGGTACAGATTACTTCTTCCTTACTGGCAACGTGGTAGAGCATAGAAATGCTTAGACGTGCGATTATGGTGCAATTCTAAATATTTCATTTTGAAAGAGTAACACGTCATATTGAGATGATTTTCTCTGGCTTGGTATAATGATTCCTATTATGCAATCCAACAGAAACTATGACTACTTGAGGTGGCTAGTCTGATTTCGTTTGTAATTTTTTTCCGAAAGAACTAAAATGTAATTTGGTAAAATAAAATGAAAGTTTCAAAGAAAAAAATATCATCATTTTTATATCATTTTGAAACTAGTTTTGAATTTTTTAAAGAAAATTCAAGAAACAGATTCTGAAATCTAATCAAACCATGAAATTACACATTTGTGGATTGCTGTTGCTTTTTTGCTGCTTTTTTTTTTTTTTTTTCCAGGCCAATCCATCTTCTTGATGAAGAGAGAAGGAAAAAACAAAGAAAACTAAAACTTCTTAAATTTTATTCTCTCCTTGTCTGGGTAACCAACCCATCAAGAAATATGTTATTTGACAGATAAAATTATAGTTTGAGCTCTTAGATAGGTGACATGGTAAATGATAGTCTAGATATGGATCTCTTACAAATCAACTTTCTGATGCTACTTCCTTTGAACTGAAAATTGATAACAAAAAGGAAAATTAAAACGCTTCTTCCCGAATTTCTAAATAATCAATAATTTTCAGATGATTTAAACTATTTATGCTTCGTAAACTAAGTAGAAACTGTACCACACAGTCTAACTTGGTTGCTGCATAACTCCAACGGCTTCTACCTTGGTTTGAGTCAAGTCTTTGCCATCTTTGAAAACAAGAAACTCCATCATATCCACCCTAAAGAACATGAAACTTCCACACAAATGGGTAACGCAAGATCCAAATTCTTTCCCCACCACACAATGCCATGCTGCTCCATATGCTTCATCAAATTTCTGTTCCATTTATGCCAAAAATTTAAATTAAAAAAAAAAAAAAAACTAGTTAAAAGTTTTGTTTAGAGAAACTCTTCATAAAAAACCTTAGTCCTTCAACCATTCATATTAAACATGAACATTGTTGATATGATTTTATTATTAATACAAATAATTAAGCAATGGTTATTAAAATGATTTTACTAGCATGTTTCCTTTTATTTAATTATTTATTTTATCTGTTTTGGCTCACGATTGAAGGTGGATTTATACTGATTAGACATTTATTCTGAGTAATTTTAAATTGTTTGGTTCTCAGTAGGGTAGGCCTATGTTTGTGAAACAAATGAATCTTTTTTTTTTTTTTTTGATCGAGAAAAAAGGGGATCAACGGTGGAAGTCACGCCCCCCGTGGGCCCTAACCCCGGGGTAACCGGTTGCCAGCTAGGAATTAACCCCCACCATGTGGGGGACCCACCACCAGGGCACCAATGGAGGCGCACACGCCCATACGAGCCAGAACGAGGGGAGTAAGGCGAGCTCCACCGAGATAACAAATGCCTCCCAGAATCGAACTCAGGTCACAATGGGGAACTCTTGATCCTCCACTGTGCCACCAACCCTGGTGGTAAATGAATCTTAAAACCATTAATTAGTAAAATTAGAATTATTTTAGATTTTTTTGGCCTGCTTTTTTTCCCCAGAAAGATCACTTTTACCACAGATATGCAAAGTAATCACATCTCATTAAACAACATGATTATGTTCGGATATTATTTATGTAACAAAATGAAATTTAAATTTACATAATAAAATGCACTAGCATCTATATATTTGATATAATTACATTAAACTTTTTAAAAATTGTGAGATTTATTGTATTAAACTACGAATAGGTCCTACTTTGGAGACTTATTACCCAATAGGTCCTATTTTGAAGACTTATTACCTATTAAGTCCTATTTGATATAATTTATTAAGTGATAAAGATAAATTAATCAGTCTTTTTTTTTATGAATAATTTTATAGTGATAAATTTATCAGTCTCTTTGTTTTATGAATAAATTTTTAGTGATAAATTTATCACTCTCTTATTTTTATAGTGTTAAATTTATTAGTTAGGACCTGTAGGTAAATAAGTCTAGTTAACAGAACTAATTGGTAAGTATCCCTAATTTTAAATCTCATAGTCCATATTATTTATCTTCAAAAAAGAAAAGAAAAGAAAAGAAAAGAAAAGAGATAAGAGTGTGTGCAAGTACTTTGATTTCCCTTCTCTTTTCATTGGTTAAATCACAAATATACCCGTGAGATGTGCTTAACATACAGATTATTCCTTGTGATTCTAAAAATTATAACTACTTTCTTTTCAGAATTTTTTATTTAACAGAAATAACAGAAAAAATAAAATTCTGAATTACACTCCTACACAATAATAAAACTATCATAATTGTTAATTGAAATGTATTTTCTGATATCATTAAAAAGAGTCATTTGTTATGTGGTTATAAATTTGAAGGAGTAGAATATAATTTTCAGAACCACAGCAATCCGTATTTTAAATAAAACTCAAGAGATGTATTTGTAATTTATCCCCTTTCGACTTCCTTTTTGTCAATGAATTTGGAGGCTTAACACAGTAACATTTCAAGAGTTAAATAAAAAGGGCATATACCTGTTTAATGTAATGAGCAATGGATTGGCAGTCACAGACTTCATGAAGATCAAGAGCCTGGTATGCCAACTCCATCACATGGCTCTGCATTGCCATTTCCATGTCTGTCTCTCTCACCACTGCTTTTCCTTCTAACATCTCTCTCTCTCTCTCTCTCTCTCTCTCTAATATTTATCTAATCTCACTTCATGCACTACTTGATGCATACAGAGACTACCAATCACCCTATATAGATATAGTGCAGGGCACAAAGGAAATTGCATAGAAAAAAGAAAAAAAAAATCCAGAATTTAGTGGTTGATATTGAAGGCTGAATCAAGATATTTTTCATTTGTGGGTTTTGGAAGTTTTGTTTTGTTTTGTTTTTTTTTTTCTTTTTCTTGTGTAGAGATGATTGAAGTTTTGGATCCATTAGGGACAGTTGACATCAAAATAGTTGGACCCAAAAAATAAAAAAAAATCTCTCATGGAGATGTGCTTACTGTGTATTTGGTATTATCTGC